>PPJO02000013.1:177531-344462 GCA_003707555.2 Kluyveromyces aestuarii
GAATGCAGCCCCCATTAACTACGAAAGCTACATATGACGGCGTAGCTGGAGGGACTTCAGAGGTCAAGAAAGGTCGGGACACCGGCAAAGAAGTGGAATATTAGCAAAAAGAGAAGGATTAAAGTAGTGAGGTAGTAGATAATAAGTGGAAAGAAAGCCTAAGCGTGAAAAAAAAAATTTTCTTGTTGTTTATACGCGCAAAAAGAAACGACACATGAGCGGGTAGATAGGGAGTCGAGGGCATCACGATAATATGAAGAGCAAGAGTAATAAGCATGACGCTCTTTTTGTGCAATTGATTGGATGTAGTTCTGAGGTCGAAGGAGAAGAATAAGAGCTCTCTAAAATGTTAGTGCTAGTTTGTGAGGAAAAAAAAAAAAAAAAGATTGCAGCACCTGAGTTTCGCGTATGGTCACCCACTACACTACTCGGTCAGGCTCTTACCAGCTTAACTACAGTTGATCGGACGGGAAACGGTGCTTTCTGGTAGATATGGCCGCAACCGAAATCTTTATGTTAAAAGAGGTACTAGTGCTACAGGTGGGCTGGCGGCCACACAATAATAAAATATGGTCAGGCATATAATTTAAGATGGAGGTTTAGTCCTTTATTAAATTAAGCGTTGTTTTGGCATAAGGAAATATGCGCTTGTAGTTGCGGTTGTGGCTTTTCTGAATACTTTGTATTGCATGAATAAAAACAATGCTCCTTTGCTCAGGGATTAAGGAGAACTAAGAGTTGAATGCGATGGGTATAATGAATTTGTGTGTTTAGAAATGCAATGGGGTTTCTTTGTTTCAATCTACATGTCATAGCTAAACATTCAAATTCCGGGTTTTTGTTTCTAGTTTTCTTTATCGTCAGACGAACGCTACGAATTGTCTTTTAGTTCAAATTTTTTGAGATGATTTGTGACGTTACCGTAGGTTATGGAAAGTAACTTCAGTATTATGAATATTCAGGGCGATCTTATTATGAAATTATTCAAGAGAAAAGTTGGACTTTTTTTTACAGCAAGCAAGTTAGGGAGGTCTATTGAACGAGGTAGGATGATCCCTCGTGGGTTCGTGGACAGGTGTTTTCTTGACCGACTAATATACCATTAATGTTAAAAGAAAAAGCCTCAGCTATGTAACATAAGATTTCCCAAGTTCAGAACATTCCTTGAATATGAACACTAGGGAAAAGAGAATTATTGGAATGTACCCTTTTATTATTTTTGTTTTAGTGTACCGTTCAAGCCTTTGAATTAGCAAAAGGATGTTTTATGAGGATGTGTTATGAAATAGGAAAGGGAACCCTATAAAAACTCCAAATGGAGAAATCACCAGTTGTGTATGATATGTCTAGTATACATTTTGACGGGAAGATTTTCTTATTTTTTTTTTTCCTACCACAAAATTTGAGGTGATATATTCTAGAAATCATTGTAGAGAATGTTTTTCGGTTTTTGCAATTTGTACATTCATAAAAAATGGCCTTCAGAACAGCATTTTAAGAAAGTATCAAATGTGAAAATATCTGAAGGTCAAACTTCCTTCTCATTCCCTTCGTATGGATTTCAAGAGTCAAAGTATGAAGGTTCCAATCAAAAAAGTCCTGTCCGTATTTGTTTGTATGAAGACGTTTTTCCTTCCTCTGAATGACTACCGTGATGTAGCTCCTATTATCCAAAGAAAGTTAGTATTTATAATTTCATTACTTCATCACGGTGCTTTCCTTTGTAAAACTGAAACTATTACTTCGTTCGACCTACAAAGTCCGGCAATAAATTTTATAATAAGATATGTACTCGAAATGGGATTGAACAGTTCCATATGGGCGAACTTTCCTGGCTTTCGAAGAAGCTCAAACAATGGTAGAGAGTATTTAAAGGACTCACTTTGCCAGTAGTAGATTCACACAGGCTGGTTTTGAACTATTGTTTCTCTAGTTTCTTTTAAATTTTTTCTTTTCACGAATTTTGGAATTCAGTTTCACCCTTCAGAAGTCGAGAGCTCAACGGAGTAAAATATCATGATATGGTCAGGATTTACTAATTGGGATCTTCATAACTTATGTTAAAGCTACGTCTAGGGAACACCGGGTTCTAACATATTTTGCTCGTTTTCGCAGAACACGGAAGACATTATTACTATTCATCTGGTTTCCCAATAGCAAAAATCAGATGGACTCTAACGAAGCTGTAAATACTGAGGCTTCTCCACTGGAAAAATTTTCACTTCCCTGAGGATATAGACGCCAAACATAATGCTATTCCACTCAAACTTTAGTAATTTAAGAATTTTCATCACTGCTGCGGTTTTTCTGAATAATCTCATCGCTTTTCTGTAGTACTAGAGAGGTACATGAAGGGTTAAGCAACGTCTTCGACCACGCAAAATTCTTTTGGTCGAAGGTATTTAAAGCAGAATAATACAGTGGTAGTAGTGTCCAGCACGCTCACTTACTATGAAGCCTGCTCGCCTAAATCAAAAAAGCGTTTGAGCATTCTGGCATGGTAATGACAAAAGTACGTAGAGATCCTATCCCAGTTACAATTCTATCAGGCTTTCTAGGCTCAGGTAAAACCACCTTACTTGAAAAAATTCTGAAGAATTCAAGTGGGCTTAGAGTTGCCGTGATCATCAATGATATGGCAGAGTTGAACATCGACGCTACTCTAATCAAGGATCACAAAGTTGCACAGAAGGAGGAGAAATTGATTCAACTACAAAATGGTTGTATTTGCTGTACCTTGCGTGGTGATTTGCTTGAAGAATTAGTCGGTTTATATGAAAACGGCGAGTTCGACTATATTGTGATTGAGTCGACTGGCATTTCAGAGCCAATGCAAGTTGCTGAAACATTTTCAAGTGAATTCTCACAAAACTTGCTTGACACTCCAGATGAAATTACAGAAGATGAGAAAGTCTTATTGAGTAAGGTGCTAGATCTTGGAGGAGTAGAAAAAATGACCAAGATAGACACCACGGTTACGGTTGTCGATGCCGTTAACTTTTTCGACAATGTTGAAACGACTGATTTCCTGGCTCACAGATGGGGAGATAGTGGTCAAGGTGAATCTGACCGGACTGTTACCGATTTGATGGTTGACCAAATTGAATTTGCCGATGTAATCATTCTAAACAAGGTTTCTCAGCTCAAAAAGAAGAAATTGGCCCAAATCGAGACGATGATCAAAAACTTGAATCCTGTTGCTAAAATCTTGAAGACAGACTACTGTAATGTTCCTCTAAAAGAAGTCTTAAATACAGGGTTGTATGATTTTGAGAAAGCCTCTTCTTCTGCTGGATGGCTAAGGAGTATCAATGAAAGAAACCAGGAAGAATTTAGTCAATCAAATAGTCGTTTATCTGTCAAACCTGAGACTGAAGAGTATGGTGTGAACAGTTTTGTCTACACTTCAAGAAGACCATTCCATCCAGAAAGATTGTATAACACTTTGAAAGACAAGTTCTTCATTATTGAACAAACCCCAGCTGCAGACATGTATGATGAGGAAGAAGAAGGCGATCAAGAAGATGATGATGAGAATGATGAGAATGATGAGAATGCGGATGAAAAAGAGCAAGAAGAAGAAGAAGGCGATGAAGAAGGTGATGATGATGATGGTGATGATGATGATGGTGATGATGAATTGACTGCAAAAGAACTTCTTGCTAATAGAAAAAAATCTCCTTTAGGGCCATTGTTACGCTCGAAGGGATTCTTCTGGCTTGCGACTAGAAACATTCAAAGAGGTGAATGGTCTTCTGCAGGCCAAATGTTAACCTTCAAGGGTGGTATCCCATGGTTCGCTGTCGCGGGATTTGAAGATCTTCCTGCAGAAGCCTTGCCATTGATCAAGAAAGATTTTGAAGGTCCTTATGGTGATAGACGTAATGAAATCGTCTTTATTGGGACAGGAATCGACAAGCCTAAGGTACAGCAGTATTTGGACGAGTGCTTGTTGAATGACGATGAGTATAAACAATTTGTTGATCTCACCAAAAAGGAACCTAATCTCTTGCGTGCTGAGAAGAAGCTATCTGAATTGTTTTTGGATGGTTTTGAAGATTGGGGGTTGTTCATGGACTCGGACGAAGTCGATGCTTAGAGGAATCCAAGTTAGGTTGCATCCGAACATTATTTCCAACTTATTTATTTGTTCATCTTTACATTCGTGTTCAGGTATAGCTGATATAGAACCTTATTTAATAGTTTTTCCCAACGTTTTTTATAGTGAAACGAAACTTCTATACGTTTTCCAGAGGAGAGCACAGTCTCGCCAATCCGATTATAGGTCTGTCTGGAATGAAAGACCACTTGTGAAACTAACCCCTTATCCTGCTATTACGGCTTGGGGGACAATGTTTGCTCATGTAATCGCGAGATGCAAAAACACATATTTCCACCTTTAGTGGCGGAGAAAACGCGAAAAAGGTCCTACCCGGATTCGAACCGGGGTTGTTCGGATCAAAACCGAAAGTGATGACCACTACACTATAGAACCTAAATGTAGACATAATTTATTGCGTCTGTCATATCATTTAACTGCAGCACGTGAACACTTATAAATAGCATGGTATGGGAACATAATTGGAACAAAGAACTAACCGGCAAGCAGCTACAGAACTCGTGTTATGGGGCGACTTATAAAGTAACGCATTACTCCAGACGCGAAATGCAAAAACAGTTTTCTAGACACGTACGAATGTCCATTCTAGAGCCAGTTGACTGACTACTTCACAACCAAGATGATATTAGGAGAGGAGAGCAAGTTAACGCATTGTGAACTATTAATCTCGGTTTTTTTTTATCTATAACATTAGTGCTTTGATTTGTTCGTGGCTTCTGGTATCTTCTGACATGCTATAATCCTTAGCCTGGTGCTGCTTGCTTGTTTCGCCTAATGTTGTGTTTTTTTCTTGTTATTTTCTCTGTTTTTTTTAACGTTACCTGCGTGTTTTGATGGAAGGCATATATATGAAAAAAAATTGGTATCCCCAGATTTTACAATTTCCTACTAGTTTGATGGATCAATATAACAGCGGACCACGCGCTATAGGTCAGACACATGCCGATTTTATAATACTATTGTGTGTTGTCTAAAAAATGACGTAAATGTTCATTAGTCATGTTATACACTTGCAATCTCACTCTTATAATTTTTTTCGTGAGTGTTGCTCCAGTACGATTGTTTACGTAATGGCACTTGTCCCTTGCCTAATGGTAGGCTATGTGAATCCACCATCAGGGCAGTCATGAAAATCACTTGCAGAATCATCAGAGTTCGGCAGGTGGGTGTTCATCACCATTTCTTCCGACAGCCCATGCAACCTGAGGGTATATGAAGGTGAATCTCGCCTTGTTTTGAGTGCTGATAGGACTGCCGTCGTTAGTAGCTACCCTTTTCCTAGACGTTCCATAAATTACTAGCACCTTCTGAAAATAATAGAAAAAAGGTGATCGCAAGACCTACCCTTTAAAAAAAAAAAAAGGTTTACACGACTATAAAACGAGGTACAATTTGTTGCACAATTGTTTTGCCATTCACTTTATATGGAACTAGTACAGTAATAACTACGAAATATTATCCGTGCTCTGCCTACTCAACTTTCACTGTCAAACAATGAGCTTTTACCAACCATCCTTATCCTTGTATGACGTTCTAAACGCACTCTCAGACCGAGCAGGCGTTGCAGGGGATGAAAGCCGTCAAAACGGCATTCCAGTTCAGAGAAATTCTGGAAGATCGCCTTATGCTACTGCGAACCAAAGAAGAAATGGAGGAGGTACAAGTTCGGAGAGAAGATCCTATCCCCCAAATCGTTATTACTACACAGTTCCCAGTACCTCTTACTATCAACCTACGTTTGTGCCAAGCGAGGAGACCGAGAGACCGCAATTGAGACCATTCCACACAAGTTACCCTTTCTCAACTTCTCACCCGCCCAGCGGTCGTTATGGTAGATATCGTGACGGTCATTCAGGTTCTTATAGGGGTGACGATTTAATTGAGGCCTTGCTGGGGGCTTTAGTTGGCGATCAAGGTGATTATCAGAATTCAACGTATTCTGATGAGGAGCAAGATAACTTCGGAGACTCAAAGGCCGAAGAGGAAGTTGAAGGTGAGGGTACTGTGAATCAGGAAGAGTCCAGTGATGCAGAAATCGTTGACGAATTAACGAAGGCTACGGAAGCTGGTGAGAACGTTCCAGAGGGCTTCGTTGTACAAGGCACAGATGCTGAGAACGAAAATGGAAAAGACGAGCAAGAGGAAGAGAGCAACTCTGCGAGACCCAAGGTTGAATCGGAGTTCGTTTTGTCGGAGAAGGAACCAACCAAGAAGTCCAAGACCTCTGGGGCTTCTCTTCGTCACGATAACTCGCCGATTCCAGTCGCGTTGCAGGTTTCAAATCCTGAAATAAGGATCGGTATGCCATTTTCCCCTGAAGTCAATGTCTATGAAACTCCAGAGCAATATCTGGTGATTCTTGCCCTACCAGGGGCAAGTTCCAGGGAATTTCAGATTGACTACCACCCATCTACTCATGAAATGTTGATCAAGGGTACAGTACAGAATAAAATATGTGTTGATCAAAAATATGTCAAGATCTCGGAATTGAAAAGCGGACCATTCAAAAGATCTGTGAAATTCCCCGTTTTACCAAGAATAGATGACGAAGAGATTAAAGCATCTTATTCCAATGGGTTGCTACAAATTAAAGTTCCAAAGCTACCACAAGACTCCCAAAATCCAAAGCCCAAAAAAAGAATTGTAATCGAAGATATTCCAGACGAAGAGTTGGAATTTGAGTCCTCGGCCCATAACGTGCCTGAGGAGTAAATTAATGCTTTATGAACAGCTATAACATATGTACATTACGTAATGCATAGTACTTACTTGCCTTAGTTGAGACGTATTTTTGATTTTCGTTGTTGATGATCATTGCAACTTTAAGCTAAACTGGAAAATTTTAAACAAAATCGATACGTAAAACTTTTCAGCATCCCATCACGATCTTGGAGACAGGAAGCAAGTCGAAACCAAACCAAGATGTCTGGCGAAACTTATCAAAGTCAAGGTCAGGGTCAAAACCCAGGCCAGGGTCAGGGTCAGGGTCAAAACCATTACAATAAATATAATCAGCAAAACCAATATAGTCAATACAACCAATACAATAGCCAACAAGGTGGCTATCAGGCATACCAAGGATACCAGGGATACAACCCGCAACAACAAAGCGGCTACCAAGCCTACCAAGGTTACAATCCTCAACAACAAGGTGGCTACCAAGCCTATCAAGGTTACAATGCGCAACAACAAGGTGGCTACCAAGCCTACCAAGGTTACAATGCGCAACAACAGGGCGGCTATAACAAACAGTATAATAATTATGATAATTATAACTACGGTGGGAAGCAAGGTTATCAAGGTTATGCTCAACAGCAACAAGGTTCTGAATCTGGCGTTGCCACCTCCTCTCAGGGCATGTCTTTAAAAGACTTTAAAAATCAACAAAGCTCAAATGCTACTGCTAACAAGCCCAAGCCAAAATTGAAGTTAGCAAGCAGTTCCGGTATCAAGTTGGTCGGTGCTAAAAAATCCATTCCAGAAAAACAGGAAAAGGTTGAAGAAAAGAAGAATGCGACTGATGATAAGAGTAGTGTACCTACTGGTGAGTCGAACTCTAGTACCGCCGCTGAGACTGGTAATGAGGAAACCGAGCTTCCAAAAGTCCAAGACTTAAAAATATCAGACTCAGCAAGCAATGAAGAATTAGATGCCAGAGCTAACATTACATCCAAGGTTCAAACTTCTGAAACTTCCGCTAATGCAGCAGTTACTTCTGCAGATTTGTTAATTAAGGAACAGGAGGATGAAGTTGACGAGGAAGTTGTGAATGATATGTTTGGAGGCAAGGATCATATGTCTATAATTTTCATGGGGCATGTGGATGCCGGTAAATCCACCATGGGTGGTAACTTGTTGTATCTGACAGGTTCAGTTGATAAGAGAACTGTTGAAAAATACGAAAGAGAAGCTAAAGATGCCGGTAGACAAGGTTGGTATCTTTCATGGGTTATGGATACAAACAAGGAGGAGAGAAATGATGGTAAGACTATTGAAGTTGGAAGAGCATACTTTGAAACTGAAAAGAGACGTTACACCATCTTAGATGCACCTGGCCATAAAATGTATGTGTCAGAAATGATTGGTGGTGCATCTCAAGCAGATGTTGGTATTTTAGTTATCTCAGCAAGAAAGGGTGAATACGAAACCGGTTTTGAAAAGGGTGGCCAAACACGTGAACATGCTTTGTTAGCAAAAACTCAAGGTGTTAACAAAATGATTGTGGTCGTCAACAAAATGGATGATCCAACAGTTAATTGGGAAAAGGAGAGATACGATCAATGTGTTGGGAATTTGAGCAACTTTTTGAAGGCTGTCGGTTACAATGTCAAAGAGGATGTCATTTTCATGCCAGTTTCAGGTTACACTGGTGCCGGGTTGAAGGAACACGTCGATCCAAAGGATTGTCCATGGTATACTGGACCCTCCTTGTTGGAATATCTAGACGAGATGAAAACCACGGACCGTCATATAAATGCACCATTCATGCTCCCTATCGCCTCCAAAATGAAGGACTTGGGTACCGTCGTCGAAGGTAAAATTGAATCTGGTCATATCAGAAAGGGAAACCAAACATTGTTGATGCCTAATCGTGTTCCTGTTGAAATTTTAACAATCTACAATGAGACTGAAAGTGAAGTCGATGTGGCACTTTGTGGTGAACAGGTAAGATTGAGAATTAAGGGTGTCGAAGAAGAGGATATCTCACCAGGGTTCGTGCTAACGTCCCCCAAGAATCCAGTGAAAAATGTCAATCGTTTCGTAGCCCAAATTGCCATTGTGGAATTAAAGTCTATCATGTCGGCAGGTTTTTCTTGTGTAATGCACGTCCACACTGCTATTGAAGAGGTTACCATCACTAGATTATTGCATAAACTAGAGAAAGGAACGAACAGAAAGTCAAAGAAGCCACCAGCTTTCGCAAAGAAAGGTATGAAGATCATCGCAGTAATCGAAACTAAAGAACCTGTCTGTGTGGAAACATATGAAGATTATCCACAATTAGGTAGATTTACTCTGAGAGACCAAGGTACCACCATTGCAATCGGTAAAATCGTTAAGATCTTAGATAATTAAATTGTTGACTTTGTACATATTTAACGATTTGTGGTTTGGAGCTTATATATCTAATTTCAGTTTTTCAAAAATGTCGATGAGATTCTCGATACCAACTATGATGTTCTCGTCATGACCTTCCCCTGGAACTAGCCTTGAATGTGCGAAATCGATTATTGACATGCTGCTTAATGTACTGATTTCCTTTGTTGCCTCATCGCTGTCTGAATTCTCTTCGCCATCGAGCTCAGAATCGATAACCGAAGGTCGTACTAATTCATGGTTGCACGTGTTCTTTTTCCAACGAGAGGTATCACCTTCAAAGACTAAGAGAAGGCTGCTTGAAATCATACGAACCTCCTCGCATAAAATGGTATTGTAAAACAATTTTAGTCTGTTTAGAAATGCCTCTATCATAATAGTCTTTTCATGGACAGATAATAGGCCGGACCCGAAATAAAGCCTAAACGCATCGATTGTAGACTCTACGGACAGTTGCCGCCCATAAATTTTATTGACAAATACGTAGCCATCATCTGTCTCCTCATACAGAGCGGGATCCAGTTGTTCGACGCGCTTATTTTTTTCCATGTTCATGCCACATATTCTAAACCCTAAAGTTCCAGAAGTTGAATTCTTACTAACTTCTTTAAGACGCTCCTTCTTTTCACAGCTAGCCTTATCATCCCAAAGGATTTTTCCTAATTTTATATCCAAGACATTTGGTCGCACATAACCAAAGACTAAGTTCTCTAAAACAAGATAAACCCCATTTTGGGCATTAGATTCTGCAGGGGGGGATTCATAATCTTCAGGCAAAGCCTGTTTAGGTATTGGCGACGATTGTGCATTCAAGGTCCCTAAAAAGGAAGGCATCCAAAGGCGCAATGGTACATCGTCTCCTTCTTCGTCTATCGGCCTAGTGGCAACTGATTCATAAAATTCGATTTCCTCGGGGCATGTTGGCTTAAAGAGCAGCATTTCATCAGAGTTAGTCAGAGGACCGTCATGTCCGGCGGCCTGGTACCTAAACTTCTTTAATTTCATTAAGGAATTAGCTTAGGATTTGAGTTACTGTGTCTCACATTAATTGAAGTATTTATTATTCACTGCCTCGAACCTCTTCCTGTTTCAAAGGATTGGCTCGATAAACTTTTTTTTTTGGTTCCAAATTTTGTACCTTGCACCGTAGTGGATAAGTGTGGACAATTCAGAAATAACTTCAACGAAAAATTTAAACTTGAAATCAATTCAGTCTCTAAATACTAGTCATACTAAAATATTAAACGATGTATAAACAATTTGCGATTTACTCTATTTAAGTGTTATCAATTTATTCAAATCCCTTCCATTGTCTACCATGAACGCCTTTCAGATCACTAACTGTTGGTACAGTACCCGATGTAAAGTATCCAGCGTTAATCTTAGCATCAATTTCAACTCTAGAGTCTGGTGGGATCAATTCATCTGGAATAGGGACTCTTTCGAGAATTTTTATACCTTGTTCTACTATAGCATCATGTTTCATGTTGGACATTGACAGCATCCTGTCAATTGTTGTCACACCAAGCCACTTTAAGATGTCAGGCATCAATTGTTGGAATCTCATGTCTCTAACACCAGCGATACATTCGGTTCTGTGGAAATATTCATCAGCAGTATCTCCACCTCTTTTTCTAGCATTGTAAACAAGATATTTAGTGACTTCACCTAGTGCACGGCCCTCTTTTCTGAAGTAGATCACTAAACCAGAACCACCCTTTTGAGCTTCTTTAACAGCCTCTAGAATTCCGAACATTAGATATGGACGACAAGTACAGATATCAGAGCCGAAGACATCGGACCCGTTACATTCATCGTGAACTCTCAATGCTAATTTCTTTGATGGGTCGGAAATTCTTTGAGGGTCACCGAAAATGTACACAGTAAGACCACCAATTGGGGGCATGAAAACTTTGATATCCGGACGAGTGATTAATTCTGGGTACATACCATTGGTGTCTTCAAATAAGGAATGTCTTAATTCATCTTCGGTTATTCCGAATCTCTTCGCAACCCCAGGTAAATACCAGACCGGTTCAACAGCAACTTTGGAAACGCTCAAATCACCGTTTGCATTCAAGACGACTTCTCCATCAACTTCTAAGCTTCCATTTTCGACTGCATCCTTCATTTCGAATAACTGCATGTTAGCCTTGGTAATTGCAATAGTTGGTCTAATTTCAACACCTTCTTTTTTGGAAATGTCATCATATAGGTATGGAGTCAAGTGTCCAAAGGGGTCCATGGCAACAATGTCTTCCTTGTTGAACCAAGATGGCTGTTCTGGTATCGTAAAGGCAGGTTGGGCATTGGTGTAGTCAGCAACATGATTACGGTCTAATTGTTTAGAACCCACTGCTAGTGCGTGGTAGACACAGTAAGGGCCAGAGTGTGAACCAATACAGTTGTGCTTGGTCAAACCGTCACCGATTCTAGATGGGACAATTGGACCTCTTGCCTGTTGGTCTAAGGCACCCCATTCCATTGAGATTGGATCACAATCCTCTGGATACGTTGTTAAAGTGACATTGTCAACGACTGAAGATTTCTTCAATGGTTTGATCGACTTTGTACCAAGTGGCACTGTGGTAGCACTATCTATAGTGATGTTGTTAGCAGAAATAGGTGACATCGAATCTTTGATAATTAGTTTGAATACGCTGAATAATGTCTGATGATTTATTTTTATATAACTAACCGCTATTCATTAACTACAAAGTTCGAAATACTAGCCCATTTTATACTTTCTTGGATATCAAGTGCTTTACCTTGATTCAAATTCCACAACTTTGTATACATATATTTCCATCGGATAATTCTCTGCTCCTTTGTCTAATCGCACTCCCTAATTTGTAAACACGGGTTTCATTCGAGCTGGCATTGAGATGTCAGCTCGATATGGACCGGAGCTCCGTCGGACATAGTTCAGCACGTTCCAAAAACAAAAAAAAAAGAAAAACGCACAAATTTCTCATTTGCAGCCTGCAAAAAGAAGGAAAGTAACTAGGCCGACAACATGGGATGGCCAACGGATTTCTAAGTTCATCCACCACCGGTAGACAGTAGCTAGTAGTACAATCCATTTGATCTGGACCTCATCAACGCCAATTATGGGAAATTTTCGCAGAAGAAAAGGTGAAGTGGTATTGGGTCACGTGATTACATAATTAGAATAGAACAGTGATATTGCAATAGCAGAGAATATATTCGAAGTGTTTTGCCTTCCTTTTTTTCTGTACTTAGCTATGCTGGAGCGGCTGGACATGAGAAGCAATTTAGTTCTTACTTTTCCAGTATTCGGAAGTTGTTTTTGACTTTCAATGTAATATTTCACGACAAATACACCAAATTTGATTAAAAGAACTAATTACACATGTTTTCTTTTTTTACCGCCTACCAGTACGAGCCATAGCTCAAGTATTCGGATGTAGTATACTATTCTATACAACTATAGTTATTGTATTTAACGCAAGATGGCCTTCAACACTAAGACAACCGCGATGTACCTCTGTTTAATCAGTACAACAATCACGTGCATTGTAAAATAAGGTTTTCAACTTTAATTTAAAAGGTTCTGTGAGATTAACATATGATCTTTAGCGTATGATATCAGACAGCTAACTTCATGAAATCATCTGAGCAGGCGCCCAGAAAAATTTGGGAAGCTAACTGGTTCAGTATATGTTTGTAAACTATTTGACGCTACTTTCGCGAATTTATTAATTTTTGTAGTTTTGAAAGATTTAGATTGGATAGGGGAAAAACAAGAAATAGAGTTTACGCCTCTTCGGTCGTATACCCAGCAGTTAAAAGAAAGAAAAGGTAATAGCACTAAGGCTTTCTTGAAAGAACAAAACCATAATTTGTGATCAATGTCAGAAGAGGCAATTATGGCCCCGGATGGAGAAGTGCTACCACCCAATATGCCAGATAACCCAAATACAGGTTTGAGCGAAAGTGAATTGAATGGCACAACTACAATGCAATCAGAGGACATACCAAATGGGGAAAGTGCCCAAACGAACTCAAGTAGTGTGCCCAAAATATCTGTAAATACAAGTGATAGTCAGCCGTTACACACCAGAAGTGTTTCCGTTGCATCAGTTAACATGATAAACATTAAGTCGACGGCATCATTCGTCAGGGCAACGCTCGAAAACATTTTGACGGCGAAAGAGATGAAAAAATTGACCAACTGTCAGCGAGATTTGGAAAGGACTATCGCGTCTTTGAATGAGCCCATAATATCTACTAGTGATAACCCAACTAGTCTGAATTCTTTGCTAATCTTCGAGGCATTGAGGTCGTGCTGCAGATCTAAGGTCACCGATATTCAAGTCAAGGCCTTGGATTGTTTGTCAAAGTTATTTTCTTTCCAGGCACTTGACGAGGGTTTATTAGTCAATCCCCCAAATTCTATGGCCTCAAATGATCAAGATACTGAAAATACTGGCATCACTCCTCCTCCAAAAATAAAATTAATCGATGCTGCAATTGATACCATTTGTGATTGCTTTGAAGGTGAAAATACTGACCCCAAAGTCGAGCTACAGGTGATACGCGGCCTCGCAAGTTGCATTTTGACAGATGAAACCCCACGTGTATTTGGCGCATCTTTGTTGAAGGCTATCAGACAAATTTACAACATTTTCATCTTCTCCTTGAGCTCCTCAAATCAAGGAATTGCACAAGCGACTCTCACTCAAATAATAAACTCCGTGTTTGATAGAATTGACGTGAAAAATCTGAGTCAACAGAAGTCATTATCCTCCATAAATATAGGAAACTCTGGTATTTCCGAGTCTCCAAGGTCAATTCAGCCGTTAACCTTGAAAAATCTAGATACTCTAAATGACGAAGCAGAACGGTTGGTTGATGAAGAAGAACGGAATCAACGCTTTGCAGATCATTCATATGACCAGCATGCCTTAACGATTAAAGACGCATTTCTTTTGTTCAGATCAATGGCCAAGATATCTGCAAAACCTTTAGATGAATCTTTGGATATGAGATCCCATGCAATGCGTTCCAAGTTACTTTCGCTCCACATTTTACATTCAATCCTAAAAGATCACATAACTTTGTTTTTGTCCCATAATGTTGTTGTTCCAGGAAAAGAGCAATATACGTTAGGACACGCTATCAACCAGTATCTCTGTTTATCTTTGGCAAGGAATGCTGCATCTCCTATTTCGCCGGTATATGAGATTACTCTTGAGATAATGTGGCTGATAATCTCGAACTTACGGTCTGAGTTTAAGAGGGAGATACCTGTATTCCTAACAGATATTTACTTTCCCATCGCAGATCTAAAAAGTTCCACAAATCATCAGAAAAGATACTTTTTGAGTATCATACAACGTGTCTGTAACGATCCAAGAACACTCATCGAGCTTTACCTCAACTACGACTGTGATACGCAAATGCCCAACGTAGTAGAGTTAATTGTCAACTATTTAACGAATTTAGCGTTGACTAGGGTTGAAATATCGTCATCGCAAAGAGCGTATTATTATGAATCCTTGAACAAACCTCTCGCAACCCTAAGTTTAACTCACGTGCCACTACTCTCGATATCAAATATACCATCATCAGTGGAGAATTCTCAACTTCCCTTCCCCGTAGACTATGCACTAAAGCAGACATCTTTAACCTGCATAGTCGCGGTATTGAAATCATTGAGTTCCTGGGCTCACAAAGCTTTGAACCCAAATACTGTGATGAGCAATACCGGCGGGGAACTGAAACACAAACCGCTCAGTATCCATGGCGAATCATCGACTTCTTTGTCAAAAGAAAGACAACGTTCGGCATCTACTAACAGCTTCGCCTCCAATATCAATGATGACTCGACTTCAGAGCTAACAGCTAACGACGAGTTTGATGATCCACTACAATTTGAGAATGCCAAGTTGCGCAAAACAGAGTTGACAAATTGTATCAAACTTTTCAATTACAAGCCAAAAAAAGGTATCGAAGAGTGCATCAAGAAAGGATTCATTGAAAATGGATCTGTGCAACAAATATCTAAGTGGTTTTTGGAAACTGATGGACTGGATCTTGCATCTGTTGGCGATTACCTTGGCGAGGGTAAGGAGAAGAATATTGCCGTAATGCACGCTTTCGTCGATAGTTTCGACTTCACTGGATTGTCAATCGTGGATGCCTTAAGGTTGTTCCTTCAAAAGTTTAGGCTACCTGGAGAAGGTCAAAAAATTG
Source organism: Kluyveromyces aestuarii (assembly GCA_003707555.2). NCBI lineage: Eukaryota > Fungi > Ascomycota > Saccharomycetes > Saccharomycetales > Saccharomycetaceae > Kluyveromyces > Kluyveromyces aestuarii. Next base: position 192,968 of record PPJO02000013.1, read on the forward strand.
ATAGATTTATGTTGAAATTTGCAGAACGTTACGTTGACCAAAATCCAACTATATTCGCTAAGGCTGATACAGCTTATGTATTGGCTTATTCTATTATCATGTTGAATACTGATTTGCATTCGTCTCAAATCAAGAAGAAAATGACTTTAGAAGAGTTCATTGAAAACAATGCAGGTATTGATAATGGAAAAGATTTACCAGCAGCATATATGACTGGCCTTTTCAATGAAATAGCTAACAATGAGATCAAGCTGTTATCTGAGCAGCATCAGGCGATGTTGGCCGGTGACGTAAACACTGCATCACAACCACAGTCTTCCTTTTTGTTTTTTAATGGTAGGGATTTAGAAAGGGAGGCATATATACAAGTATCCAAGGAAATTTCTTCAAAAACTGAGCAGGTATTCAAGAGTTTGAGCAAAAATAAAGACACAGTTTATTACGCAGCTTCTCACGTGGAGCATGTAAAATCCATATTCGAAAATTTGTGGATGTCATTCTTGGCTGCGTTAACACCTCCATTCAGAGAGTATAATGATGCAGAAACTACGGAGTTATGTTTACAAGGCATCAAAACATCCATAAAAATTGCAGCAACATTCAATATTGACTATGCAAGGGCCTCATTTGTTGGTGCTTTGATTCAGTTCTCTAATTTACAAAATTTAGAGGAGTTGAAAGTGAAAAACTTTAATGCTATTATTGTTCTCTTGGAAATAGCTGTTTCTGAAGGAAATTATATGAAAGAGTCATGGAAGGATATTCTTTTAATAGTTTCTCAAGTGGAGCGTTTGCAACTAATTTCTAAAGGTATTGACATGGACTCGCTCCCAGATGTTTCTCAGGCGCGTATAGCTAACAATAGGGCATCAATGGATTCGATCAGATCTTCTGCCACTCAATCCTTTATCGAGAGATGGACAAGACGGGCAACTCCCGCAGAAATAGCACAAGAAAAACACCATAATCAAATGCTATCACCTGATATATCTAAGTTCATCGCCTCCAGCGACTTGGTTGTTTTAATAGACAAAATTTTCACCAACTCCTCGAACCTTTCTGGATCTGCAATAATTGCTTTCATTAAAGCGCTAACAGAAGTCTCATTTGAGGAGATCGAATCTTCTCAAAACGCGACTACTCCTAGAATGTTTTCATTGCAAAAAATGGTTGACGTTTGTTACTACAACATGGATCGTATTAGGTTAGAATGGACTCCTATTTGGAATGTTATGGGAGAAGCATTTAACAAAATAGGTACAGAATCCAATTTGGCTGTAGTGTTTTTTGCAATCGATTCCTTGCGCCAGTTATCGATCAGATTTTTGGATATCGAAGAATTGTCAGGATTTGAATTCCAGCTCGATTTCCTCAAGCCGTTTGAGCACATTGTTGAGAACACAAAGGATATTGATGTGAAAGAGATGTGTATCGAATGTTTCCACAATTTCATCTTAACAAAGTCCGGTAAGATAAAATCAGGTTGGAAACCAATATTGAAATCACTACAGTTCACGGCTCAATCCTCTGATGAAAAAATAGTGAAGAGGACTTTCCAACTGGTTTCAGAAGATATTGTGAAATCACATTTCTACGATGTTTTTGCCCTTGAAGACTCCTTCGTTGATCTTGTTCTTGTTTTCAAAGAGATTACAAAGAACCAAAAATACCAAAAGATGGCACTCAAGTCATTGGAAACCTTAAAAAAGATAACAACTCAAGTGGCAGAACTTTGCTTCAAAAAGCGCAACGATCAGTTACTACAAGGAAAGGACGAATTTGAGGATGTATGGATGCCATTGCTCTTCTGCTTTAATGACACGATCATGACTGCTGTAGATCTTGAGGTCAGATCAAAGGCTCTGAATTACATGTTTGATGCACTAGTGGCAAATGGTTCTGAGTTCAGTAAAGAATTCTGGAACAAGATTTGCACGCAAATCTTGTTCCCAATTTTTGGTATTCTATCAAAACATTGGGAAGTGAATCAGTTTAACAGCCACGACGACATGAGTGTATGGTTGTCAACTACTTTAATACAAGCATTAAGAAACATGGTGGCATTATTTACTCACTATTTTGATTCGCTTAACGAACTACTTGATGGATTCTTGGGCCTAATGGTTTCTTGCATCTGCCAAGAAAATGATACTATTGCAAGAATTGGAAGGGCCTGTTTGCAACAACTTATTATTCAAAACATGGCTTCATTTGATCAGAAGCATTGGGACCAGGTAACGAATGCCTTTTCTACTCTCTTTACTTTGACCACTGCAAACGAATTATTCGAGAGTGACCCATTAAAACAAGGCAGACGCCCCTCGAACTCCTCGAACTCGCCACCTCAGGATCCTTCCTTAGACGAGGAGCTACAACGCGCCCGCGCAGAAGAGGACGGACAAGATGTTGGAAACGGCCCTACCACCCAAAACCCACTCCTTGCTCCAAAGAGACTGGTAAACACAAAGTCTTCAGACGAACTCAAACACAAAATATCAGTCAAGAACACTATAGTCGTAAAATGTATCTTGCAGCTACTCATGATCGAATCTCTAAGTGAGCTCTTTGAGGTCGAACAATTCATAAACTCCATCCCTTTCCGAAACGCCATCCAATTGACGCTCATCTTGGAAAAATCCTACGACTTCGCACGTGATTTCAACGATGATTACGACCTTAGAACACGTCTTGTACAGGCTCGTGTATCTACGAAAATTCCGAACCTCGCAAAACAAGAAACTTCTGCCTCGGCTGTCCTCATAAACATCCTTTTCAAATTATATTTAAACAACGATGATGCCGACGACGCCGATGACAGCAATGACTCTGACGAGGACACTGTAAAAAATGGCAATACAAACGAAGATACCCCTCGACATGAACTCCTTCTCCGCCTCGTCCGTATCTGCCTAGCCATTGTCCGTCGTTACGTCGCCATGAACGACACAATCTCCGATCGCACCGCCAACAACTGGCGTCCAGTCATTGTAGAAATCATCCAGGGTTATTCCGAGTTCGACGACCACGATTACACCCGTCAATGTTACCCAATGTATGACCTTGTATTGCAGATACTAGACAAACCCTGCCCGGACGATTTACGTCACGCTATTCGGCAGTTCTTTGCTAGACTAAGGGATATCTACATATCAGCCTAGCCGCCCTAACTCCAAACAAGTACTACCTTTTACATACCCTATCTACACATCACGCACGTCCTATCTAATCCATGCACACGTATTGTCTGTTCTTACATGGCCCGGCACGGACGAAAACAATTTGATCACTTTACATATTATACGTCACTTGTCACGAGCGAGGCCCGGGTAAATGCACACGCTTAGGTTGTCGCATGAACTCAGGCCCGCACGCACGACACCGCTCTCGAGAAGCACAGTACAGCGCCTAGTGTGACCGTTTACCCAACAAAATTGCACTGCAGCCAGACTGAAAGCTCAGTTGGTCCGTCGAGCGCAGTGGTGGCGATTGGCGCGCTTGACTCAGTAGAGAGCAGTAGTAGGAGCAGCGCGTGCTAAGTAGGAGCCAAACGATGGAATATGGAAAAAAGCCAAAGATGAAGCGAGAGCGGAATAGGAAAAGATGGGTATTTAAGTGTTGAAGGCGAGAGAAAGACATGAACGGAATCTCAGCGCGTACAGGGGAAATAAAAGATTTAATAAGAGCGAGGCACCGAGGAATTGAGGAGATATCGGGCTCATTGGGACGCGTTATAACACGGAGTTAGAAAGCTAGATTAACAAATTTTTCAGTTTACGAGAAATTCAAGAATTGAAACTAAAGTTTAAAGTAATTTACGAATTGATTTCGAACAGCGAGTATTTGAATATATTAGATTAACATTAAAAATGGCAGGTTTAGATCATAAGGTCGTGCACGAGGCACACAACGTTGAAGCCCGCCACGCACCAGAGCATTTCTTCAAGTCTCAGCCGGGTAAGGGATATTGTGATGACGCTGCTCATTATCAAGAAATGTACAAGAAATCTGTGGAAGATCCAGAAGGATTTTTCGGACCAAAGGCCAAAGAATTTTTGTCATGGGATAGGGAGTTTAACAAAGTTCAGAGTGGTAGCTTGGAAAATGGTGACGTTGCATGGTTCTTGAATGGTGAATTGAACGCCTGTTACAACTGTGTTGACAGACATGCGTTTGCGGATCCAAACAAGCCGGCTTTGATCTACGAAGCGGATGATGAATCAGAAAACAAGGTGATCACTTTTGGCGAGTTGTTGAGACAGGTCTCGGAAGTCGCTGGTGTTTTGCAATCATGGGGTGTCAAGAAGGGAGACACCGTCGCTGTTTATTTGCCAATGATTCCAGCTGCTGTTATTGCCATGTTGGCTGTTGCTAGATTGGGAGCCATTCATTCTGTTATTTTTGCAGGTTTTTCAGCAGGTTCCTTAAAGGACAGAATTGTTGACGCAGGATGCAAGGTTGTTATAACTTGTGATGAAGGTAAAAGAGGTGGTAAGACCGTTCATACTAAAAAGATCGTGGATGAAGGTTTGTCCGGCGTTGACTCTGTTTCTCATATTTTGGTGTTCCAAAGAACCGGTTCAGAAGGTATTCCAATGAAGCCAGGTAGAGATTTCTGGTGGCACGAGGAAGCCCAAAAGCAAAGAAGTTACTTGCCACCTGTTCCAGTCAATTCTGAAGACCCGCTATTCTTATTGTACACATCTGGTTCTACCGGTTCTCCAAAGGGTGTTGTCCACACCACTGGTGGTTATTTATTAGGTGCAGCATTGACCACTAGATATGTGTTCGATATTCATCCTGAGGATGTTTTATTCACTGCTGGTGATGTCGGTTGGATTACCGGTCACACGTATGCTCTATACGGTCCTTTGACTCTAGGTACTGCCACCATTATTTTCGAGTCCACCCCTGCTTACCCTGACTATGGTAGATACTGGAGAATTATTGAAAGACATAGAGCTACTCATTTCTACGTTGCACCAACCGCCTTGAGATTAATCAAACGTGTTGGTGAGGAAGAAATCGCCAAATATGACACCTCATCTCTAAGAGTGTTGGGTTCAGTTGGTGAACCAATTTCTCCCGATCTATGGGAATGGTACCATGAAAAGGTCGGTAAGAATAGCTGTGTTATCTGTGATACCATGTGGCAAACCGAATCTGGTTCTCACTTGATCGCTCCTTTGGCTGGTGCTATCCCAACCAAACCTGGTTCTGCTACTGTTCCATTCTTTGGTGTCAATGCCTGTATCATCGATCCTGTCTCAGGTGAGGAATTGAAGGGCAACGATGTCGAAGGTGTTCTTGCGGTGAAGGCCCCTTGGCCATCTATGGCAAGATCTGTCTGGAATAACCATAATCGTTACATCGATACCTATTTGAAGCCTTATCCTGGCTATTACTTCACTGGTGATGGTGCTGGTAGAGATCATGACGGCTACTATTGGATTAGAGGCAGAGTTGATGATGTTGTTAACGTTTCTGGTCACAGATTGTCTACTTCCGAAATCGAATCTGCATTGAGTGAACACGAAGGCGTTTCTGAGTCAGCTGTCGTTGGTATTGCAGATGAGTTGACTGGTCAAGCTGTTATTGCGTTCGTTTCCTTAAAGGATGGTTACTTATCCGACGCTGCAGTAGAAGGAGACTCTCATCACATTTCCCCAGACAACTTGCGTCGTGAATTGGTTCTACAAGTTAGAGGTGAAATTGGTCCATTTGCTGCTCCTAAATCTGTCATTGTCGTCAACGATTTACCAAAGACAAGATCAGGTAAGATTATGAGAAGAGTCTTGAGAAAGATCTCTTCAAAGGAAGCAGATCAATTGGGTGACTTGAGTACCTTAGCTAACCCTGACGTTGTACCATCCATCATTACTGCCGTCGAGAATCAATTTTTCGGTTCAAAGAAATGAATGAATGATTAGAACAACATGAGGTATCACGAGGAATGGCAAGATGGCAAAGATAAACATGTACTAGAGAGACCATTATTTTGTAGATATTCAGAATTTTTTATAAATCGTTGAGAAAGACGCACCAAATCTATTTAATATCCTGGATACATATATTCCACTTCAATAAGTACAACTGTCTGAACTCATAATCATCTACCTGGCTATGTCCAGAGCGATTCCAAGGCTACTTACAGCAGTATTTCAAGTGTGCATTCGTTGCTGGGGAAATTACAATTGCTCAACTTAGCTATGGAATGAGGCGCCTAGAAAGGCATAGTTTTAATTACATTTTTGCCGCTTTTAAATCACAAACATACTAGTGGTGCAGCGATCTTACTTATCCTTAACATATTTTGCAGCATAAATTAATTCTGCAGTGGCGGAATGGAATTCCGTACCCCGAGTTTTCTGTGTCTTTTTTCAAGCAAACGATGAAAAGACTAAAAAGAAAAGCGAATTGACAAGTGCTGCAATATATAATTGATCCATAGCAACTGAACCAGGCATTTACTGAAAGTTAGTTCGATTACGATACTACTGCACTTCAGTACAAAAATGGTAAGCACTTGAATCTATTAGTTCCATGCTATCCTTTTTCAAACCTAGATTAATAAGTGATGTCAATTAGTCTTGGTGCCATCATCTATGTTGCTTTGAAACCGGTATTCAAGATATATGCTATTTTATTTATTGGTTATCTGTTGGCTAAATTCAATGTGGTATCTGTCGAAACTGCTAGAGGAATATCCAACATGGTTGTGAATGCCATTCTCCCGTGTTTGGTTTTCAACAAAATCGTTGGGAACATCACAGCCAGGGATATAAAAGAGGTTGGTGTTATAGTTTTGACTGGTATACTTCTATTCGCAATTGGTTGCGTATGCTCTTTGATTGTAAAAGTTGTACTACCGGTTCCTAAGAAATGGACTATGGGTCTTGTCTTTGCGGGTTTATTTCCGAATATTTCTGATCTACCTATTGCATACGTTCAAAGCCTAGGGAGTGGACTGGTCTTTAATTCTGATTCTGTGAATCAAGGTGTGGCATATTGCTGTATATTTCTAACTACACAAAGTTTTTTGATGATGAATTTTGGAATGTTCAGAATGGTGGGACTTGATTTTAAGGATACCAACGAGGACGAGGAAAATCTGCCAGCATCGTCTGATAAAAGTTTACCGATTTCGTCACCACCCCTCGAAAGCTCATTTGTAGCTAATGACTCAGCAGGATCTTCAAGTTTGAACAAAAATATCATCACAAATGACTTAGGAAATAGGAAAAAGATTGATACTCCAAGGGACCATTCCACTGGAGAAGCTGTAGAAGAATCATTAGAGTTGGAATCCTTAACCGAATCAGATTTAGCATCTTCAACCAATCTTGAGGGCGAAGGACCTATTACATACTCTAGTTCAGATCCAAGGCGAACGAGTAAATGGCTGTTTCCAAGATCAGGCGCATCATCTCATGAAACGGATTCTTCAATTTCCGCCGATAATCTTTCAACTGCTCAATCTGGGAACAGGGCATCTAGATCAAGCTCACTTGCAACCTCCACATACATTAATCCTAATAACACGGTGGGCCGTGTGAGACGAAGAAAACAATCTCAAGCAATTGATGATGTGATTGGCGAATATAGTGTTGTGAATCGGGTGAGAACTGGCGAGCTAGACTTGACGCGCCCACTAACTTTAACGGCTGATATAGGACAGGAGAATACTATACTATTAGGGGAGACAGGCGAGGAGGTAATGGATCCAGATTCTCATTCCCTAAGACTTGTAAGAACTGTTACTAATAAATCCCTATCTAATGTAGATGGTTGGTTTCAGAGACACAAACTTGGATGGCTACAATACATTCTGATCAATTTTTTTAGACCTGCATCTTTGGGAGCGCTCCTCGGCATCATATGTGCCATGATACCATGGGTCCAGGCCTTATTTGTCAATACATATGTACACGTACATGACGCTCCAGATGGTTTACCAGTTTTGAATTTCGTGATGGACTTCACTTCATACATAGGAAATGCGTGCGTCCCTCTAGGACTATTGCTACTTGGTGGCACTATCGCTCGGCTAAGGGTAAGGTCTATCCCGAAGGGGTTTCTTAAAATTGCAATAGCAATGAGCATTTTCAGATTAGCCATCATACCAATAATAGGCGTGGCTTGGGCCAACAAAGTATATGATATGGGCTGGATTACCGATGATATTTCGAAACTAGTCATCGTTATCACGTACGCAATGCCTACCGCTACTGCACAGGTTTACTTCACAGCATTCTTTACACCTCTAGAGGGACCTCATTTACAGATGGATTGCCTTTCGGTATATTTTTTAATACAATACCTACTTTTGTTCATTACTTTACCCATAGTTGTCTCATATACCTTAAAAGTCGATCTTCAATATTGAGAATAACTTCACATAACTGATATCCACAAAAACAATCGCTCTTTCTATATATTTCAAAAGTTCTCCAACCAATCCTGCATCAATAATACCTCCAACAACTTCCTTATCTGGAAATTTCCAACACGAAGCCTCTTAACCATTTCGTCAAGTTCTCAAAAGCTACCACTGATCTCCAACTTTGTATACTCTCCAAACGACATAGTCCACAATAACAATGCAAGTTGTACTGCCGCTACTACGCTAAAATCTTATCTTTCCTCTACTTTCTCTATTCATCGTTTAGGTCGTTTAGCCGCCCCTCGGGTCATCCTCATCTAATTTCATTACTTCGACCTTGGCACATTACATAATCTGCCCGCTAACTGCCACCACTTCTAAGCCTAAAAAAAGAGGAAATAGATGCGCAAGATAATCCGACGTCGTTTAAAGGGGTTTACATCATCAATACGCGTAAACGAGGGTTTACGAAGTGTTACCGTTTCAGGTACTGGAAGTTTAAAATCTTCACCTTCCCCTCTATGTACTAAGCTTCCTTAATTGTTTCTCCATCTGTACTTGCAACTTCTCCAATAAAAAAAAAAAGGAAGCTTCTCTGCGTACTAGTATCCAACAAAAACAAGATAAAACTAGATCACGTTGTCTGTATAAATTTAAAAGAATTAATTTTGCATTATTTTCTACTTACCCATTTAATAGCATCTTTTTTGATTTTCTGTTTTCCAAAAATTACCTTTTTAAGGCTCTTTTTCGTTTCTTTTCCAAGTTATTTCCCTTTTCAGATACATTGGCTTTATACAGCTATCTGGTGGTGTATTTTTTCAAAATTAATCTTTTTTTCAAAAAGTCGTCCATTTCGTCCATTAATTTTTTTTTTAATTTCACTTTTCTGAACACGAAATCAAAACGATTATTTCCTGTCACAGATTTAACGTGTCGGGTTCAACTTTCAATCCTGGGCCAGGGTAACAATTTCTAAAAGTGAGCGCTCTTCGTACAATTCCTTTGCGTTACAACCTTGCTCATCACCTTTTAAATTATAAACACACGAAGGGAAGTGTGTTCCCAATGCAGAAAGTTAGCCAGTTATTAGGGAACTTAACACAGTTTCGGCGGGCTAATATGCCTCTTCCGATGCCATGTACATGGCCTGTCAACAGGAGGTCTGCCGTGATGGTTCTACTATTTGTTGGAAATCGTGGTGAGCTGCGCGTACTCTTAACGAAACGGTCAAGAAAACTTAGGTCATTTGCAGGTCAAGTGTCATTACCTGGTGGCAAAGCCGATGAGGATGGAGAAACTTTTCAGGATGTTGCATTGCGGGAGACAGAGGAGGAAATTGGGTTGCCCCGCGATCCTAGAGTGCTACGTGAACAATATGGTCTGCAGATCGAACCTATTAGTGAAAGGTTGCCCCACTATTTATCGAAAACATTTCTGAGTGTGAAACCTATGGTATGCTTCATGTATAACAGCTCTCTTTCTTCGGATAGTTCTAAGAAATTCGAACAACCGTTGAATATTTCGAAAGTCTTTGCCAAGTTAAACGTTGGAGAAACTTCTTCATTATTTTCCATTCCATTGAACGATTTAGTAGCTCATGAGAATAAGGACTGGAAAGGATATAAACCGGAGTACCTTGCCAGAGAGGAACAAACCTATAAATGGGGTGGATTAAAATGGCCGATAAGATATTACTATTACCCAACCGAAAATTGTGGCGAGTCCCAGTGGGTGAAGGATGTCCTTGATGAAAGTTCAGGAGAAGAGCAATTCAATAGTGTTCTTTGTAAAAACGTTTGGGGATTGACTGCGAAGATACTCTATGATGTTGCACGGATAGCAAATGGTGTAGTATCGTCGGAGAATAGCGAATTTGAAATTGGCCATGAAGACTTGATATATGGATTATATGAATTCGGCTCCCAAATGAGAGGGCAGACAAGATCTGACTGGGAGGTTGGAATGATCGAAAACTCTAGACATTTCAAATACTCTGATGTCATTCCCAGCTTTTACCTAGAACATGTTAAAAAGAGTTCAAATAAATATTAAAATTTTATAAAAGTCATTATTTATTTCTACAATTATTATCGTCTTTAAATGCGTAATGAGATTTTCGAGATAAATCAAAATATGAAAGTGTCTAAGACAAAATCAATCCTGTCAAAAATATTCACCCCACTGTGTTGCGTTTAAGGGTCCAGATTTAAGATAAATCTCTCATCTTCTGTATTTATCTGAATTTTATACTTGAAAACAAAACGGCACGTAATTGTGGTTACATTCAAGGAGAAGAATGAAATAAATTAATGAATTAGAGATGCGCGCATATAACTATAGTGTTCATGACAATATTGTTTTGTTATATATATATATATTTGAAACATCTACGACCATCATGAGAACGATAACAATAAAAGCGATTACGTATCAAAAAATTCCTCAAATTTAGGCCAAAGATGGGAAGTTAGTCACAGCTGGACCCTTAGATTGCTCAGATCTTTGGGAAGGCTTCTTACCGCCTCTGTTACCGCCTCTGTTACCGCCTCTAGTGTTTCTGTCAGATCTGGCCTTTGGCAAAGAGTCAGAGAAAGTGACATCGAAGTCCAAGAATTGCTTGGTCTTCAATTGCTTAGACTTGACCTTCTTGACCTTGGTGGCTTCAGCGTAAACTTCAGTGTCCTTAGCCTTCAAAGCAACACCTTCAAAGTTTTCCACGGTCTTAGCAGCTGGGGTTGCGTTCAAGTTGTTGTTCTTCATTTCTTCCAAATATTCTTGCAAGGATTTCTTGTTAGCAGCTTCTTCTTCGACTTCAGTGGCATCTTCAGCCAATTCAGCTTCAGCATCAGCAGAGGCAGCAGTTTCTTGTTCTAGTTCCTTTTGGTCATCACCCCAGCCTTGCTTAACCTTCTTGGCAGAATCAGTCTTACCAGTTCTGTCTTGACGGTCAGTGGACTTTCTGTTGTCTCTCTTTGACTTGGTGGAAACTGGAGCGTTCTTAGATCTGTTTTGAGTTCTACCAGCAGCCTTGTCCTTAATGGCGGCTTCATTACCGGTTGCCTTTGGTCTGTTTTGTCTAGCTCTGGATGGATCAGCAGATGGTGGTGGAACATCCGCCTTCTTGGAAGAAGTGTTCTTCTTAACAAGTTCCTTTGGAGCAGTGACAACGACAGTGGTGTCTTCAACGTCGTTACCTAATAAGTCGAATGGGTTCTAAAGGGATTATGTTAGTAAAATTTCATGTCAATGGTTAAATAACTATTCGTAATCAACAACAGATTGGAAAACATTGTTAGGAATTCCAAAATAGGTTTCGCTGAAAGAACCACGTTTGCAATTTGTTGTCAACACCGGAGTTCATTAATTCTTCACCAGGAGTGTAGAAAACATAATTAACTCCCAAATAAACAGAATAAAAGCGATTCATTGGTGCACAAAACCAATGGAATGACAAAAAAACCATCTAGACTTCGCTTCTAGTGACCTAACTTCGAAAATTTCAGAAAAGGTGGAAACAAAGCTTGCATTGATTGTACATTTTAGCATTTTGGGACGGATTTGCATTTCTGTTGAATTGAACCTAAAGCTAGTTGAACAACTTATTTGAAATAATGATAAGCACATACGGACATGGTTGATCGTAGTTTCGCTTGTAGTTCTGTAAATCTAAAATTTTAACAAACCAAAAGATATTAATTTAATTAAATAGTGGGAACCCCATCGACTATTTGCAAGTATTTGGAAAAATTTTTTGCTTAGAGTCGGTGAAAAAAAACCCGTACACGATGACGACTCTCTCCCCGATTTTAGTCTGTTCTTCCTTCCCCTTGAAAATTGAAGCGCGGTGTTAGACTTCACATGTTAAAATAAGATATCACGTGCTAAACAGTTTTGTAACCGTAAAAATTCTGACATTCTGTGCATGCAATGAAATATACGAATAAAATGTCTTGACATGATTAGAAGAAGAGAAGGCAAGGAATATCAAATATTCACCGTTACTAAATTGGGGGAAAAGCTGGGATTAGCTGTAAAGAACTAAATTTTTAAGTCGATATCTCAGAGTTAAAATTGTGCGTCCATACTGAGGATCATCTTGTATTTTTGGGGGGGTATCACGTATAGAAAGAGCATTCAATGTTGGCCGAACACGAACGCGTAAGGCATAGCAATGAAATTGAAAATAGAGAAACGGAGGGGGATATATCCATGCGTGATGGAGATTCATCTGAAGAATCAAAAGCTGGAATCGGGGCAGGTTTAGGTATGCTTCAACGTGAGATTGGTGAAGGCGGATTAAATGACAGAGAAGAAGGGGACAAATTGAGTCAGGCAGTGGACGATAGAATTAAAGATGATGGCACAAAGAGTAACAAAATGATTTTTATACACAAGCCAATAAGTACTACATCTCCAGAAGCCCAACATGCTGCCCAGCAGGTCACTCCGGAGAAGTTATCTCAACTGTTACTGGAAAGGGGTCCTCTAGCAATACGGTTTATCACTAAGGCCCTATCACAGGAGATTCCGAAATTTGCCGACTTATCTGCATCAAAGCAAAGGAGGTTAATAATGAGTGCATTGGAAGCAGGAGATGAGGTAAATTGCGTTGTTTTTGCGAAGATTGGTTGGGGTCAGTGGTCAGCTGTACGTGTCCAAGAAGCTTCCCAATTTGCCAAACAGAGAGAACTAACAAATATTGCAAACTCCAAGATTAAAGACCAAGTAAGCTCGGAGAGAAGAAGAAGTAGCGGCGGGACTGTATCTTCTGGAATAATGAGTACAGGAAAATTATCCAGTGAATCTTCGGAGGTTCCCATGATGAGAATGCAACCGGCGAAAAAATCAACTTACATAGATGAAAACGTTTTAGTCTCTGATGATGAGGATGAATACGAGAGGTATTATGAAGATGAAGATGAAGATGATATTAACAACTTTAGGATACATAAAGACAGCTTTAGGAGGCGACAATCTAGTGTGGTGGCGGCCAGTGACAATTCTCCACCTAATGAACTAGAGCATGTTGTTAGATCAAGACTAAAAAGCGGTTCTCGTAGCAGTCAGCGTCGTAGACAATCATCTTCCAAGATTCGGTCGACATCCGTTACAAAACCATATAGATCTGCCTTACTTTCCTTAAGCCATGCAAATTCTAGTGAGGCTCACCTTACCGATCCCACACCGAGAAGAATGTCCACACATTCTGATCAACGGAGCAATAGTATGATAAATTTGGGTACTGTTGACTCTGATAAAGACATACTGCCAGTGATTGGGTCGAATAGAAGGGAATCGAGATTGTCGTTTTCAAAGGAATCATCCATAAGATCTACCCTTATATCTCATGTTCAAAAATCTACCCTGACGCAACAACAGGATAGTGCTCATTCAGACACTGATGAAGAAGATTGGCAAGCTATTGGTGCTGCTACTCTAAGGCAAACCATGGGAGTAAACTCACCAAAACACTCGAATTCAACTGACCAAGATGCTGCCATGGCCTTGATGTCCTTAAAATCATGACTGGTGAACTGGGCTGCTTTATTGTCTGCCTACCTACCTATCTACTTACTTACCTATTTATCTAACTATCTCGTGGGCAGAAAGGTCGTCAAGTTGGGAGTACTAGAATCTAGTCTTATGCATACCACCGGTGGTAATACATGGTTACCCCATTACAACATCACGTGTAATACATTGCGAATTTCCATTTATCAGGAGCATTTTTTTTTTGTTATTTTCTTTTTTTTTTTAATATTGAATATGGGAAGTGTCACAAGACCACTCACTTCCCCTTAAAAACTTAAACCGCCTTAAGTACGTATTCAAACCAGATTACTTTTAGATATATGAAAAGGTTATCATAAGGTGAAGCTCAAAGGTAACTTAAACTGACTATTGTGTAGGCAGCGACGGAGAGGGTGGCAGTAAGAGATTTTGGTTTCGTATTAATGCTTCATTTCGAAACTGGACCGTATATTTTAGATTGATCGCTCAGTTAATATTGTTCCACATACCAGGAGAAGGTAGAAATGACCATAGATCAACATTCTGATGGTACTTTTGGAACGAAAGGGCCTCGCGCCCATCAACATTATATGATGAACCATTTGAAGCTTTTCGATGCAAAGGTTTCAATCAATCATTGGCAATTACGTAATTGCATCACAGCCGATACTCTACGGAGAGGATCAGTGTATTATATTTTTGACCATTCCATAAGAGAACTTGATACGCGAACCCTAGAGGATTCACCCTCACATAGGAAGAGGCGACATAGGGCGTCATTCAGTGGGTTTACTGGGACTCGAACGGACTACCATTCTGCGACCCAAGCTGTTGTAGAATTTCCATTCAAACCAAGATCGTTTAACGAACTCAATGGACTAGTTGTTTGTGGTGGTCACATGGGAAATGATGATAATGGGTATGTCCCTTCAAGGGGTACTGATGTATATAATCAGGCTTATGCATCGGTAGAAGATCAGTCCTTCGATGTTCAACCGATAACGATCAATGACAGCAATATCTTATCGGATCAGACAACCTACAGTAATACAAGGTCATGGAAAGGAATCGTTTCAGTATACAATAGAAGGACAAATTTAAACATCACAAGAAAACTAGGACAGTATATCAACAATTGTGTTGAGCTTTTTGAACACTCGAACTCCCAATTTAACCTGTACACATGTAATAATGACGGACATTTATATCAATGTGAAATCAACAATTCTGACTTCTTATTGAAAAGAAGGTTTGCAGATTTAAAGTTTGCCTTGAATAACGCTGCTATTTCACATAATGGTTCCCTCATGTGCGTAACGGGAGATTCTAATAAATTTGCTCTTTATAAGAAAAACGCGTTAAGTGATGTCTTCACGCTAAACTATGACAATTTGTCGGGAAAGCAATCCGAAATGATCGGTAGCAATTGTCAGCAGAAGCACAAGCGTATCCCGCGTTATGCATTGAATGATAGTACCTCATACGTTGATCACATCTTCGAAGTCCCCGGGGCTGATAATGGGTTTTTTACAAGCTTCAGCGAGAATGATATGATGATGGCTACCGTATTTCAAAATGGAAATTGTTGCGTTTATGATGTTAGAAATATGGAGGAACCGCTAACTCAAATACATACCACAAGATCTCAGGGATCAGTTCCACAGAGTGGAGCTTTTAGGATATGTAAGTTTAGTGAGGGCATGGAAGATCTTTTATTCATTTCAGAGCATCAACAGAGGGTTCATGTTGTTGATACAAGAAACTTTATGAATAGACAGGTTATAATGGTCCCGTACAAATATAAAAACACGGAATTTTATGAAACAGAAGGCCAAGATTCCTCAACTTACTACGATGACTCAGAAAATTGGCATGAGCCAGGTCTGAGAAATCCCTCAAACCGATTCTCAGAGCGGAGAAGAACTTCTGAACCAAGTAATACACGAAATCCATTTATCACAGCAGCAACAAGATTACCAATCCAGCAGTTGCAACCCACTATATTGCCTTATTCCAGTATCTCAGATTCTACATCAGGATTAGATGAATCAGTCAGTGATAGTGAGGACAGTGCAATTGTTGACTATGATGTTCAAGATCTAATCAATGGTACAGGAAGTACTGAAAGTAGGAGCAGACAACGAATTCATTCAGACTCAAATTTTACTGTGAGGCGATATTCCACTTCTTCGACAAGGCGTCCATCTATTTTAGTCGACGAAAACACTTCTGGAAGTACACCTTCTAATGCGGGACAAAATACCCTTGAAGAAAATTCGACTCGTACAAGCAACATGAATTTTAATGCCGACGGCCTAGAATCTCGTTCTTCCATAGATCAACTGATTTCAGGCACCACTACCACAATTCCAGGGGTTCGCTCTTTTGGCCAGATGCATATTAGGCCTTTATTCAGGAGACCTCGTGGAAATTTCTCCGGTAATACCCCTGAGGATTTTAATGAAGACAAGGAAGAGTGCAACATCTCTGGAATCGAATGGCTTCAGGATGAAGAGGGAAGTTCCCTAGTAATTGGAACTGATTACGGCATAATTAAGTGGAACATCAACTACTGGGCTAGAAGGAGTTTTCCAAGTTATGATTTTTGTTAGTAGCTTGTGGGATGATTCTGGTTTTAGGGATTAGAAAATACCAGCACCAGTTCATCTATTCGATATTTTTAGTCATATTTTCTGTGTAGTTAGGGTTTATCCTTTATTGAAAAGCATATCACGGTAGATGCATTACTTTCTTACTAATACCTAAGCTTATATATGATATGGCAAGGAATCGGACATCATTAGTCAACGACGTCTGACGTACTGAGATTCGCATCAACATGCTGATTATCTTCTATTGATAAATTCTCCATATGCTGTTCATTTTTATAATGTTCTTGTAGTTCCTGAAACTCAGACTCATCTTCTAATAGGGCGTTGATCCCAATGAATCCTCCTTCCTGGAAAACATCTAACACCTTTTCCGCTTCCTCAATAGGCATCTCTGCAAATACTGAATTAATTTCCTCTAAGCTTTCAGATTTTAACGCACCTTGCATCTTCGGAGGAAGTTGTTTAAAGATATCTATTCTGATTTTTTCTTCTGGGGCATCCGAACTAAAATCAGGGAGGGTGACATTAAGTTCCGTGGAATCATCCAGGGCCTTGAGTTGAATAGTTTCTACTCCTTCAGCTTCGTTCTCTGTCTCAGCTTGCATAACTTTGCTACGTTGTTTAACATGTTCATACTTCGTATTGACCGATTCAAGGAACGATTTCTTTGCCATTGGATTCGAGTGAGGAGAAAATAGTCTATTGAAAAACATTGTGACAACTTCTTTCATTTCATTTACATTGAACCCTGGTAGTTTTTTCATAGCATAGATTTCAAGGATGTAACTCATTAATTCTGACTGGTGAATTACCTGGTACGCTTTAGAAGTATTTCCTTCCATTTCATATTCAAAGGCACTCATCATTAAGGCATCTTTCTGTTGTTCGGACAATATTTGCAAGTGGTTTAGCAAAAACTTTTCTAGAACCTGGTAATTACCAGATGCTATATTTCCGAATTCTTCGGTTTCAGTTGCGAGTTTCAAAACATCGTCCAAATATTCAATAGGTTGTACCATCGGCAATGGTAAACGAACCTCGTTGGGCTTTGTTTCAGGAATAAAAGATGGTTTTCCTTCCTGTTCACCTCCTTTGTTCACAAAACCCTTGTCAAACCCTGTATGAAAGTCCTCGGAGGAAATATGTTTAGTCTTTTCCTCATAGAGTTCTTGTAGCTTGGTTTTTGCTTCTTCGGTGACAGACTCGATTTTTGCGCGATGCTTCATTAGTTCTTCCCTAATATGCCTCCCATTTTTTGGATCTTTCCCATCATTCTGTGCGTTTCTTTCCATCTGCTCAAAAAGGTCTTCCACCATTTCATTGTATGGAGGGAGATCGGGATCAACATTACTTCCACTACCCTTCTCAGTTTTATCAAAATTGGAGTTTAGAAACCTAACGATTGAATCTTTATGTACCAAATCTTCATCTGTGACTTCCCTAAGTAATTTATCGACACGTTTGTTTAGATGAGAGTACATTTCCATTTGAAATTCAAGGTTTTTTATATCTCCCTTCCTCTTTTCTCTTTCCTCATGAATACTTTGCTGCTTCCATCTGATAAATGAACGCTTGTCAACGTTTGGGTGCACTTCAATGTCAGAATCATCGCTGAGTTCTATTTTATCCCACTTAGAGTAATCAATTGCCATTTTATACCTCGCTTAATTTACCAAGGATGCTTCTGATCTTCTTCCGGTAAATACATATGTCACAAACTGAATCCCTTTTTAAAGACCTTGTGAGAAAACTGTTTGGTTAATATTCCCATTTATATTCGTTGCCCTTCTGGAAGAAATCAAACGTACACCGCATCAACAAAAGGATAAGTCATGTGATTAAAATTGTAATATTAGAAATCCTAAATACATATAAATGCAGGTTAGCGGTAAAAATCAGGTCTACTGACATTCAAACCATATTCAGAAACAGCACTACTCAAGTCATTCACAGTCAATACCATCTTATTTGCATTAGTTTTTTCGTTTTGCTGCTGCTGCTGCTGCGTTAATTGTTGCCCTATCAATAATTGCCTTGCTCTGGCTTGGCCGTTATTTGAATTATGCACCGTTATAGCGGAACGAATACGCGAATACTCATAAGCATCTGCAGCTATATCACTAACAAATTTTTGTGTGGCTAAGGCAAGTAAACGTTTAACGCGCACATCTGTGCAGTCGAATCCGTTCTTTGCGAGGTAGTAGTCGACCACCGCGTCTGGAATGATAGGGGGATTGTCCTCCATCAGATCCAATACTTCCTGCAGTGTTTTATCCTTGCGAGTAAACTCTGGGAGGTCGAAGAGTCTTCCTGTTCCATCCTCTACCTTTGCTTTATCATCCTGTCCTTGCTCTTCTTGTTTTCCGAACAACATTTCATTGTCCACTGGTGCTTCCTCATTGTCGTCAAACTCGTTCATATCATCATCTACATCAGCATCCTCAAAAGGTCTTTCACTCATTGTCGTGGATTGATTTTATTTTGTTTTTATCGATTGTAGGGCATCCTGTCAGTGTTGGTGTCATCTCAACTGTCATTTTTGATTTTAGTTTACTATGTCCCTGATACAAGTTAGCTGTGATGTACGGGTTTTATCGGTCCGCCTTTAAGGTGTTCAATGTGGGATGTAATACAAGGGTTGTATTTACATCAGATCTATGTCTTCGATACGTACGTCTATAATTGCCATTTCGATGCTTCGCTTTCATCTTTTCTCCAAGGCTCGTCAATGCTATTTATCGTAATTTCGCTGCATAGAGGGCATCGTTTTGAGAGGAGCTCATCCAGCTCATCGCTTCTGACAACCATCTTTTCTGCCGCGAGCCTTTTCTGCATGGATTCTATTTTCAATTTCAGGGAATAGTCATTCGATTTTAAGATTTCTTTTATGATACAGTCAGTATGGATAGTGTGTCCACAGGGGTAAACAAAGAACTTACGTGTCTGCAATGGTTCCTCACAACAAGAGCATGAAACTCCAGGCTTTAGAGTTTCAAAACGCTCCTGGAACAAGTGGATATCTTCCTGTATTTCTTGTTTGATTTTTAGCGACTCTCTAATATTATCACATATATTTGAAATTTGAAGATTATGCTTCTCAAGACTTCTTACTAATTCTTCCTTTAGATTAGCTATCGTAACGAACTCATCAAATAGGGGTAGTAGGTCTTTGATAGTCAATAAATTTTCAGATTCGTGAAGAATAATAGTGAGACTGTTCTTCATATCTGCATCGTTATGTATTATAGCAGAAGCAATCTTAAGCCATAATCTCCTTTTAACTCCTTTATCATCAACTTGGGCAACTATTCTTTTTGCTTCATTCAACATTCCTTCATGCAATGCCAAACTGATAGCATCTTCAAATAGCTCAAGGTCAGAGTATATAAATATTGCTATCCCAAATTTTTTGAACCTCAAACTTAGTCTCAACAAAAAATCCTTATTAAAATAGAGTTTAACCTGGGACTTCATGAACTGAATGGTTTCCTGCTCTCTTTCAAGGTATCTGTCTGTAATCATCATGTAAAATAGGGTATTGTGAACAAGAGGATCAGCACTACCCTGCTCTCTAATGCACCATTTTAAATAGTTAGCACCGTAATTCTGGGCATTTGATCCTACAGATCCCAGTTTTTTCCCTTGATAGTTGGTGAAATAAGTCAAAATTGATGGGATCAATTGCTTCGGTTCAAGATTGGAGATCTTCATCCACGTGTTAATTGTTGCATCCGGTGCACTTACCAACAATATCGTAGAATACTTGTAAATCAAGGATACGTTGCGAAGGGAAGCCAGTACTTTCAGAGATTCATACCAATTCTCCACCTTGATCCAGTAAGATAAAACGTATTCGTAATCTTCAACCAATGTTGCAAAAAACAATAACTCTTTTTTTCGATTTTGTTTGGACATGATCTGGTATACTGTTTCCCTATCAAAAGTTGATAAATTATTTTTGACAAATGTTTGAAAGCTTTCCTCGATTCTCAATTTTTTGGCTACAATAAGACCATCTGTCGGAGAACTTGTTAAAAGTTCTTCAGTTTCATTAAGTTCATTCATATAATTCCATATAATCCATGAAGAAAGGATCACGATTCTAACCTGCATATCATCTTCGGACTTCCCTAAAATCTCCTTCAAATACTCCTGTAGAGACCCCAATTGATCTGGAAATTCCATGAACTTAAGCGCAACTGTTCCACAATCATAGATATTTTTTAAATTACCGTATTCACTTGCTGCTTTACTCCAATTTTTTTTATTGTAATAATAATCTCCGTACATTGAATGAATTTGATCTACCTCAATTTGTGATAAACCTTTGAGCGCAAGAGCGTGGACAAACTGAGAATCTTCACACAACAAACGCCAAACAGATCGAGCCTCACCAGTCATTACTATCTCATATACATTCGAATTTGAATGACACCAGATTGTTGGGGGGTCTTGACTATAGTCTACACTGAGAGAAATTAGTCTTTCTGCCTCATCTGACTTAAAAATTGACTCCGAGAACACCAGTTTCATATTAAGTTGATTGACTACTAATATTTCAGAGCCCCGTAGTATGATTATATGATAATCTGTTAGACGGATATCTTTGATTCTGTGGGACGAACTTGGAAGCTCAACATACAACAATATTTTTGCATCCTTCAAAACCTTATTGTCCGTCAAAGCACCATAAACAATACCGGAGTTTGTAATCCAAGCGAACTTCTCACCATGAGTGACAAATTTAGTGCCATACTCTTTATCTGACTGTTCAAAACTTTCTTTCCCTGCTGGTGCAATCGAAACAAACGTTTTAACTATATCATTGGCAGCTGTGACCTCGCTCTTCCAAAAACTGATATCAGAGCCCGTTACTAATAGAGCACCTAGGCTTTTGTTGTACGATATACCATCAATTGGTTGTGTAGAGGAGTATACTTTGGTAACCTTAGCATCATCGCTCATGTCCTTAACACAAGGTGTCAAATCCACGTAATACGCCTTACCTTCTTTTGTTCCCAGTAAGATAGAGTGCTCATCAAAACTCCAATCAACAGTCTGTATGTCACAGTTCTTCTTATTAAGTTTTTTTAAAGTGCTTAGTTTCGTTCCACTATCTTCTGAAGTCATCTTTTCTATGTTCCCCAAATAGTATTTTGCGAAATTTGTTTTAAAGAACACTAATGTTGCTTGCGGGTTGATCCATATGTCGAGCAGTTTTTCTTGATTTTTCAAAAGCATTGGTAACAGGAAAGAGTGGACCGTTCCTGGATCGCTTAGATTTATTATAAACACATATCCGTTTTTTAAAGCAAGAACCATTATATTGGATGCAACACGCACTGCACAGAGGTTCTGATTCACCTCCTTGATAAAATTTAGGGAAACATATTCAACCTGACATGTTAGTTCCGCCTCTGGACTTTTAGTCATGCTATATTTGCGTTTGTTTCTTACTGGCTGTGTTATTTATATTTGTAGAAGTTTCTGCCCTTTTAACTTTCAACAAATCATCGGATAATTTAAAATTTAGCACAGACCTCACCAAGAAAGATAGACAGGAATACCACAGGAAGCGAAGAGGAAATATGTCTAACATCCCTACAAAACTTTTGAATGAGTCTCATGGTCACGAAGTCACCTTAGAACTCAATACTGGGGAAATGTATCGCGGGAAATTGATAGAAAATGAGGACAATATGAATTGCCAGTTACGAGATGTTATTTACACCCAATCCAATGGTAAGACTACCCGAATGGATCATGTTTTTGTTCGGGGATCTAATGTCAAATTCATAGTGGTACCAGACATTCTAAAACATGCTCCATTATTTAGGAAAACCCCCGTTTCAAAGCCCCCTCCTCCAATTCGAGGACCGAAGAGAAGATAGGGAAAACTAACAGAAGATAAGGAGCGGACAATTGTTTACTTAATATAATCAAATATTATTTAGATCATTTAACATGACTACAAGTGGTGAGCAAAATTTCTTCGTTGCCAATTGCTATATCACATGGGGCTGAAAGGTTTGTAAGCTATAGGAAATACATGGCATTATCGTAATTTGCAAAATAATAAAATTCCAAAATATTCAACTACAATGTCAGAATTCTAGAGGTGCATAAACTAAAAAAGGAAATTTGAAGATCGATGAACTCTTATTTCAACGTTGGTGATGAAGAATTGCTGCAGTTCTATCATTTAAAAACCCTTTCCCCCCATACTTCTTGGAAGGACGATTCCACTTTTGTTTTTGAGCTTCAAGACAAACAATGGGAAGTTGACACGTTAGAGACCTCTTACGCAGTTTTAAATGACCTCTTACAACAAGAACATGAATTCAATCTTCAAAAAGGTACAGGAAAGTTAGCTAGTGAACAGATGATGGATCCTCTCGATCCATCAATGTCTGCGACAGATGCTCTAAGAGCTTTAAACCTGAAGCAAACCTCACCTGATACACCAAAGTATTTGATTAATAGCAAGAGTTTCAATCCTAAGCTTTACCTAAAACACATTCATGCGGATGCAACTTTTGAAGAATTGACCCAGTCTTTGGATAAGTTGGATCGGTCTTTGGAAGATCAATCTGAAGAACTAAAGCTCCTGATTGAGGCAAATTTTGCCAAATACGTCCGTTCTAAATCAAACTTGGATAATATTTACAGCCATTTTGATAAGCTAATCAATAAAAACACGTCCGGTGGTGATGAAACTGAATTGCCCATTGATAGATTGAACATAAGCTTGAATGAAACAATGAGAAATACTTCACTTAAGTTGGAACCATTGTTGAACAATAATGACAAAGTACAAAAATATCAATGGGCGATTCAATTCGTCAACGAAAACCGCTACTTCTTTGATTTACCAAGGATTTTAAAAAATCTATTTCTCAAGAAAGATTACACAAACCTGATGTTTGAATATGAGAAAGCGACATCTATACATGAAAGTTTATCCGCTAGGGGCGCAAATGAATCTATTTTAAGAGAAAGCTCAATTGTGGAACGAATTTGGAATGAAGTTGAATTAGTCATGGATAGATACAGAAAATATTGTTGGGATAAGCTTTTAATGCCACCTGCTATTGGAAGCAACGATTCTCAAGAAGTATTCTTGCCATTACTATCGAAATTAATAGACTTGAAAGCAACAGAGAATCCAGTGATAATGTGGATCAATACGAGAATGGAGTACTTCCGGAAGAAGCTTGAAGAAGTAAACGCTCAAATGATGGAAAGTATACTAGCATCCGTTAGTTCTTTATTACAAAACGGTGATGTAGATGATGTTGAACTGCACTATTACCTTTCCATGAATGTATACGTCGATGAGTTTTCTACGAGCAAAAGTCCTAGTAGTGGCTCTGCGCAGGGTCATAATTTAATGCTTCAAGGAGGCCTTACTGATTCTCCTTCGGTCATAGAAGCATGGTTATTGATAATGAAGTTCACAAAAGATTTAGCCTGTATCTGTAATTCTTTTGTTGATTTTTGGGAACATGTTGAGAGATTTTTGGACAATTCTTACCAGTCCACTTTGTTGAATGAAAGAAGAAAAAAGAAAATCATTGAGGACAATGAAGATGCATTACTGGATAAGGAAGATTTAATTTTAGTAATATCTGATGAAGAAGTAAAGATTTTGAAGAAACAGGGCTCATCTTTCATTGTTTCAGTCGCTAGTGTTCTTAGCGACTTTTTTTTCTCTACACAGAATACATTAGGGAAAAAACATAGCGTGCCGCCGAAAGAATCAGATTCGCCAGCATCTTATGGATTTTTGCCCCCCAGATGCAACAGTTTAAGTTGCCTAAGGTATTTACCAAGAGTTGTTGAACCAATTTTTCGGTTCACCACTGAATTGGCACAATTGGCCATAAACTCAGAATCAATAGATGTGCTAAAAAAAAATAATGAGATGATAATCGATCGCTGTGTCTCAGCAATTTCTTCAACCAAATTGCGTGACCTATGCCAGATGTACACATTGGAGGACTGGGAAATTTATGAATCCTATGATGGGCGTTATAGTATCACCAAATATCCCGAAATTGCAAGATCTCTTCAACAGTACAGCATTCAAACTGTCCGTGATATTTTGTTTTCTTATGAAAAACTCCCAGTTATTAATGGCGTCTCTGTTGTGAGTTATCCAAACAAGCAGCTTTTAACTGGAATAGAGATTCAACAAATCATTTCGATGGAAGCGATTTTAGAGTCTGTCTTGAAAAACGCGACAAAGGACAAAGAAAATCCAAGGAACTCGCATACTGTGTTAACTTTGAATAATTTACATCACATTAGAAAAGAAACGTTCCCTAGAATACTCCAGCATTTTGACGAAGCATTCGAGATAAACCTTGGTAATAAAAACTTGGAAATTATGAATCTCTTGGACAAAATGGAGTCCTCCATTTTTGGAAATTACTTGTCTGACTTGAAGTTTACATTGAGAGATATCTTAGAGGAAAAATTCCACGATATCAATTGGTCGCTATACGCCTCAAACTCCTTTCGTGTTGGGGACTACATTATAGAAACGCTTATGGTACTCGTAAACGTCCATAGAGAATGTTTTAGAATTGGTCCACAACTCATAGAGCGAATCTTGAAAGAAACCCAAGTCTTTATCTCAAAGTATTTATTCGAGGCTTTCAAACCATATATTGGGAACATTTCTTCAGATGGACTTTTGCAGGTTACGGTGGACTTGATGTTCTTCAATAAGGTACTTAAATCATTACTCGTTGAGGACACACGCACCTTAACAATGGCGTGCCTTCAGAACTGTTTCCAAAATGACGTTAAAAGAATGGAAAGGATAATGAGGGAGGTCGAGCCAATCGTAAATTCCAATTTCGAGCGGACAAGAGTTCAGTTCGCATCATTTAAGTAGATCCCTCATTCATAGAAAATTTGATATAGGATACGACAAAACATGCACTGTATTTATAATGAACTTGAAAGATCAACCATAGAACTTTCGTAAATTTCACAGAAATCATCAATATCTCCTCTCATATCATCATTATTTTTTTCATAATCTTCAAATAACTTTTCGATCTCCGTCTGTAAAGTTAGCGATCTATCCATCATTACATCTAAGCTTCTGGTTTCGTAATTTTCGGATACATTGCCCTTATTATTACTGGCACTAGATGTGTGTGTTTCTTCGTTCATACACGGCTTATTATAACCTAAGAAAGTTGTTCATCTGCTTGTTCGTTGTTCTATTTCTAAGGTTGTGTGCACTTTGTTCACACTCTGTTTATATCGTGTTTAAAAAAAAAAATACCACAAATATAACCAACATTGGGATATTAAATCCTTTTAGCCCTTTCACTCTCGAACAGAGCTCATACTACACAAAGTTATATTTACAAATTAAGTAAAATATGATTAAGAGTAATGTTCACCCCTCTTTCTCAATTGTGCAGTATGGTAGAGTGGGTAAACGTCTTTAAGTTCAACGTTCGCAATAGCATCTTCTGACAATGACTCTCTGATGGACTTGTTAAAAGACGTGTTCTCTTCTGCATCATCTGCGAATAACCCATCGTTGAAAGAAATAAACTTTAACATATCTTTTTCACTTAAATTACCACTATCAAGTGAAACACATAGTTTATTCAATTTCTTAGCGCTTGTTAATGCAACCACATTAGCATCAAATTCTAATGTTTGATGAAGACTTAATTTACCGGACTCTAGATCGACGTTCAAAACAAAAATGACTCTTGTGGCTTCAACAAAAAAGAGAACATAAGGTTCAAAAGCCAGAGGAACAATCTTAGCTACACCAAATTCAATAACACCCCCATTTTCATTCTGGAACCTATCCGGTGCGAAGTGCTTATCATTCAAATACGTTTTAACATGAGTAGAGTAGTCAAACTTTGATAGCAAAGCACCAGATTCCCAATCCCACAAAAAAATAAATGGGTCTCCACCGGCACTCAACAACCATCTAGAATTCCATTCTGGTAACGCTAAAGTAGAGATGTACTCTTCATGTCCAAAAAGCCATTTGTTCACGATAAAGCTCTGCGGGTAGTGTGAAATTTTTATGTGTTCGTCCCTATCTGAGGTGAAAAGATACTGTTTTCCGTCAGAACCCTTTGCAATGGCAACATCAGTCAACATAGAAACATGTCCCAATACAGGGGGTTGCTCGTCATTAACTAAAGTGGTAGCAGATTCTGAAATTGGATTTACATAGACATCACCGAATTTATCTGCCACTATCAATTCTTTATCGTCAACGGAAGTGGTAACAGCATTGGGCCTTTTTGGGTACTGCTGGCGTTTAATTAAAGTAAGAATGTTTTCATTATTCGCCAAGTTGATAGAGAATATCACTGCAGCCTTGTCTGAGTCGGTGCACACAATCAACATCTTTTCATCTCTTGAAAAGCTCAAGTTCCTGATGTATTGATAGACTGGCGGAGCACCGGGCCCCGGTGTTGGAACCTTTGCCTCTTTTCTAGGTTGGTCTACTGGCTCCCCTTCATTAGTCTTGAGCTTTTTTTGTGCATTTTCTGCCAGTTGTCTTTGTTGCTCCTTTAGAACCTTTTCTTTTATGAGCGGAGTTTTGTCTAATTCGTCAACCCAGCTACCGCATTTTACATATTCATTGCTGATCTTCTTGAACGCCAATAGCTCATTTTTAATCACACCAAAGAGCAGGGTTCCATCTCCATTCAAAAGAATGCTTTGAAAGGGGTGAAGCATGATCGAAGATTTTTGATGTAGAGCAAAGGAAGTTCTTGGACCGTTTCTCAATTATTTATCCTTTGTGTTTATTGTTTGGGTAAGCAGCTGCTTATTTATTGCAGGCGATGAGGTCAAATATTGCTGAAAAAAAATTTTCTGGGAGGCCATAATACATCTTTTGGAGGAACAATTATTGAGAACGATTTCCTTTGAAAGCCTGCGCGAAACAGGCAACTATGGTAGGAAAACAACTGATTTAAGTGCTATCCTAAAATAGCAAATCAACCGTATAAATAAGCTATTTAGAAAACCCATACGTTCCAAATTGATCGTTAGAAGACATTTCTTCCCTTTGCACCATACCTAATTAAACCACCTGCAGGGCGCTTGAATAAAAAAAAATCTTTGAATGTCGGCTATCGTATTCTCCAGCTTAGACAATGAAGAACCAACCAACTCCGAAGTAGGATACAAAAGCGAAGAGTTATAATTGAGAAATTACTCATTGAAATTACTTTCATTCAAGGGATCCAAACTGAACTGAAATGTCGGGACACTCCTGCATCAAAGATGGTTGGTTTAGGGAGATTAATGATCACTCATTTCCAGGACAGGCATTTTGTCTTAAAGTTGAAGAGATCCTTTATCATGAGAAAAGTGAGTTTCAAGACATTTTAGTGTTTAAATCGACTGATTACGGAAATGTTCTTGTTTTAGATGGAATTATTCAAGTTAGTGAGCGTGACGAGTTTGCTTATCAAGAGATGATCTCCCATGTACCACTATATGCACATAGGCATCCCAAGAAGATACTTGTGATTGGAGGTGGTGATGGTGGTGTATTAAGAGAAGTCGTGAAACATTCTTGTGTTGAAGAAGCAACATTGGTTGAAATTGACAGGAAAGTCATTGAGCTGTCCAAAAAATTTTTACCAACGATGTCATCCTCGTTCGACCATCCAAAAGTCCAAATTCAACTGTGCGATGGCTTCCAGTTTTTGAAAGATGTTGCAGACTCAGATAATAAATATGATGTGATTATCACAGATTCGTCAGATCCAGAGGGACCTGCTGAAGCTTTCTTTCAAAAAGATTATTTTGATTTATTGTTCAATGCGTTGAACGAGAATGGCATCGTTATAGCACAGAGTTCCGAAAATGTTTGGTTGAATTTGTCCTACCTACAAAACCTATTAAAAACTGCCAAATCTGTATTCCCGGTAGCACAGTACTGCTACACGGCGCTCCCTACTTATACATCTGGTCAATTGGGTTTAATTATTTGCGCCAAAAGTCCTAATACTGATGTGTCTAATCCCATCCGGACACCCTCTGCCGAAGAAATGAAGGAGTTGAGATATTACAATTTCAAGATGCACAGTGCGTCATTTGTACTGCCAACATGGGCGAATAAAAAGTTGAATCAATAATATTTATAATCCAATTCAAACTGTTACCCAAACAATTCATCAATAGCTGACTTTTTTTTCCTCTTCTTTTCCTTTTTTTTCGAAGTTCTCTTGTCATAAGTAGCCATTGTTCCCTTTACGCTTTCAGGAATGTTACTCTTGTATAGTTCATGCTCTTGAGAAATGTGCGAAACATCTATAGAAAGCTCGTCATTAATCGCCACACCCACCTCTTCATTGGTAATCTTCTCTAGTTGAGATTCGATTAGCAACCTGTTCTCATTGTGATTTAATCTCTCCCTTCTTTTGGTACATCCAACCCGAATGAATTGTTCTGAGAGGCTCTCTAAGATCTTAGTGTACAAGTTATATATCCTGGAAAGCATTCCAACAAGCACCAAGCCAAGGGTCACAAATTGTCCTAGTGATATGACTCCATTGAAATCATAGTACATCTTCCCCAGCTGCTTTTTTACAAGCCTGGTAATTTGATTATAGAGAACAATGTAATTTCTATCAACAGCTAGTTTTCCATATAAAACCTTTTCCATTTGTTCTATTACCTGTGTAACATTTCTTTTCAGGATATTAAATTGTTTCCACCATATTGCTGCACGGTGTTGATTCTTATTTCTGTGATATAGCAGATGTAATAATCTCGATTCCTGACGTAATTGCAATAAAAATTGTTTCTCCATATTTGACTTCGTTTGGACACTGTTGGCTCATTTTCTCGTTACTTGACTATTGTATAACATGTTGGTTCTGAACTTTTTCGATCATCACGTATTTCAAGAAATTTAATACAGATCTTGTTCGACCACCACTTCAAATTAAATTTATTTGAACGATACGTCAACTCTACATAAAGTTCACCACCTAGGGCTATTTTGAACTAACTGGTCTGGAAGAAGAACCCCAATTTTCAGAATCGTTTTGCTGTTCTTAATTGTTCTTTGGAATTGTCCACCTAACTGTCAGCTGTCAAGGACACATGCCCAAAAATCTGCCACTTGCACGTAAGCCACAAATTTGCGTATTAAAAGTTTTACTGGGACCGAAAATCGATTATTTAACCGTGTAACTGGGATTTATTTTTGTGAGAATATTTACCTCAATACTTCTCAAACGGTACTTATTGGTTAGTGATTATCGTCCCTGCGATAGTAGTCATATATTCGAACGCTACATTTAAAACAAAGTATGAACTACAATAGAAGATCTATTCAAATACCCCATGGTTACGTGAGAGAACCAATTCCTCCACCATATACTGAACAAGACCCTGGCGAAAGCTACTATCCTCCACTTCCTAAGAGACCTAATGATTTACATGACATCCCACCTGCGCTGCCTCCAAGACCGCCTGTATGTCAGGAAGCGCCCCCTAAATTACCACCAAGGGCTTCTCATTCGAAGCGAGCAATCCAGCAAAGTGGACTTGAGTGTAGCCGAAGTGAAAGCATGTATCAATTGAAATTTGAAACTAACAACCTCACGACAGTAACAAAAACAAAAATGTCTGCTGAAATCACAGACACTAATATTTTTTCCGCAGCAATTTCAACAGATGCCCCGCTAACTTCATTTACCAAAGTTAGCCATCCAGTAAGTCTTCCATCCAACACTAACAACTCTGGAAAGCCTACACAAACAAACAAATTTTATGGTAATATGATGCTAGGAACTGGTACTGACCCAGTGTGGACACACCCATACTCCATATGGTATTCCACTAGCACATATTATGGTATGGCGGTGGCACACATTAAGGAATCCCAACGGGTATTTGATACAACCACTACCCCTCCTCAATATTTTTTCAGTCCCACAGGAATCTCTTCTTTTGTGTTCTCTTCAACTGACTTTACTTCGGAATCAGATATGTCCCTAGGCTTTTATGAAATCGAACAATTATCTATCCAAATCCAGTTGATGAAATCTTCAACCGAATTTATTGTATTTCCCTTGATCCAAGGGATGGGTTTCGTAACCGCAGTTTACTATAATTTGATACCAAAGTTGAATTCTCTCGTGGGGTTTAAGACGATCACAGGAGACACCTCACCAAGATCTGGAATCAATAAATATAAGGTCGTTTTAGAAAATGATGTCACCTGGACATTATATGTCACAGTTCCTTCCGGGCAGTCTTTGTCTTTGTCTCTTTCAAATACAAATACTATCGTTGGTAGTCAGAGCGTTAACGGTTGCGTTTTGCAAATCATTCCAGATTACTCCTCCGAAATTGACAGTGCCGCAGGCTGCTATCCAACCGCATGCAACTTGACGGGTGCAATTTCAGGATCAACAGGAACATACACTCTTGACTATACTGTCGATGGTTCATCAAATAGCGGCACAACTTTGATGTATGCATTACCTCACCATTATCAAAATTTCACTAGCGCGATGGATGGAAAAGAAACATCATCAGTTTTGGATACTACAGTGTGTGGGCAGGCTAAGGGTTATCTAACTAATGAATTCATTATTTCTGTGGAAGTCCCATCTGACTTGACTTTTGATCCTTACACAACAATCTCTGGAAAGAGTAGCCCTAGTTATTCAACCTCAGTATTGTCTGCAATTTCCACAAGTGCGACATCAGAAGTTACTGCAGATGTATCATCAGCAACTAACTTGGACTCGATGTATTACTCTGGCAAAATTCTCGCAAAATATGCGTGGGTGCTTTACGTTTGTCAGTACGTCTTAGGGAATTCTGATTTGGTTAATACTTTGCTACCAAAAATGAAGACAGCCATTTCCAGATTCACCTCTAATTCACAGCAACTACCTTTAGAATATGACCAAACTTGGTATGGTGTCATCTCATCTGGAACAAGCTCCGAAGATTTTGGTAATTCATACTACAATGATCACCATTTCCACTATTCCTATCATGTCATCGCTGCCGCTATTGTTGCCAAGGTTGATCAAGACGCTGGGTCTGGAACCTGGTTGAGTGAAAATAGGTCATGGGTGGAAGATTTGCTCAGAGACTACGCCAACCCTAATGCATCTGATCCATACTTCCCCGTGTTCAGATCTTTTGATTGGTATGTAGGTCATTCTTGGGCAAAGGGTTTGTTCACCAGTGGTGATGGTAAAGATGAAGAATCCTCTTCAGAAGATGTAAACTCTGCATATGCTGTGAAGTTATGGGGTATTGTGACAGAGAACAGTAATTTAGAAAACGTCGGTAATATGATGCTAGGGGTGCTAAGGACATCATTAACAAACTACTTCTTATATCTTGATAGTAATACTATACAACCAAGTGCATTTATTCCTAATAAGGTAAGTGGAATTCTATTTGAGAACAAAATTGACCACACAACATACTTCGGGACTCTATTGCAATACATTCAAATGATCCATGCAATCCCAATCACCCCAGCTTCCTCATTCATCAGATCACCGACTTTTGTTCAGCAGGAATGGGAAGAAAAGCTAGCAGCTATCGTCGATGATGTTACTGATGGATGGAGGGGTATCATGATGTTAAACGTTGCGCTTTATGACCCTACAACTTCTTATGATTTCTTCAACAGTTCTTCATTCCAAACGGCTTATCTTGACGACGGTCAGAGTAAAACATGGTCATTGACATATTCGGGTGCATTCATCTAGGTTGCTTTGAAACTCATATAATATATGTATTAGTTCGTAGGGATAGTTTGTAATTCACTATTCAGATCGGATTCTTTATACTGTATGGTCTTTTTGGCGGACACTTTCAGTTCAGTGTTTAAAGGTCATGTGATTTGCTCGCATAGCTAAGTGTGGTAAAACAAACTGGAATTCAAATGTTGAGGTTCGTTAAAGAATTGACTTTAAAAAGGGCTAATAATGGGAACAGAACTAAAATTAAATACTCCGTTAAATTATTGAATTTACTTCAAGAATGTCAACTCTTCCTGAGTTACAGCGGGATTATTTTCTTGCAATTTTAGAAAATGTCAAGACAGATCATAATATCAAGTTTTTGGTGGTGGACGAGATTGTGGATCGGCTTATGGATTATTTATTCGTCGATCGCAATGAATTACTTAGACATGTTTCAGCAGTTGATAGAATTGACTCTCCCAAACGTAAAGGTCAGGGATCGGTTGACGTGATATATTTTGTTCAACCATCGAGATTCACAATAAATTGCATGGACGCTGATTTCAGCAACCGACCCCCAAAATATAAACGCGCGCACATTAGGTTCTTACCAGGATTTGATTCAACCTTATTTAAGCACTTCAAATCCTGCCAATATGTTACACAATACCTCGTAGGCTTGGAGGTGACCAATATTGCTTTTTACCCAAAGGAATTCAATTATTTCGAATCTGCATCGCTTGACCGTCCTCTACAGATATTCTTCAATCCCTCATGCAAGGACTTGGTTGACAGTAGCATCGAAAAAACAATTCAAACTTTACTGAACATTTGTGTCATAACGGGAGAGTACCCTATTGTCCGGTATTCAGAACCGACGGCTGAAGAATATGCGCTTAACGAGGCCACATTAATTGTCAAAAGGCTAGCATTTGAATTTCAGGAAAAGCTAGACGAATATGTCAGAAGAAACGAACATTTCCCCCCTGAATCAACTAGACCAAGATCCATTTTGATTATCACTGACCGCTCGTTAGATTTGTTCAGCCCATTGTTGCATGAATTTACATATCAGGCAATGGCATTTGAAGTTTCGAAGAACATAGACAAAGGTAACAATGTATACAATTATAAGGTAGAAAATGAGGCAGGCACCTTCGAAGAGAAAAAATCCAACTTAATGGATATTTGTGATCCAGACTGGGTAGATGCGAAGTATCTCCATATTGCAGATGCCAGCGAGTTTTTGACTTCTAAAGTCAACGAATTGATAGCGAAAAATCCACTTTTGGTTGACAGGGCGAAGGTTAAGGACACTTCTGATTTGCTAAATGTTGTTGCACATCTAAAAGATTTCGATGAAGAGAGGAGAAGAATTGCACTACATAGAACTTTGTTAGATGAATGTTTTGATGCATCTAAAACCTTTGATTTACCCCAACAAGCGGAGCTTGAGCAAAAATTAGCTGGTTATGGCTTACAATTCGACGGAGAAAAATGTCGAAACTTAGCTGATGAATTGGTACTTCAACTTGTTTCCAAAAGTGCCTCAGTCACGGATAAAGTACGCCTAATATTAGAATACGCACTATATCGAGGTGGGTTGATAGAATTGGATTTTATCAAGCTTTTATCTTTCATTGGAGTTGATAGAGAAAATAATTGGTTCAATCATTTCATGATATTGTTTGAGAATTTTCGATATCTCGGGTTTAAGCTCGTAAAAGATAAGCCAAAGAGTAAACCCTTCCAGAAAGAATGGACTCATGATACCATAGTCAATGACCCAACCATATATCAAACTTCTCGTTACGTTCCGAGCGTTGGAAATATCATTTCAAAAGTGATAACGAACCCTCTCCTTTTAAATGAAGCACATTTTCCATATGTAAAGGATAAACCAATTGAATTATTGGATCCTGAAGTAGCAGCTACAATGAACTCGAATTCAACAAGCACGACTTCGTTAAAAAACCCGAGACACAAAGCTGTTTGGGCTAAAACTAACGTGCATTCAAAGGAGGTGAGACAGAGAATATTTTATTATGTTTTAGGAGGGGTTACCTATTCTGAAATTCGAGCTGCAAATGAACAAGCAAAACTTAAAAATCGAGACATTTTTATCGGGAGCGACTGCATCTGGACACCTCTACAGTTTATGTCAAACGTCGAAGACTTGACAAAACCAAGACGATCGTTGAGATTAAGCAGCGACGGGCCTCTTAGGGAGGAAGCACCAGATTTTCTATTTGATAAGAATTTCGTCGAACCTGCTGCTTCTAAACATATTCATACGGTTTCTCAGCAAATACCTTCAAAAGCCTCTTCTAGGGTAGTAGAACCACCTGAAGAAAGTAGCGCAAAAAAATCAGGGAAATTATCTAGATTCTTAAAAAGAAAATAAGTCTGGGTATTATATTAGAGAATAATATATTAAAATCTTTCATAGGTTGTGATCTTTAGCTATTTTCTGCATTCTCTTTAATGCCTTTGGTTTCCCCTTTCTGGGTTGTTTGTTTTCACTTTGTTTTGAGGCAACCTCATTGTTATTTAAAAGACTAGTAGTTTTAAACGGGCTTGGCCCATTTGAATGATTTAATTGCGATTGCAATTGCGATGGCCTCTTGCTAGCAGTCTTTTTTTTATAGCGCATTCCTTTATCTTTATTCTTAAGATGCTGGGAGTTTGCCTTGAATTCTGGGTGGTTCTTGAAATCATTAATAAGAGGCTTCATTACTCCTAAAAGATCTTGCATCGCAGAACCGAATTCCTTCATACTGTCTAAGTATACATCAGCATCTTTGTGAGTTTCTTTATTATCCACATTTTCTTGTATGAAAGATGCATTCCCTTCTTTTCTAGTCACTGTAAAGTGTTGAGATTGTGAATTGGCTTTTTTACGTTTTTGAAAGAAATGAGGTTGCTCTAAATCTCCACCTTTAACATTCACATTTAACAATGACTGTACCAATGCTGTATTTTTTAATAAACTGTCAATCCTCACTTCAGGACTCGATTTTGTTTCATGAGCATCGATCGACCAGGGCGAAGCATCCTCGAACGTACTGGATTTAACCTCATTTTGTTCTAGCGACGCAGATTTATCTCGTTTAGCCGAACTTGTTTCTTTGCTATCAAAAATTTTATTTGCGGAAGAAAGTTGTGTTGGGTCAAGGAAAATATCACGAAGTTCAGCTTCTGGAATACGGTCAAATCGATTTCGATTAATGTCATTTTGTTGTTCTATACTTCTCTTAGCATCTCTTCTGAGTTTCCTCTCAATATCTAACCGTTTTCTAGCCGCACTACTTTCCTCAACACATTCAAGAGCCTTTTGATGAAACTTCCTTAGTTTATCAATCTCTTTGTTCACATCTAAACACGCATGTACATGAACTGGATTCATCAGGATATTTTTAGGTTCGTATTCAGCACCGAAGAATTTATTCAAGGCATTAGTTTTTAAAATTCGACTATAGATGCTCTAGTTTTAACATGTTAGTCTTAAATTTGGAATTTTTATTTTCTTGAATTAACTAAGGCCTCGCACAAATTACGTAAAAGTAAAATGTATCTATACGCAGGTGGGGGAACTCTATACTTATGTTCAGTGACGAACTACAAAAAAAGGAGATGAGTTATCAAACTTTATTGAAAATTATATAGAAAATTATCTCAAAAACTTTAGGTTTCAATATTTGATAAGTAGAGCATACTTTCTGGAACGTCCGTTGTAGTCGTAGACTTCTTGCACCGGAAAATATTCCACGTTTGTGTATTCAGGTACAGTATGATCAGGTGAGAAGTACAGTGTAATTTGAGTACTATTATACTCTGAAAG
This sequence comes from Kluyveromyces aestuarii, assembly GCA_003707555.2. NCBI lineage: Eukaryota > Fungi > Ascomycota > Saccharomycetes > Saccharomycetales > Saccharomycetaceae > Kluyveromyces > Kluyveromyces aestuarii. The sequence goes on from PPJO02000013.1 coordinate 229,055, forward strand.
TGATGTCGTCAAATCATCGAAAGAATCCAAAAATAGTGTTACAAAATGCCTCTTTACATCATTTTCAGACACCTCTACATGTTCTGTATCATCAGGGAAGGAAAAATCCAATTGATTTTTCAATGTTAAATTTTTGTGGATTTGAGCAGCCAAATCATCCTCATCGTAATCATCTTGGATTACCTTTTCTCTACAATTTATGCCGCCCCATTCGCATAAAGCACCTCTTGGAAGTTCCGAAACTCTTGCTATAACCAGGCAAGGAGCAGCTTTATCGTCGGGCAGAATCTGATCGTTGTACAATTCCCATGTTTTTGAGACAATTGGAACCATGAAGCTTGTGGATACGTAGCAAACCATAGAAATATGGTCTCTGCATTCTATAGTATCAGTTAGTTTCCAATAATGTCGTAGGGATACTACACTTTGAATGATTTCTTCTTGCGGCACACCTGTTCCTTGGAAAACATTCATCGATGGAGGATCTAAGGCAATCTGGCCGCTAACATTCGCTATCCTATTTCTGTCAAACCTATTCCAAATTGATTGGGAGTACGGACCTATGTTGCATGGACACCAATATGATCTTCCCTGAACATGCAAGCCATCTTTTGATTTGTTGACGATCAAACCGTCTTCCAAAGGTTCGCATCGAGCGGTTAAATCCACTATCACTGAAAGTTGTAACGAGCAACCTATCAGTGAGGAGCCTACGCATGCTCTTGATGGAGGTAATGGACCTACACAAGATGCATTGAAGAATTCATTGTAACATCTGTTAACCTCTGAGAATGTCGACATGTCAGATAGTATTAACGAGCTTGCCATAATTTGTGAAGCGAATATAGAGCGAGCTTCAAGAATCGAACCAAGTTGATTAAACACATCTTCACATTCCTCTTGTATGCCACCGATAATACCAGGCTTTATGTTAGATATGTATAATAGCCTTCCAGTGTCATTAATTGATACGGGTGTCGATATTTGAATAGGTTCAGTCTTATTATTACTAGTGTCATCCACAACAAATGAATTGGCAGAGAGATCAGACTGAAGTTCAAGCCACAAAGAATCTAAGAGTGAAGGTACAGGGAGCCTTTCAAGTTGTTCCGACAAGTGATTATCAGGCAAGTTACGGGGGACAAATTCAACGTCAAAACGAGCACTGTAAACACCATCATTCTCCTCGGTAGAAACATCATTAATTGATATAATCTTAAGGAATCCATGTTTAAAATATGGTGCATCTAGAACCATTGTCTCAAATTCCCCTCCTTCACCACATATATGAACTTGGTAAAGTGAATTCAGTTTTAGCATTGTGGGAAATATTTGAGGCAAAGACAACCCCAGGTGGCTTTGATATAACCCAATGGCGGCAACCTTTATTATCCGAGCATCAAGCAGGCCAGAATTTGATTCATCTTCAACAACAGCAGTTACGTCTTTAGACATAGAACACATTTCCTGCATTAATTCTAACTGGTTCCTCTGCCAAAGATAACTTAAGACAGTTAGACCCAATCTAGAGCATGTATCCTCCACCCGCGTTCTTTGATATGAAGAGAGAATCGCACCCACACTAACTGCTTCAAGATCAGGAATCAAATTTTTAATGTTTTGTAACAACGTGAACATATCCTCTATCTCATCACCCTTTGTTTTTGAATAATTTAAATCCACATTCTTTGAACCTTCCTTCCTTATAGATTGTTTGTATAGTGGAATCCCAGTACACTTTTCGTACCAGGAAACCAAATCATGGCCTACAGTCTGAAACATGAAGCTATCCAACTCCTGCTCATTCTCATCATAAGGATGTAGGTTGGCGAAGGCAACCAATTCATGCCCATTTTTAAGACAATGAAGAATGTTATAATTAGAGTCTTTGCCGCCAGAGACTAATGCTACAAATTTCATCAAAAGGAATAATAGCTTTAGAGTTCTGAATCAATGTTCTAGCAATGAATTGGGATCTCCTCTTCTAATGATGTACATAAATTTTTCATTTTCATGCATGCAATGCTAATTGGATAAACAATTCGAAGAGTTCTAAAAAATTTGACATGGAACTATTCCCCCCATCCATTTAAAACGGGAGAAACCCGATAGATATATTTTGCATGTATCTAAATTACTGACATCATACCGTCCCTTGAATATACCCTGGAGCATGGTAATACTACCGAAATCTTTAACCTTATGTTCATTCATACCATAATTTTTCAAACTCTATATTACGTTATTATCGGTGCATAGCTAGCTAGCAGAAACTGTATATTGTACATAAAGGATGCAAGATTTTTTTATAGCTTTAAGAAGGATTTTGCAACAGCCTTCAAAAGTGGTAATCCGTTGTCTGCTCTAACAGCATCGCCATTCTCTTGTAATCTTCTCAACAAGTAATCCTTGGTCTCAACTGGGGGTCCCCATGGGACATACTTGATAATATTTTTAGCGCCGTAGTTCGTTATCAAATCGTGAGTGACGTTGTCTGACATCCCAAGCAGTTGTCCAAGAACGACATTTGATTTACCAACTGAACCATTAGCACCTTTCAAGAGCTTTGTTGCTAGCATTTGAGATTCATAATTATGGGAGGCTACAACCAAGTGACCATAGTACGATTCCTTTCCCTTCTCCAAAAGATCATTGATGACTTTAGTCATGACCTGGTTGTAATTAGCATCCGTGTCAGATTTACTGGCATGGACCACAGAACGAGATGGTTCAGAGTGGATATAGGCACCACGGACTAACTTCAATCCCAATTTATATCCTTCTTTTTTAGCTCTTTCTAAGTCCTTGGCCAAGTCAGTAGCAGAATCTCTTAGATACAATTGCCACGTACCAATACAAGAAATGAAAGGAGCACTCAGTGGGTTGAATTTAGAAAATAATATTCTTTGCAGTTCATAAACACCCGCCTTTTGTAGATCGTACTTTTCAGCATCAATAGTTGACACAAAGAAAGGAGATGTTCTGTCTGGGTATTTAGCCAATAGTTCCTGGTTCAGATCATATACAACCTGAGTGATTCTGGCACAGTTTTCGATCAAGTTGTCGCGTTGTGCCCTACATTCAGGATTGTTAAAATTCAATAAGACTTCAGCCGGATTAGACACCAGCGCAGATGGTTTCAAAGCAATATATCCGGGTGGAATACTATTAACATCCTTACCAGATTCCAATTGTTCCATAATGACCGGTTTCAATATGTTATGCACAGAAGCAATAGTTTCTTCTACAATGTAGTTGATATCAACGTTTTTTGTACCTTCAGCATCTTCAATAGTTAAAGAAAGCATCATGTTATTAATACCACGCTTCTGCAACCTTTTGCCTGTTTCTATGACCTCACTTGGTGTGTCACCCCCGCAATATAATGGAGAAATGAGTAGCTTCATCATAAACAAAGGCACAAATGGAAAGAGTTTGATTACTAGATCCAAGATCGGTTTATTAATCGTACAAACCCCGATCATACCCAAAGAAAATAACTCTTTCTTTGAAAGCGTGCGTAGATGTGCATCTGGTGCCGGAGCTGCAAAGCTTTCCTCAGATAGTGGAGAGACTGCAGCAAGGGTGCTTTTCTTAGATTGTGTTTCCGAAACAAATCTCTTTGAGATACCCATCACTGAAGTCTTCAAAAGTGACCTCTGTGGTCCAAATATTCTTCCTGTGTTAACCACAGAGACGTTTCTAATCATATTACTCTTCACACAATTCGCTTTAAACAAAAAAATTAGGCAGCTGACCTTACTTTAAACCCTTTTGTATGTTAATCTATAGAACTTATGTGTTATACAGGTAATAATAACTTTATAATTAAGAGCTCTACAACAATTCAAAAAGATTTGTAAGAATCATTTATATACCTTTCAAAACTCATAACCTTTATCAGCGCAATGTGTGCCATTTCTCTATCTCTTTCTATTAACAACATTTAGGAACGCACTTAGAAAGTAGCCTAAAAATGTATCATTCACATTATTGAACCCTCTCAGCGGGATCCTGATACCACTGCGTATGTTTTGTACATGGGCACTATACCATGACTCCGCTCATTCCATTTCGCTGACGGCTCTCATCGCCCTAAATGCCAATCTGTGTTGCTTCAGAATGTCCATATCTATGACAGGCATAAGGAGGCAAGACGGAAATCCCTACCCGCATTTATTTACCCGGTCAGAGCGGAAAGCCCATGCCGAACGAGCACGTTCGACTTGGGGCAAACTTTGAATGGTCCTCGCTAAGGACCTCCGGAAAGGGACACACGAAAAATATCACGTGATTGTCTTGCATCACGTGAAATACTTAGCCATGTTACCAATATATGTCCATATTTGGCAGATCTTTCCATATCGTCATGATCAATAGCGCCATCAAGTTGCATTTCCAGAGCCTGCTTTGATGAAGACGGTTCATAGTTGTCAGTTGAATCTTTTGAATGATCCTGATCGAACTGTAAGGTTTTTTTCAAGGGACTAGCGTAGATATTTGCATTGTTCAAAAGTAATGGAACTTGCAAATGCTTTATGATGTTTTTGTTCTTGAAAAGTTTGCCATCTTGAACGTTTAGATTAAATTTATTGATTGATTCGACAATACTCTCTGGGTATGTCAGACAATGTTTATGTCGGCGATAAAGACGTAATCTAATCAGTGCATTGATAACTTCTTGTTCAGTGATGACATGAGGGAATTCGGCATTAGATGTGGCAATCGCTATGTCTTTGTTGTCTGATATATCCAAAGTACTACAATTGCTGCGAAGTTTTCTTAAACGAGAAGTTTTAAGTATTTTGTAATTCTGTAGAGATGATTTTGGCACGCTTTTTTTGTCTAGAACTGGAATGATGACTTCTCTAAGTAATTTACACGTGTAAGATTTCGCAAGTCTTTCGAGCAGTTGCTTGGCATCTTTTCCAAAGATATTTGGTTGTCTGCTGCTGGGATAATATTCCATGAGCCTATGTCTAGAATACACTGGTGACCATCTCTTGTACCAGTTTTCCCAGGAAATAAGGCCATCTTCAGGCGGTTGTTCGAGATCGGCAGTTGAGTTGTCTTGTATTGGTTCAGAGCTCAGTTCTTCTTCAAGTGCAATCCATTCTTCGTTCATCTCATAAGCAATAGGTAAATGTTTGTAAGTGAGGATGCCTCCATGTTTTCTTGTATTCAAGTTTTTCAAGAGCTTTAAATTCTCTTTCAGAACATCATGATACATCAAAATCTCCAACTTACTTTTTGTCGGTATTCTCTCGCACCACGAATCAAGACTATGGATCGAATGTCTTGAAAGATGGTGGAAAAATAGCTGTTTCTCCTTTCTGTTCCAAATGCTTCCAAGCTCATAATTTTCAGTGCGGGTTCTACCAGGCTTTTCATCTTCATCGGATGAATTGTCATCTGAGGACTCTTCCTCACTACTATATCTAGCTGAAAAAGACTGTGATTGATCTATCCTTTGCAAATAAATACAACGGCTATTCTTGTGTATACTCGATTTTCTGAAATCTTTATTACATGCGAATGGGTCGAAAAACTGTGACGCCTCATTAAGGTACCACTCATAATAGCCTTTTCGTACTTTAGATGTCACTTTGTTATTTGTTCGCCCAACTGATTCTCCTTCGTCCCTAATATGTTCTGCTACATGCTGCCCTCCATGTTCCTCCATGTTACCTTCAATCTCGCCCATCGGTGATCGAACACTATAATCTTGGCCTGAAACTTCAAAATTCATGTACTTAATGAAAATTTAATATTATCAAATGCCTTTCTATGAATGCTGGGATACAATAATTTCTATTATAGGTATTTGACTGAGTACTTTGCATACTTGGCGCCTCGATGGCTCGTCAACTTTGGATCTATTAAACATTAAACTGGAAAAAACTCGCAGTCACATGATCTACAATTTTTACCAAATGTTGAACCTAAAGAAAAATTTACACGCTTAGAAGGCAGAGTGTGAGGAACGAATAAGGCTATGGAAGGTCGTGTAAAACAATTTGTGTATATCACATTACACAAAGGCATCAAATTTGGTGCAAGCCTTCGGTCATGCTTGGTTCCATTCATAGAACAGCCATATCACATAGGTGCGGAATAGTGCGTTTTTTTCATTCGACGCTTCGAAGAGATGATACATTACAAAATAATCTCACATCATTGCTATTAAATAAACGAGGTAAAAAGCTAAAGCCAAAGGATGACAGCTTTGTAGTCTTAACCCCTCGTCAAACAGGAGTACTAAAGATGCCTAGGCGTCCAAAAAATGCCAATTCCAATACGAATATTTCCATCCTTGAGGGTTTTGATATGAATAGACATCGAGAGAAATCTACAATGAGCTCAAATTCATCAGAACTGGATATCCTATGGAATATCAAAGAAACCACCGATAAGTTGATGAAGTTCAGGGAACAAGAAAGTAATGAACAGCTTGCCAAGACCATCGAGAGTTGTAAACCTAGCTCGACGGTCATTTCTGAGGAACGGTTCGTACAACTAGAAAAGATCTTGGATGAGCAATTCACGCTACAACAACTAAAACTTTATACGAAATTAAGGTATGCTTATTATAGATCTAGAATAACGAAACAGAAGCTCATTCCTATGGTTATCAAAAAATTCTGGAATTGTACAGTTGACCCTGAAAAGAGTGAACTTGAGGACTTAATTGTAGAGAATGAAATTAGCTTGGAAACTAGAGATATTTACCTTTTGTTGCTAACAAAAAATGGTAGAATTTTACAAAATCTCGCACGTATTGGTGCTACTATTGCTGTCGTCATTGATGAAAACAAAATAATTGTCCGTTCTACGTCTACAATTTTCAAATATGTCGAAGTCTCTATCTCCAAGATTTTGAGTAATATACAATCAGAGGTAATATCAGTTGATCAGATCATAAAGGATCATTCCTCGGTGCTGAATTCATCAAGAATCCATCCCGAGCAAATTCTTTCTATGGTCCAAAGAGAATCATCCACCTTCGTTGAACCTGCTGAAGATTCCAAATACAAAATCAGTGCTATTGGCACCAAAAATTTAGTTTCAATCAATAGATTGCTTCTATGGGCCCTTAATTATTCCCCTCAGACTACGGAAGTGCTTTTATTTTGTGGCGACAAGAGCAAAAGTTATGACCGCTATCCCCTAACGAATATTGAATGGCTGGATTGGATTTCTAAAACTGATAATTGGTTTAGATTGCAGGAGCCTGTTTTAAGGAGTCAGAGCAAGACACTACCTATGGTCGATATTACTGACAAAATAAACACCCTATATGAATCTTTAGGAAAAAAACCTGAGAAAATGATCGAGCCTAAATTATCAAACTTTTCGACTACCCTTAGTGCCACGTTAGGACAAGTCCTAGAAAATCAAACTGGAAAGCACCTGTTTCAAACCAAGCTTGGAAATCTGTTACCAAAGTTGTTGCAGCTACCTCTATGGAGTGATGAAAGTAACGATTATGATGCATACAATTTAGATCACCATGTCTATCTATTTCAGTTAAAATTTTCGCCTAATATTGCCTCTCTAAACTATAAATATGACATTCCTCCTTTGGAACTTTGGTTCACTGTTGATGATTATGGTCTTGCAGATAAACTCAGTCTTCGTTGCATTCATCACTATTCTGAAAACTGTGCTATCCTACAAACGCCTGAACTTCCTTATGACTTTAGATTTTCCCTTGATTCCACAATGGATACTATCCCTCTGGAGTGTGATTCAAAGAATCTATTTGAATGGATTTTACAGGAGCAACCTGGGCTAGCTGAATTCTTAAAAACACTACATTTGCATTATGACAATAAAAAAACTTCAATTCCACAGAAATTAGTATTAAAGATGCCAATGAAATCTTTTGATATCGCTCAGGAAATTAACTATGATTTTTTGGCTCTCTACAGACATAGAGTTTTGAGGTTCAAATATCAGGACAAATACTTGGTACAGTACTCTAATATTGATGGCGGCCACCTAGGAGGAACAACCTCTCGTGTTGACTTCGTGAGTTTTAACGATACCTTTGATAAAAACTTACTCAATGAAATGATAACAGATATAGTAAAATTCTAGTGTACCGTTATTTAAAACCCCATGTATATAATATTATCACAACTTTTCACTTGAACGCACGAAAGAAAAGTCTACCAAAATACTTTATTTGACAAAATTTCGAAGGAATGTTTTATGATAATCACTTTTAATAATGTCGTTGCTGTGCTTGGATGCTTTACTTTCATCTATGCTGGTACTGTGGTTGTTATTACTTCTTTTTCGCCCAAAAACAGTACCCGATCTCCAATTTTCTTGACTGCCATTTTGTTTAGGCACTAAAGGATCTGAACTTTGCGATTTTAACTGCTTTAGCATTCTTTCTTGTCGTACTTTATTCAACTCTTCTAGTAAAGCCTCTTCGTCTTCACTTTCCTCATCATTACCACTTTCTTCTTCCTCTTCTTCTTCCTCTTCTTCTTCCTCTTCTTCTTCTTCATATTCGTCACTACTATCCGTGTGATGCAATTTTTCATCCATCTCTCCCTCTACAACTTTCATACGTTTCTTTGACGAATCGGAGACATGAGATGAACTGTCCGTAGTTGGCCTCTTCGCATTCCTATATTTAATTTCTGTATGACTAGGAAGGAGTCTCGCGTGTCGAATTCCTGTCGGAACATAAGAAGAGTCTTTAGCACCATTTCTGGCCTCAAGTTGGGGTCTATGTGACGTCGTCATTGTAATAAGTGTTGAAGTCAAAGAAGTAATGGCTAGATCTTACGCACCTTCCTCACTCTTTAATCTATACTTTTGTGAATGGTGTTTTTAGTTTTTCAAACATGTCCCGTAAGCAATTGCAAAAATTACGTTTGGAAACTTTGAAAACTGCTATAAGAAATCTCCACAGCCACTTGTCAACTAAAGATCTCTTTAACACAGAAGAAGCTAGATTCTGTATCACATACCCCGGTAAGGTTTCTTAGCTGTTACATACTGTTCTTAAGCTCATAACTGTGAATTCAGAGGATTTCATTTGTCAAAAAAGCTTGTTATTATGTCAGAGTATGAAGCAGACAAAGATGACATGACGGGTTACATCTCGGTAAAAGATTATGCTTATGATGAATCAAACCCCTTACATTTTGGATATTTTGAGGAGGAAGACAAAGAGGAAGAGGAAGTAGAAGAAGGATCAGCTAATGTAAGGATCTCAAATACCAAAAGTATTTTGCTTCCGGATGAATATGTTGTAAATCGTAAAGCTGTGGCTATATATCCGTTTGTTCCTGAAAATGATAACGAATTAGAGCTTAACGAAGGGGATATTGTATACATAAGTTATAAGCATGGACAGGGTTGGCTAGTGGCCGAGAATCGTGATAGAACGCGAACAGGGTTAGTACCGGAAGAGTATGTCTCCCTTTTAGAGGAGGAATCAGATGAGGAGAATGAGAATCCAAGACCGTTTTATTTGACACAAATGCTTACACAGAACATTGAAAAAAGTGTTAGTCTTGACGATGATGATTGGGAAGATGTGGAAGGTGATTCTGAAGACGAGGATAGTAATGATTACTTTAGCCCAACAAATAATGAAAACGAAACTATTGGACATAGTAGTGTCGAACTCGAGCGAAATTTACAAAATGGAGGGCTTTTTGCGAGTGATAATAGCGAGCGGTCTTTCATACTTCATGAAAAAGGGGTGACTGATGGAAATGAAGAGTTGCATAACCTTCAAAGAAGGCTACAAGAGAATCTCGAGATATGATAACTATGTGGGGATATTTACTACATATACCCTTTATAAGTAAAATTTATATTACAAATAGGGATGTTTAAGATGGGTTATTGCTTATACGGTGTCCTCAAGCTGAATTTCTTCATCATCATCTACTGCTTCTCCTTGTTTAAGTCTCATTAGTTCTGAGATCTCCATTGGACCACCAAGTTCCTGCAATAAGGAGTTCGTGCCTTGAAATAATTCTCTTGAAATTTCGTCGTCTGATTCAGCGTTTTCAGCGATCTTCGATGCAAAACTTAAAGCTACCCTAGCTTCATAAATATAACTTTGTGTCAATTCATTAGAGAGATCAATGGGGAATTCTTGGAAACGTTCATTAAATTCATAGGCAGTTTCAGGATTAAAGTCTAAGCCTGGATCTTGCCCACTAGCCTGTTTTAATTTTGCGAGCAAATAGTATGTGAACCCCTCAAGGTAGAGCGATTCCAAGTTGTCTTCATCAATGTCCTTCATAGCCGAGACCACGTTAAGACTCAAGTCGTAAAGACCTAGCTCAATACACATTTTTGCCAAAGACGTCAACGGTTGTAAAAGCTCGATAAATTCAGCGTGAGTTTGGCTACTGTTTTCTGCCTTAAGCTGATCTTCGATAAACATTTTTTTTTGCTCAAAGAATTCCCATGCTTTCCTAAACGCTTCTGCGGCATCACCATACCTTTGTTGCGAAATTCTTATAGAACCCAGCATTGACCACGCCTCTGGGGACTTCGAATCAGAAATTTCAAGGGCTTTTGAGATTAATTCTTCGCATTGACCTTCCGCCTCGGGCTCCATACATAGATCTGTCATCCAAATTTCAATCATGGTTAAAAGACCATTCACGATCATATCTGAATGTTCCTGGGTAAGTGTATCACCAGAAGAGACAGATATGTTTTCAATACCCTTCGTGACTATAGATATTCCGTCTTTTCCGCCGGCTATCTGACCCAAAGTAAAGAATTTATCATATCCACCAGCCTTACCTTGAGGGTCTAATTCACAAGCTCTTAAAAGCAGTGGGTAGGCCTTATCCAGTTTTCCATTTTCTAAATACACGTCGATGAAAATTTGAAGAAGATCAATTCTCTCAACCGTAGTATTTTTAATATCATTTCTGAAAGGTTTTAGCACTTTAAGTGCCTCTTTTGGGTTATGCATTGTCAATAAATCCCTGGCATCATTGATCGCCTTTTTTATGTTGTCACTGGACATTGAACTGAAAGGTATTCGCTAAAAACTAGGATGATCTTTATTCGAAAACCAGATTTGGTTCGAGAGAAGGTATATCTAAAATATAATCGTTAACGCCTAATTTACTTAATACTATTACACAATTGATGGACATTATACTCAATATCACTTAAAATTTCTTAAAGCTCATCGCGGAACTAAAAAAAAATTACCTGCTGTAAAAAGAAAAGGGTCAGTAGAGCCACGTGACTAGACTGCTCATCTTTTCCCTCCAATTACCATCATATTCCTTGTGCTCTTTCCAAATTGTTCTATCTATTTCCCTTCTTCCTGTATCCATGTCAAGTTGGTCTAACCGTTGAAATTTAGAAGTTCCTATTAGCTTGTACCCAGTATAGCATACAATAAAGAATATCAGTCCACCATAACAAGAGAAAAATATTTCCGTGGCCCAAAAGCCATGAAAGAACGACGTAAATCCAGCGAAAAAGACCATAATGAGCGATCCGATAAGCCCATATATAGATAAGTAGGGTTGAAGGGGTGATTTGTAAGGAAACATCGAGTCATCTCTCGAAATGATATCCGGCCTTTTCTTTAAAGCATAGAAAAACCTCAAGAAAGAAAAATTCATTCCTGCCCAAATGATGCAAATAGTACCACTTGCTATGTTTGCCAAGATCTGGAAGTTGTTTAAAGAAGTGCTATCGACAGCAACATATGAAATAGCACCAAAAACTCCAGAAAATACTACTGAAACCCAAGGGACCCCATAGGAAGTGCATATTTCAAAAACACTCGGAGCTTTCCTCTGGACCGCCATTGCATATAAAGTTCTGCTAGCACCATAGAGAGAGGAGCAACCACCAGTAGTTCCAAAAAATATTAATATGCCATTGAATGCTGAGGCAAAAGTGCACCAGCCAAAGCTGCTTAAAGCGATGACCCAAGGACTTCTGTCACCGATCGTCTGTTGCGCTTCAGTTCCGCTGAAGTGTAAGGGACACCGATCTGTAACCTGCCAAGAAGTTCCAATCCCGTTTAAAATGTTGTATTCCAGATTGTTTTCTGCATATGTATAAAACCTCGGTAAATTGGGGTCGCCAGAATACATGCTGATACCGACCACCAAAATTGAGATAAGGTAGAGAATCAATATTGTGTAAACTGTGCGCTTCATTGCGGAAGGGAGAGTTTTGTTCGGGTTTTTCACTTCACATGAAGCTACAAATGTCATTTCCATCCCACTATATGAAAAGGAAGCAATCAGCATCGATAAGAATACTGCGAAAATTCTTCCTTTAGAACCCGAGATACCAGAAGTAGCACCATTACCATCGTCTTTAAGATCAAAAGTTGGTCTGAATAATCCATAAGTTAATTCGGATGTTGATTTAGTAGCATCCCAGAATCTGAAACCTACCCTATCATACCCTAGGTGAGAGCCTCCTGAATTTAAAATAATCATAACAAATATCATAACAATGCAAAATATAATTTTGAACAATGTCGCAACGTAAATGAACTCAGCAAAAACTCTGACGTCAAAAATATTCATAATCACTGCGTATGCTAAAAAAACTGTTACTGAACCAGCAAGTTTAGAGCCGTCGATATTCAATGCCTCGAAATAACTCAAAAAAGATGCAGACGCTACAAGCTGGCTAGGTAAGGCAATTATGAAAGAAAACCAATATAGCCAACCTAATGCAAACCCAAACGCATCCTCTACAAAACGCGAAGCAAGCCCTGAAAATCCAGAGGTTAGTGGGATTAAAGCACATAGTTCAGTGAAAGACAACAATGTGGACATCACAATGCTGCCACAAAGAAAAAAACCTAAAAGTGTGCCAAATGGACCCGCAATTGTGAAAGACTTTCCAGAAGAGAGAAATACGCCTACACCAAATGAAGCACCGGTTGCAATCATTTGAATATGTCTGGCATCCAATTTTCTTTGAACACTATAATTACTCTTGCGAAGCCTTAAAAAACGAAAGCACTTCGACAATTTGCTAAGCGTACCAGTACTTCTGGATGTAACAGGAAAAGAAATCCAGGCTTCCAACTTATTGCCGTTTTTCTTTATCATCTTATCATTAACTGCCCACTCACCGTGCTTTTCGAAGTCAATTACCCGTGTATCGCCAGAACTTGAGTTTGAATCGTGGAAGAAAGATGTGTCATTTTTTCTTTGAAATCTAGATATCCTCAACGGTTTGGGTTTCCTTATGTATTTAAAGATGTTTTGGGCTGATGAGTATGCATAATTTTTAATGTTGATTTCGTCTCCTCCAATGTAGGTCTTTTGTAGCAATTCATCGTCAAGTACAGAAACTTTTTTTTCTTCCAAGCCCTCGCTAAGAATTTTCTCCATCTTATCTCTGAGTTTGTACTCATGTTCAACGTGGTTATTATATCCCACGAAATCGGTTACCTCTGTATCAACATCAGGCAGCCCTGCCTTTTTGTTAAAAAGCTGACTAAGGTAAAATCTTTGAGCACCCATATTCTCTTTGAACCGACTTGAATCAGGAGTATAATCCTCTTGAATTATTTCATTTAATATTGCCGTCTCGATCGAATCTGAAGAAAGCATTTCGTGCTCTTTGTCATTAGACACTGGTGTACTTTGATTTGAAGTTGAATCGTCACAACCATCCTGCCGCAGTCTCTGATCAAGATTATTGATTTTTGGAAAAAGCCCATTCATAGGACCAACCATATTTGGTCACTAATTCAACAGTTTGGGGCTTCTGCTACTTGATCGGTGTTGAAAGCAGCGTCTGTCTTTGCAATGCTTTGTAGTAATTAATAAATGTGTTTCATTTTATTCTTTTTCTGGGCTCGGAAAACAGAATTTGGGGTCAATCCCGTGATAAACATAAATGCTAATAGTACTATTAAAATTAGATAGGGATTTCAAAAAGTGCTAAGGCTAAAGAATGATATACAATTCAATAGATCTAAAAGGTACAAAATAACAGTCTATAATCATGATACTTAAAAGAAAATACAAGAATAGATTCAGATTGATGCCTGCTGACATACTATTCTTCTTCGTCATTCCTATCTCTTGGTGCAGAAGAAATTCCGAGAGCCTTTAATCTTCTTGATCTTTCTACAGCAGTTTCCTCTTCTTCCTCTTCTTCGCGGTCTGAATTGTTTTCATCGTCCGTTAAAATAGTATCAGATCCTTCTTCTGATAGAAGCTCGGATTGAACAAGACTTTCTTCGTCATCTTCAGCACCGTCATCCTCCTCAGTATAAGTTGAAGGGACGGGCGGGAGGGGAGTTAATTGGCGAGAAATTTTCTTGTTTAGTGACTGCTTATGAGCCGCAGTTGATTCAAGGTTTTCATTAGAGTCCGTTTTCGATGTTGATTTCCCTAGACCCACGACGGCCAACGCTTTTGACATCATCGTGTTACTACGTTGGCGAGTGCCAGGTTCCGAAGCATTTGAGTCATGAGTGCTAACTCTATAACGCCTAACAATTTCACCTTGATCATTTTCAATGACAAGTGCATCACCATATTTAAATGCATGGTATTTCTTTGAGTTTTCTGTGTCTACAAGAGTACTTCTCCGTAGGTTTACAGGTGATATAGCTCTCTTTAGTGAAGAAAGCGTATTATTGGAAGATACCTTCGATAGTAATGAACCTTCTCCGACGCGTTCATCGTTTGATAAAAATTCTGCTTCGCGAACCACCTCACCTTCTCTATTTTCAATGATTAATTTATTTCCTTCCTTATAAGCCACCTCTGCATGACCTTCATGTTCTGGATATTGTGAATCTGAAGCTACGTCACTCGTAGAGATATCAGGCCTATCGCTTGGAAATGGAATTATATTATTCATAAATGTAGGCTTCGGTGTGATTGAAGCAAATCTCTGCTTTTCTTGGGCATAAGCAGCGCTGTTTGAAGAATAATCGTTTGAAGACTGTTCATATAAATCAGATTTCTCTAAGTTGATCATAGATGTTGTTCCTAAATCAGCTTCATCTCTTGATAACGCGAATGCTGCTGCATTAGCTTCCCTCTCACGCTGCTCACGTTCTAACTCAAGACTTGTTTTTCCTTCTTCCTCGATTTTCCTATGCCTTAATCCATGCTTCTTAGTTTTCTTCAGTTTTTTTAATTTCTTACGACTAAAGGGTTTTGTCGGTACACCATTAGTCTCGATTGTACTTTGTCTAGACAGAGCTTGATTGATATTGCCAGAATGTTTTGTATCCACTCTATGTAAGGAGAAAGATCTCCCTTCGCTGTCCAAACCAGGTAATCTATCCATCCATTTGGATGTAAACGCATTTCCATTTGTAGTGTGAACCGTAAATGACTTACTCAAGGTTAATGTATTCAAATGACGGCCTAAAGTAAAAACAGCGACAGAAGAACCATGAACAATGATCGAGGTAAGTACTAGAAAGCAAACGAGCGGCCAGATGACTGCAATTAATTGCCAGTATTCAGTCCCTTCGGGCGGTATTTCCCGCAAAGGACTTTTCTCTCCAGTAGCATGATATTCAAGCTCTGATCTAGCAAGAATGGAAGCGAAAATTGCACCAACACCAATTGGACCAAAGTGACCTACAAACATTGCTTCGCGCCAACTTTTTATATCCGGAATGAATGGCCTAGTAATCAAAACCGCAGGTATTCTCCGCAAAAATATCACAACTATTGCGAGTACCACAGGCCTCCATACGGTCATCCCAATTGAAGCTTCATTAAACTGGGGCCAAGGAATAATGGCGCCAAAAAACACAAAATAAGCTAAGTTCAAGACTAGATCAATAACAGTCGAAACATGACTTTCCTCCGTCTTTTGTGCGAACCATCCATCCCATGAAAACGAAGTACCTGCTGCAAAAGAGACCAATAAGTCATCAACACCAAGAATGGAGCCAAATCCCGCGCAGATGAAAGAAAGAAAAACATAGAACGCTAAGAATGACTCTCGATCTATGAAGTTCTTCTCCTCTGCATACCTTATTGCTCGCCTTCCAACATATCCAATAATAACTCCGAGTAAACAACCAAAAACACACTCGTATAAAAGTGAAATGCAAATCCAATCCTTGACAATAGTGCCAGCATCGGTTTTATAAAATACAATATTCAAAGAGAGAAAAATAAATGGAAAAGCCATACCATCATTACATCCTGACTCCGCTGAAAGAAGATTTCTTAAATGTCCTGGGACCCTTTCAGCAAACTTACCAGAAACAACGGATTGTGCCAAAATTGGATCTGTGGCGGTGACACAAGCAGCGACCACCAAACTGTCTGCAAAATTAAGACCTGGAATTAAAATCCAAACAAAAAGACCTGTTATAAGCCATCCGGCTGTCATCACAGGAACTAAAAGCATAACAACAGAGAGCCAGTGTTTCAACATATATTTCCGGGGAAGTTCTACAGCAACAGCAAAAATTTGTAGACACAAAACAATACGAGATATCTCTAATGTGATAGCATCAGAGTTACCCCATCCGGTGGGGTCAAACCAATTCAAGCAATGAGGACCGACGATGAGTCCGAATATCACTGCAATCGTTGATTCACCAAGGTAAAGCTTCTCCTTGAAGTAGAGAGAAATTAGCGAGAAGACACATGAGAAAACACCTATACATGCATACGCAACATGTGCACTTGTTACATCCAGTTGACTCCAAACCATACTATTTTCTTACCATACCTATTTTGCTGTTTTTTCTATCTAACATGACTGATATGTAGATGGAGATGTTCATCTTATCGTCCTAGAAATTTTTGTATTTTGTTCTATCTAAAGAAAATATCCCAGGAAATGAATCACAAAGAGAAAAAAAAACTGAATGAATCAATTCTTCTAAAACAGAATGCGACGAAATTAGTTTGATAAAAATTCTATGTAATTCTATACTTATTCCGCTAGTAGTATTAATTCCGTGGAATTTGGTCATAAATTCTTTCGCTGGAATCTTAGCGTTTCGAAATTACTAATGCGAGGGCCAAATAAGTTAAATAGGCCACATACAACTCCCGTGACTACTTGATGAGATCTCGTAAAATATATTATTGGTTTGAATTGTTTAATGTGCGCTTGACACTAGCAATGAGATCTTTTAATTCCATGATGCTTTCAGATAGTGCAGGTTCTGAAGATGTTTTTAAATCATTTTTTTTTGTACTTTTAGGTTCTTGTCCAGATGATGTTTCTTCAAATTTTTTGTTTTTGAAAGATGGCTGTTCTTGATTCATTTCCTTTGGCAAATATTGAGTAAATGGTTCATCACTGAAGGATTCAAACTCTGAGCCCATCGTGAGATTCTCTACAGGGGAGCCGCTTGGTTGTGAGGGATTCATGTCAGCCAACACAGGAGTGGATAGCACACTTCTGTGGTTTATCAAATTGCGAGGTTGGATTGGAGTGCCATATATCGAACCCCTTTCTGAATGCGATGAAAGATGCCTTGGTAATCTCATTTTTTTTGCCAAGTGCGAAGGGTTTGATATTGTGGAACCATTACTTAACGTTCGTGCGTTTTTTGATAGTAATAGAGGCGTCTTGTATTTGGATGTATGCGAGTCAGAAAGAAGTACAGGCAACTTTCTGTTTTTTGACCTCGGCGACGCTAAAATATGCCTTCGGAGATGTTCATATGCGCTTTTATTTCGATCGTGCGAAGCTTCCTTCGCTTGTTCAGATTCAAGCATTCGTTGCATTTTTTCATCTATACTAAAAGCAACATCATGTTTACCTCCTTCTTTTAAACTAATTTGATTCGTTTCGATGGTATTTCGTTTTCTCCGCTCGTTGTAAATTCCTCTTTCTGTCATTTCGAAGGTGAAGTTATCAGCGACCTTGCGTAACCCATTAGCTAACCTGCCCTCAGGATCATCACCTACAATTTTTACCGTCGCTATTTTTTGGATTAAATTGCCAAATCGTTTCATGATTTTAGGGATTTTCAAGAGGTTCTCGATTTCTGTTCTAGGTTTGGGATTTTCGACAGACTCCCAATAAACCAATAAAAGAGTGAATTTAAAATTGGTATTGAATGCTATACCACAAATTAATTCTATCAATTTTTCTCCATCTTGTAATAATTTCATATCAAGGTCGAAAATATCGGTATCTGTTACACCTGTATTGAAAACAACTAGACTGACGTTATTGAATTCTTCTGCTTTATACCCGTCATACAATTTAGTAAACCCAAATTCAAGTAAGCCCTCACGAATGTTCCTTCTAGGAACGTCTACTAGGCCAAATTTATTAAGCAACCACGAGGCAGATATAGAATTCCAATTCTTTGAATACAGAACAGTTTCTAAGTCCAGCACTTCCTGAAGGTTATCAAGTGAGCTATCAAAGTTTTGCTCATACCTATTTCTAATAGTATTACAATAGATCGACTTTAGATTTAACTGGGTCCACACTTTGTTCTTCATTCTAATAGGGGTAGTGAAGTGGTTCTCTTCCATAGCTAAGGGCGTCGCATAGTTGTTTACGCTTGATTTAATAAAAGATGAGTTATTACTCACACTGAAAGATTGTTTGGCTTCAGAACAAGCCCGGTTTAAGACAGTCACTCTGTTTCCAACTCCGAGGTTACTCTTCAGTTGTTTAGATTCCTCCTCTAGTCTACGTTGTTTCTCTTGATCAGCTTTTGAGCGAAGATATCTTCGCTTCCATAGTAAAAAGCATTTTTTGACGATATTTTTCACCATCTGTCTGTCACAAATTAAATCTTGAAAGATGAAAAAGATTTGTTCATGGATAAAAGAAGTCAGTAATCCAGTCGCCAAAGAATTAATGTGCTTTTCTCTCCTTTCTTTCTTTTCTGTTGTTTCTTTAACAATTCTCATGACCTTGTCTTTTAAAAGTTCTTCAAGAATGGACAAGGATAAACGGTCAACTTTACGAACCTTCTGCAACTCTTTTTCTTTCTCTATAATTATGTTCTTCCCCATCTCAACCTTTCTTTTTAGTTCAAGTTCTTGTTGTTCTGAAAAGCTTGTCTTCTGTTCTTTTTCTACAGCTTCTTTAGAAGGCGCGAAAGAACTCTGCTTATCTTCGTATTGTTTCCTCAGACGTTTTTGTTCTAAAAGCTTCTTTCTAAATTCAACTGTTGATGTTGGTTGCTTGTCGTCAGCGCCGTTTTCATTTATCGATATAGTTTTCTTAATATTTGGTTCATGGTTTTTAGCGTCCTTCTCAAAAGCAAAACTTATGTTTGAATCAACGGGAGTAAACTGGTCCTCACTGCTTTTAGGTATTGAAAATGTTGATAACGGTTGATGACTTCCTTTCAGGTTTTTTACTGCAACAGTGGAATTTATAGCTGCATGATAATCAACAGTTTCCGAAGCTTTATCAACATTTCCCGAGGAAGGAAAATTCTGCACTTCTGAAATGCCACTTAAAATTACTTCGGAACTAGATGGAATACTATCCGTATTGAGTTTCCCGGTATTTATTATAGATACGGGATCGCTCATCGCCAATTTGTCGTCAACACACTTTAGCCAATTTTTTTTCAAGGGCCTCGTTTCAGACAACAGGTGGGAAGTAGCTGTTAAGCTTTTAAGAATGACTTTACCATCCTCCATGTCAATCGAATAATGAGAACAAAAACTAGAAAAATCCTTATGATCTCTGAATAGAAGGTGTTCCATGAAGTATTCACAAGGCAAGTTCCCACCTTTTCTGGTAACCGCAAGTGAAAGGGACTTGAAAGCATAAAATCTTATGTCGTTGAGGTATACTTCCAGGAAAGAGCCCATCAAAAACGGTACTTTTTCGGATTGAATAAGTTGGAAAAACCTGTCATACAAGTTCATACAGTTTTCGGTTACAAGAACACCTCTTTCAATATAGTGAGAATTTGCTAGTAGCCTTCGGAAAGTTATTGCAAGCTGGACCAGATTATCATGAAATATGTGACTTGGTAGATCTTGGACCATCTTATCGTACTCAGGATCTCTCATTTTACTCAACAGTGAGTATGCCCTAAACTCAGCCTCATTCGGACATTGGCCTCCATGGGCTCGCACCTCATCATAAATCTCACTCAGTGTAATTAATGACTTATGTAGCTGTTCTAACTCTTGTTGAACACTGAACTCTAGATCTGATTTGGCCATTTGATGAAGTATAAGTAGATGAATACGAACAATTCTTTCGTTGCAGTCAATAGCTTCAGGTCCAGAATAATTTTGGTAGGTGAAATCTTGTCGAATGGATCTCATCCTATCCCATAAAAATGATTCGCAATCAGGAAGCAGTGGAACGATATTTTCTACCACATAATCCAAGGTTTTTGTTAATATATGAGGTGGTCTAACATCTGATGGAAGTGGCGGTGCTGCCGCCGCTGCTGGTCTCGCAAATACTTTCAAGGCACGGTCTCTGGAGATCCTTTTATCGTTTGGGTTGGCCTTTTCATACCTAACGACATTGTTCTCAACACTTCTTCTAGCACGCTCATAAATAGGACACATATCTTGGCAAGTGCCTCGAAAAGCTATGGCTTCTGCTAAATCTTTCGCATGGTCGGCCTTATCAACAAGCCCTTTTTCTTCCATAACGGAACGTTCAACTTCCCGCATCTTTTTTAGAGTCTCCCAAAGTTCCGTCACATCCTTTATAGACACCTCTAGTTCATACATCTTTTTTTGATTCTCATAATCCCATGTGTCCTGCTGAAACGGTATCGGTTTGAGTATAGGAACCTGTTGAATCAAGAATTTCGGCAGCTCCCGTTCGATGGGTCTTGTGGAGGGTTCAAACCCGAATAGACTGGGATCACACTCAAACAGCGTACCAAGAATTTCATCCACTTTGCCCTTAACTTTTGGAATCATCAGTCTTTGCGGTCCGGATGCTTCTTTCATTTTGTTATCACCATGGCCCTCGTTGCCGGGATAATGTTTTCTACTCGGTTTTCTAGATGTCCGATTCGGACCTTTCCGTCCCGTGCTAAAGTTTTCTACACTATTCGTACTTGAATTGAAGGAGTGCAGTGGCAATGTACCAAACATTGCAGACGACTTAGCCATGGCCTCTATTCTTCAACGAAGACCACAGTTGAATGCACAGTACCTTGTGTAATTTGTTTTCAAACTGAAAAAAAAAAAACATGATGTACTGTACTACATGAAAATTTGGGGACCATAACATAACACTCGATTGCCCGTTATTTAAGAATGTACAATAGAATATAACGCGATTGAGATAGTTCTTCATCATCTAAATTATATACCTTAAAGCCTTTCTCTATTACAGCATCTTCAATGAATTTTTCCACCACATCTTGAGCTCTTAGCTGAATTCCAATAATTGATGAGACGGTGCACTTTTGAGATTCATACCAATTATAGAGCTCATCGAGCGTTTGTAGAAAGGGTTTTATTAAAAAATCATTGTACACCACATCCATAGCTAAGAGCGTAACGTGAGAGCCTTCTGGACAATTTAATGTAGTGCTGGCATGTTTTCCGGTGGGTTTAAACAATTCCCAGTCAAGATCAGTCACATCCAAATTACATTCCTCTTCTGTTCTGTGAAGCAAGCCACTCAATTGTAATGTACTGGATTTTAGCACACGTTTGTTACATTCTGATTGGTTTTCCTCAATATTGTGTCTAAGCTTCGACAGTATACCTCTTTGATCCGTGGCAACATATTTATCAACATAATTAGAGAAAATAACCGGAAACATAGGAGAGATTCCA
Source organism: Kluyveromyces aestuarii (assembly GCA_003707555.2). Classification (NCBI taxonomy): domain Eukaryota; kingdom Fungi; phylum Ascomycota; class Saccharomycetes; order Saccharomycetales; family Saccharomycetaceae; genus Kluyveromyces; species Kluyveromyces aestuarii. The sequence goes on from PPJO02000013.1 coordinate 250,786, forward strand.
GTACCCAATTCTACAATACATCGTTTGCGAGCATCTTGTTTGCGTTGAAACATTGAATCTATTTTCAAATTCGGCAGTGTTCCACCTTTAATCAAAATTCTTGCATTTTTGTTGTAGAGTAACCACTTTGCCATGAATATAGACGTCGTCCACAGTACATATCCCGTTGTAGAATTGTTATTGTCCTTGGAGGAATTCAACGATGTTAAGGACTGTTCAATATTAAGATAGTATATGTCATTGGACTTTTCGTGAAAAGAAGAGTCAGGCCGAATTTCAATTTCGACGGTAGCTTCTCGTCGAGATGCAATGCCTAAATCCTGTGCCAAATGGTCTGCACGAGCCTCTAAATCAATATATCTATCAAAAACAAATTCGTAAATCTTTTCAGCATCCAAAAGAGTTGCGTTAAGCATAGTCTTTGACCTGCTGTTGGATTGATTATATACATTAGGAAGGATTGATTTTTTCCATGATATTTGTAAACGATATAGTAATTCGAGTACATGGGGCAAAAGCGGAACTAGAAATTTATGTTATAAATCTAAAGTAAAAGATTTGATATTTACAATTAGATGATATTCTTAGCCAAAAGGATTTCGGCGATCAAGATACCGGCACCTGCGGCACCAATGACAGTGTTGTGTGATAAAACAACCATCTTGAAGTCAAGAACAGGATCTTCTCTAACTCTACCGACAACAACAGCGTAACCGTTGTCTCTGTTTCTGTCTAATCTTGGTTGAGGTCTATCATTCTCTTCCAAGACGTGAATTGTTTGTTTTGGTGCTGAGTTACATTGTAACTTGGTAGCATCACAAACGTAGTCTCTCAAGCATTGCTTTACCTCTTCCACCGAAGGAGGTGGTTGGTTCTTGAATCTTAGGGAGATACATTCGGTGTGACCATCGGACACAGCTACACGGTTACATTGGGCAGAAACCTTGATCTCTTCGTCACTCAACAAGTTGATAGAGGACTTGTCCGCGGATAGTTCACCCAAAATCTTCTTAGTTTCCCATTCGATCTTATCCTCTTCTCCGCCAATGTATGGAATAATGTTATCCAACACATCAATACCTGGAACACCTGGAGAAAAACCCGCACCTGAGATAGCTTGCAAAGTCGTAGTAGTCAATGCATCAATAGGACCGAATCTTTCAACTAATGGTTTCAAGGGTGCGACAAGGCCAGCAGTTGAACAGTTAGAAATACATACAATGAAACCTTGCTTCTTGTCACCAGAAGTTTCTAATCTTGTTTGGATCATCTCCAAATGTTCTGGATTGGTGATAGGAACAATCAAAGGAACATCCTCTTCCCTTCTGTAGTTCTTAGCATTTGAAATGACAGCAAGACCACTTTCCTTGAATTCTTTCTCAATGACTCCTGCGTAGTCAGAATCTAGACCGGAGAAAACGACATCACAATCTTTAAATGCCTCAGCCTTACATTCAGAAACGATAATATCTTTTGCAAATTCTGGTAATAGATCAGTCTGTTTCCAATTAACTGCATCCACATACTTTTTGCCAGCTGATCTGGATGATGCACCTAATACTTTCAATTCAAAATTTGGATGGTCTGCTAGTAAAAGAATAAATCTTTGACCAACAGAACCTGTGGCACCTAGAACACCAGCAACCTTTTTTCCCATTCTTTGTATTGTCGATTGAATCGATCTTAATATACTTAAATAAAAGTTTGTATTCCCTAAGATAAGAATTAACTCTGCAATTACATTAAACGATTCGAATCGCTTTTCTTGAAATATTTTGATCTGTGCAGTGAAAAAACCTGTTGACTCATGTGAAATGCAATCACGTGCCACAGAAGAAATCTTTACACTCGTCGCCTCTCCGTAAAGCGATAATACTCTTGGAGTATTCTTTCAATCGACAGTCTTGAATCGCGTAGGAGCAACAAGTACATTCCTTTCCTATCTATATTACAGAAGCTTTGCTATATAATAAGGCTTCTTGGTACAATGCATGTTTGAGACGTTCCTATGTAGAATCCGCAGAATCATCCGAAGAAGGCGATTCCTCTGCTGAAGATTCTGATGACTCCTTCCCCGATGTAGAATCCTTAGCTACCGGTTCATCTGAAAATTTGATCTTTTTGCCACCAGTATCAGATTTACTAACATTTGTCGTCGTTTTATCCTCTAGCTCTGACTCAACAATCTGTGGAGGCAATCCTTTAAAGTCTCTTTCTATCCTCTTCAACTGTGCCAACGCACTTGACAGCTGTGTATCCACAGCAATTTCATTCAAAGAAATTCCTCCAGATGTTATTACATCTTGGTTGTGTCCTGAATCCTCTGAAAGTGTCGCCTTAGGAATGGTTTCTTTTTGTTCTATGAAAGCCGACAGAAATTTCAGAGTTTCCTCTTTTGTTAAATGGCTAGGAGTACCTACGGCATGAATTGCAACTGGGGTATTCAATGATGAATTAGCTGGTCTTCTAGTTCCCCTAAGCATATTTGAAAGTCGCCTCTATCTTGATTATCCACTATGTTTTCTACCTCGCTAAATTTCTATTTTATCTTTACCATTCGATGCGATGAGCTTTGAAATTTTTTTTTTCGGACAGTATCACGATCCAATTCACCAAAAGAAAAGATGTTATAGCTGTTCTTCTGATTAATATATTTTCAGGTCATGTGCTTTGATCAGATGATCATTCATTCAAAATTAATGACACGGTAACAGAAGAGTTGTTGTATGCCGATTACAAAAGCAGAATATCCTGCCCCTCCCGATCACTCGCTCTGAATAGGTTAAGGTAGTTGTTGGCTTTGCCAAAAACAGGGTCACTGCGACTCTTTCTCTATGAGATTCTAGCTACACTTCAAACGAGCACGTTTTGCCCCGGGTAACATGATGTTCGTCAAAAGTACGAGGAAATGGACATCTCGTGCGGTATCGTTACCCGCACACTGTGCCTATTTCTTCAGCAAATTCTTGGAGGGGAAGTCCCACGCACATTCGGTTACCCTCTTTTGAAAGTTTTTTTTTCACTTGTCTATATCATTCTGCCAGATACCCTTAACGCAATTTTTGGAAAATGGGAATTGCCACTATGGCAAGTTTTTTGCTTTCTACAAACAACTTGTTCAATCTCAAATTCATTTAAATTAAATGCTCAATTCTATTCCTACTTCTTGTTTTTTAGTTGAACTACCAAACTAACTAATATAACTCAAAAATGTCCAAGGTCTACTTCGATATTGAAGCTGATGGTCAAGCTCTAGGTAGAATTACCTTCCAATTGTACAACGATGTTGTCCCAAAGACTGCTGAAAACTTCAGAGCTTTGGCCACTGGTGAAAAGGGTGAAGGTTATGCCGGCTCTTCTTTCCACCGTGTCATTCCAGACTTCATGTTGCAAGGTGGTGACTTCACTCACGGTACTGGTGTCGGTGGTAGATCGATTTACGGCGGTAAGTTCCCAGATGAAAACTTCATCAAGAAGCACGACAGACCAGGTTTGTTGTCTATGGCCAATGCTGGTCCAAACACCAACGGTTCTCAATTCTTCATCACTACTGTCCCATGTCCATGGTTGGATGGTAAGCACGTTGTCTTCGGTGAAGTTACCGATGGTTTCGACGTTGTCAAGAAGGTTGAATCCTTGGGTTCTCCAAACGGTGCTACCAGAGCTAGAATTGTGATCGCCAAGAGTGGTGAATTGTAATGTCTTTAGTTAGCGTACAAAATTATAGTTTTTTATACCTTCACTAAACATCATATGCCCTGCGCCATCTCCATGCTTCCAGCCTGATACTGTCCTGTGTATGTGTGTGGGAATGGCTTCCATGAACGGCTTATGTAAACCGCACGCTTAGAACTTTGATATTCACCCTATCACGTGGCCAACTCGTGTGCAGTGAGAAAATGGCAAACCTAGTTGTCATTTGATCATGTGACCTAGAGTTGTATGTTTTTGTTTTTCCTCTCTCTCTTGCGCGACCAGGCCATTGGATCTCATTACCCGGTCATCCCTTTTCTTTTCACACACTTTTTCGGTCCATCAATTCCACATACCTTGACATGTTCACGGTAATAATTATTATATTACTTGTCAGATTGTTACAGACTTAACGCATACAGGTGTTGAAAATATTCAGGAGAGCAAGGGAAGATTTTGAGGCCTCGTTTTTGGATCAGAAGCCGTTTTTAGGTATTCGGATCAATCTTACTATTGAATGGATAAGAAAATGGACTCACTTTCGAAGAAAATTGGTAATCTAGGTTTGCATGATATCAGAAATGCAGCCAGATATGCACAAAATATGATTGTTCATTATGAACCATACCAGGTTGATATCAGGAGGGCGACCAATACTGATTCATGGGGACCCACCCCAAAGCATTTAGCAAAGGTTATGAGGCATCGTTATGAGGTTTCTACGTTTTTGTTGACAGAATACACTTTGAAAAGATTGGTGGATCATATGGCAAAACGACCAAAGAATATGTACGAAAAGGCCAGGAAACAGTATATTAACTACGGTAGCGAATGGAGAGTGGTTCTAAAATGCTTAGTATTGGTCGAATACTTGTTGTTGAATGTCGAAAGAGGGCGGGAGTTAGATCAAGTTTTATCTTGTCTGCAAACTCACAAACATGTTTTGACGAGAGAAACAATGCAATACAGAGTTGATTTTAGTACTGATGGTAAGATGGAGTTACATGAACGTGGTATTAAGAAAAAATGTGAAAACGTGATACAATTGATTGATGATTCGCAATACTTGAAGAAGGAACGCTCAAAACATGCAGAAAATGCGCAAAAAATTGTTGCAGGCTCCATTTCTGCTACCCCTGAAATCATGTTCAATGATAATGCCATTAATGCAGATTCAATAGCTGTGGACTCTGTCTACGATGAGGGTGACGATTTTGAATACGCACCAACCACACATAGAGATCGCAGAATGTCGGCTATCGAAAAGCAAAGAAAACAAAGAAGAGAAGTATTAAGAGAAAGAATTAGGACTAGCGAGCATGAAAGAAAATCATCCTTGAATGAACCTCAAATTGACTTATTGGATTTAGATGGACCTGAGCCAACACCACAACACTCTGTGAACAAGCATCTAACGCTTCAGAACACCTCCGCACATAGCCACATTCTAGCTAACAATACTAATACTTATGAAGATGATGAGGATGATGAGTTTGGTGAATTCCAAAGTGAAAAGAATTCGGTGACCAAAGGACAAGGCAATCCACCAGCTAATGCTACTCTCAACGATCTCTTGGACTTTGGAGTAGGCAATTCAGGAACAAACACATCTTCCTCCGTTTTTAATAATGCAGCCACCACTTCTTCTTCAGCTCAAAAGCAAGACGCCTTTGCTGACTTATTTTCTATGTCAAAAAATCAAACATGATATCTCAAATTGAAAGCTTGCATTTATCCCATTATTGTAGATAATATTAAAACTTTGTGTAAAATAGATATATATATGTATATATATGCCAAGTTTTTATTCTTGGTAGGTTCACGAGGCATCCGAAATTTGAATCATTCTTTATACTGAGAGGCCCTCTAAATTCTCTGTCAAAGCCGTGTCATCATTCAAGTCTTCATCGCCTGCCAAACCCTCTTCGAAGATTTGCCTCCCGGTGAGCCTACCTTGATGAGCTGCCAGTCTTCTCTTTGCATCCCTTTCATCTAAGCCAAGTTCTTCTCTAAATTTGGACCGCCATTCTAGATAAGAATTTTTTGTAACCTTAGTACCTTGAAATTTCTTTTGCTCCTGCCTTTCACGTTCTAGCAGCTGTCTCTCATGCTCTTTCTCCAACGTGTTTAGCTTATTTTGAAACCACTCCTCTGCTAATTCCTTGATATTTGACAAAAGGGAAAAACACATCTGCATCCCAAGCAGCATATCTTCTTCAATTTGAACGTTCAATCTTTCAATTAGCTCAGGTATGTATTCATCGAAGTGAATCTTATCCGGAAGATTCTCCAGTTTTGAGACCAGTGGGTTACCGTAATCGTCGTATTCTTGCTCAACTTCCTCTGTTTCCTCTTCTTCTTCTTCTTCTTCTATTTCAAATTTTGGGATTTCTTCTACCTCTATGGAGATCTCAGGGATCTCATCTGGATAATTCTCAGGTAGACTGAAAGTCACCTGTAAAATGTGCTCATTCGAGATTGAATCTGATGTAAATGATGAATTATTCATCGGCACAAGATCCAATCTAACATCTATCTGCATTTCAATCCCAGGATACTCATCCTTTATAATCGTGAGCTCATCGGGATAAATGGATTCCAAAATTTCCAATTCTTGCTTTTGCTCTTCCTGATAGTCCATAATGTACCGTAATAGTTAAAGCTACCCAAAATATAACTATTTGATGATAACGTACTTCAATAGTCAACTCTTAGACGCATCGCCCACAGCTATTTAAAACCACGGTTAAGAACGAAAAAGTTTAAATCCACATCTTCGACATATTGAATCCTAACAACAAAAAAAAAACAAGTTGGTTACCCGGTTCTTGTATGGATGACTCTTGAGATTATGCTGATCTAATCCCACACTGGTGACCATGCGGTCTCCCTTTCAAACATGATGACCTGCTAAGGTTGCTCGATACAACTATCCTAATGACTTCAAAGCTATCGGTTCTCGTGCTAAGAGCAAATCAACTCCAATCATCCCCGGACAAGGTGCTACAAAGCTTGGCAGACATCATAAATGCTGGTTACGACAAACCTAGGTTTAAGTACAATATTGTGCTGACACCTAGAATTACTAGTGCAGAGTCATTTCTTCAAAGCTTGGGAATGGATTCAGATCCCTCAAATAGTCTTCTCTTTCTGGCTGTCAATTCTTCGGGAATATCCGGTATTGACACTACAGTAGACCACAAAGATCACATTCAATGGCACACACTTCTTTCCGAAACGTTAGTACAAGAGATACCATCTTCTTGTGTCATTGGTACTATAGGCTACCATCCATACTCGACAACAAGTCTAGGAAATCAATACGAGGTCACTGCATTCACCTCGTTCGCCCAAGGAATAGGTAAGACTCTGCTACAGGCCACCATCCGATACTGTAAAATTCTTCCACAGATGAACCCTATAGATGCTTTCATCGCCAAGGTCTTTGTAGAACACGAGCTGGTCCCATACTATCAAAAACTTGGTTTTCAGGAAATCGATAGAATCCTCGTCACGAAAGCTTCTCTGATATATCCAGAACATTCAAAAGCTTCTCTGGAGGATAGCATCCAAGTTTCGCGTGATTTTAATATAGCAATCCTCACATTTCCCCTACAACAGAATCATTAACACAAGACTATTGTCGGTGCTGCTCTATAAAACAAGTTAAATCTGCTAGTAATTTCCTTAGGATACTTTTTCTTATCATCTACACGTTACATACATCAGTCGTACCTTCGTCTTGACCCTTTAAACAGGAAAACGTAATGTTTCTTGAGGTTTCTGTTCCTAGGTAACTGGCACCAGTGACACTATCTATTGGAAAGCATGCCCTCGTTACCCGAACATACGTCTGTTTCCGCCAGCAAGCATTGTTCGTGCAGATCATACTTGAACCCTGTCCGTCATCAACTAACTACACCCCATTTTGTTTCTTTTAGAGTCTCGCTTAGTTAAAAGAAAATGTTTCGATCACGTGGTTGGTACCTGGTGTTGAATGTGGATGTAGTCATTGCCATTCGAAGGTGCACTCGTATTGTGTGATTGCACCTATTTGGATATACCAGACGTAAGTTATAGAGATGTGGCTAAATGTGCAAACGTGCAATTTACATTTATATATAATAACAATGTTTGAAGGGCAAGAGTGCAATCTAATATGGAATTAGTTTGGCATAATTTATTGTATGTTGGGAAGACGAAACAGGAGAATTTTCGGTGCAATGAATTATTCCAATAAAAGCACATCGTCAAGCTCTACACAAACCTCATCCATTTTCTCGAACGATAATGAAGACTACGATAAGCTTATCCGCGAGATTGAAGAGTACTATATCAGGACTCTTTTGAATGAAAATGAGGAAGAAGAAGAACAGAGCGGGAAAGATCGGGGAAATTATCAGATTTACCAAAATTACCCAAATTACCCAAATTGTCAGCAATATCAGCACTTGGTAAGCCTGGGAACCCATCCGTCTGTAGCATCAGATGGTGAATACGCTCGCTATGAGTGCAAAGGTTATTGGGCGCAAAGATCTCAGTTTAAAGAATCTTTTTTGGAAGTTGAAATTAATCCTCAATATCGCCCTGCGACTGGCATTATTCCGTTGACGAGCGAAAATCTTCGTATGATTAATGAGGACTTTTCTTCTACAGTGGAAAAAGGACGAGTTCTTCATGGTGAGCCAGCTTTAACCGCACCCTCCTGTGGAGGACATCCCGAGGTGATTACTGCTTGTAAAAAAGGATCACATGCTAAGGAATGCTCTTGTACTGTAGCAGAACAGCACGAGAAAGTTAACAGACAATTGTACAAAACGGAACTTTGCGAGTCTTTTTCTACCAGGGGTGTTTGTAAATATGGTGATAAGTGTCAGTTTGCCCACGGTTTGCACGAATTGAAACTAAAAGAAAGATCAACTAATTTCAGGACGAAGCCGTGTTTAAATTGGGCAAAATATGGATATTGTCGTTATGGCAAACGTTGCTGCTTTAAGCATGGCGAAGATAAAGATATTGAGGTTTATCTACAGGCAGGTACAATAAAGAAGCCAAATGAAGCACCCAGAAAGAAGAATGATCATGCAAACATTAAAGTATTACAAAAAATTACTTGGTGATTGTGGAACAAGAAATGTCAATTTTATGGGGATAACTTATTGCTTGAGTCAAATATGAAAATGCTTGCTGTCATGAGGAAAACAAGTTATCATACAGGTGCTTTACACTGTGCTAATTCAATCACTAGCATCTTACATCGATATTTTAGATTATTTAAGGTCCATAATCTAGTACCGGCTATTGGATTTGGACGCGATTATTTATTTCAACGGTTTAAATATTGTTCTAAAACCTTTTTTTTTTAATTTTATTCCAATACGTTTTTATTCCTGAACTTTCCAGCTCTACTATTAGTTACATAGTAGAGACTAGAGAGATTCATTTTTGTTTGTAACTTTTCTTCAAATTGTTCACGGTATGAGAAAAAACATGCGCCCAGTGCATAAAGTCTTCAACCTCGTTATCATCTAAAGCTTCTTTGAGACCAGGCAATGCAAACCCAAGGTATCCAGTGTTTCTTCCAGCCGCATAAACAATATGTTTGAACCATGGTCTCATCTTCAATCCATCCTCGTGTATGAAAGAACGTTCGAAGAACATGAGTTTCATGTTAGCTCCCTTAATTTTGAAGCGTAAAGCTATCCGTTTCCAAAAGGGCAACGAAGGAAGATTTTCCCATTGTTCCCGCAAGTCAGTTAGATAGCTATCGTACCCAATTGCGTTGGTCTTGAAATCTTCTAGTTTAGCGGTAGTTTTCTCAATTAATGAAGACAATGGTAACCCCTTGTGATCTGTTACGTTCATCCAATGTTTAGGAACCTTTGCAGATAAGGCTTGGAAATAGTCAATCAACTCGTTACAATAATTTTCGATCTTTGTATTGACAACTTTGGGCTCTGACAATCTCAAAGCAATCATTCCAAGAATTTTTGACATAGTTTGATGAAATTTAAAACCAGGATCTTGAACGGTTGACATCCAATGATAAGAATCGTAGTTTGAATGGTAGTGATAAACTGCATCTCCTTTTCCAGCGCCGAAGCTTATGTCCATTGATGGTATTCCTAAATGTTCTAGGAAAACAGTGTAGTCAGAACCGGAACCAAGGATACCTATCTTCTCTTTGCGGTTGTAATAATGGTCATGTAAAGATAAATGTTCATTGGATGGATATTCCACAAGTCTTAATGCCTCATTGATTGCCTTGTTCAAAAATGGTGACGATTCTACGTTTAATAATTTTCCAGAAACAGCTGTATCAACATTTAAATAAGCTAGGAGCGACGACTGCAAATATTTAGCATTTTTTTCACCATATTCTGTTGAGCCTAATAGACCGTATTCTTCACCATCCCAAGACGCGAATTTTATGGTTCTGTAAGGCTTCCAACCAGTCAAAGACAACTGGTGAAACCCTCGAACTATTTCGAGCATTGCTGCCGATCCGCTGTTTGGATCACCTGCACCACCTTTCACCATGGCATCTCTGTGGTTTCCAATCATGATGAAACTATCATCATTTTCACCCCTTAAAACTCCATACACATTGTGAATTGGAACAATGTCATATTTTTGTTCATTGTAGAGATTCAAAGTTGCAGCAGGATTTGGACCTGTCCAATAGTTGAAACCTGGGAGATTACCAATCCATTTCTCCCCACCAAACTTAGAAGCTTTCAGTCCGAAACCGTTTAATTCCTTTAGTATTGGTTCAACTTCTCTAAAGGAAATTGGGAGCGAGGGTATTTTTGGAATAGTTTTGTAAGGGTCTTCGCGAACTACATCATCTCCTTGAGATGGTCTACCAGGAGTCGTTGGGTCACCTGGTCCTATTGATAGGAACTGTACAGAACCACGCTGGAGAGAAGATGGGTTCCTTGCTGGACCCAGAGGATATGGTTTGTCACCATTAGCTTCTTGAAATTCATCATCACCGGGATCTGAATAGATTAGCACCCCAACAGCACCAGCTTCTTGTGCAAATTTCACTTTTAGGCCACGGAAAATGGCTCCGTATCTGACAATAACGATTTTACCTTTAACTGAAACACCAATGTCCTTTAGAAGATCAAAATCTTCCTTCGTACCGTAATTCACATATACGTATTGAGCTGTGACATTTCCTGATGCCGAGTATGCATGAAAGGCAGGGATCAAATCATCTCCAGCGGTAGTTGGATCCTCTTGTAGTACATCTTCGGTCAAGTTAGCCTTGTAAACTGGAATTCCCTCCTCATACAAAGTAAGTCCGGTATCTACAGGATAATTCATATAAATATCAAAAGTTTCGATTTCGGTTTCAAGTCCATATTCCATGAATTTTTCAGCAGTAAAATTCACTAATCCAAGCCCCTTGCCTGGTAGATGTGGCACTTCAGTGTACTTTTTGGACCAATTACCAGAGAGGTTTTCTTCAGAAATTGCCTTCAAATAAGCAGCCTCATTGGCCGTCAATTCCGTATCCTCAAGTACCAAATTTACCCCTGATGTGCTTGGGTGGTAGAATATCGAATAGGCAAAGTATGGTAGATATATCAGAAGAATAATAAAGGTAAGCTTCTTCAAGAACGAATGCACCCCTAATTTTCTCGACCGCGAAGGGTATTGACCCTCGAAATCATACTTTTCACCTTCTTGGAAGGAATCTCTATATTTCCCAGAATGAACAACCATTCAATTTATTCTTTTCCTACTTAGTTGTACATCAGGAAGACCACTTGAACGGCATACTTCGAAAACGGCCACTTTTATATAATTTAGTCTTTGAATTTTGTTAGTTTTACAACCGCAAATAACCGATCGGTTAGATGGCTGCAAAACTAACAAAAAGAAAATTACTTACACCAGATATCCACCTAGACGGTCAGGTGATGGATGGTCAGTATGAAAAAAAGGGAATAAAATCGAAAAGACAAAATGTAATAAGCTTCAGTAATCTTAATGCCCAACAATAATAATACATGCCCGTCCGCATGTCTTAAAATAATGTTTATAATTGTAGCTTGAATTAATGCACAAATTCTCAGTTGGCACGAAGAGACCACTTGGAAGTGGACTTTTTCACACCAGAAGAACTAGCTCTTCTACTATTTGAAAGTCTTCTAGTTGCTGACTGGGATGTTTCTCCTGGTAACTGATAAATGGCATTACTTGGCAACTCTTTGTCTTCTTCATTCGCCATGTCGTACAGATTAATTCCATCCAAGTTCCTTTGGAGCAAGTAGCGCAAAGAATTGAACCAAATATTGTGCCTTTGTCTGGTGGGGCATGTAATCTTGATGTCACGGCTTTCCGTTTTTACAATGATGCTCTTTGGATATAATCCAAGTGGATACGGGTTAGGGTCTTCGACACTTTCAACACCTATAATTGCAGCGGCTCTCGTCTTATTATTGCCTGGGTTCTCGAGTACTGGGTTAGAAGTGGACCAGTACAAAGTTAGTGTGTAAGGATGGACCCAGAAATATCTTTCATGGCGCGAGGAATTGGTAAATGGGCCTAATCTGCGATAATACTTGTGCAAATATTCTCCGATCATGGTTTGAGTCAGAGCTGGTATAATACTTGGTTCACTCAACGAGGCCATGGTTGGCAATGACAATCCAGTAGCTACAGAGTCGCTGTGAGTCATTGCTGATATCTGATTTGTTTGCACTGATGGTGGTGGACGTTTCATAGACGAAGATCTGGAAGTTGCTCTCGATCTCGTCTGAAGTTCCATCTCCACTAAAGCAGCATTGACTGCGGCCTCTGAGAGCGATTTTCTGGGATCATCAGAGGATGTAGAGCGGGCAGACCATGATGTGTTTCTCTTGTGGCCTATTAATGGTGAATTTTCGAAATCCTTCCTTAAATGAACACCGACATTAAAGCCACGTCTTCTCGCCTCAGCTTGTAATTCTTCATCAGGTACTTTCGACCAATTTTCTGCTTCCTGATGAACGAGTCCATTATAGTATTTGATTGGTAGTACAACTACGTTCTTGACATCTGGGGATTGTGCGTTGGATGTTGCAACAAATGCACTTTCGGGAATACAAAGAAGACCAAATCTTTTTGCTGTTGTGGTTAGTTGTCTGAACTCGGAATCGTTCGCCAAATAATCACCGCTATATTCGTCTTCTTCTGCTTCTTCGTCGCCACTTTCTTCCTCATCTAACATATAGGAACCCTTCTTGAGACGCTTGTACTCTAACAAGTCTATTGCGATCAAGTCAAATTCTGCAGCATGTTCAACAATCTGCTCCCTTGTTAAAACAGGTCTTCCTAGCTCTCTTTTAATTTGTTCAAATTGTTCAACAGGTATTGGCACCAACCCAAAATTATGAGCTGTTTCAATCAACTTTTCTTCGCTTAAGTAAGAAGCCTCGACTTCAGAATCCATTTGGCCTACAGGAACAGCTGCAAAGCCAAATCCTTTCGCTAAGGATATTACATCTTCTTTGGACAAATTATCGCGGTTAGATGACGCTAAATCATGTTGAATTTCCTCAAACTTGTCAATCTGGATTGCAATTAAATCAAATTCTCGGGCCTTTTCTATCAGTTGCTCTTTGGTGATTGGTGGCGGTGACGTCGTTCTTTCTAGGTTTTCTGCTAATTGCTCTTCAATTTCCAACAAGTGATCGTATTCCAATTTTGGAACAACAATATTGTTGGTATTATCTGCCCATTGCTTGACCGAGTTTTCATCTATGGGTTTTATGGCGATATCATATGATTCTTTATCAACCGCTATCAAATTCTGTTCTGCACATTTAATCTTTAACTCTGATTCGGTCAGTGGTTTCTTTAGTAAAGAGTACTCTATAGTGGGCAACACTACGAGGTCATACTCGGCTGCCTTTGCTTCAATAACATCTTTGGTGACTGGCTTTTTAATTTCATCGACCTCCTCCTCGGTCATCGCAATAACACCGAGCTTTGCAGCCTTCTCTTTAATATCATCAACATTGTCGGGTTTTATCAGTTTCAGGTAGTCCTCTGTAGCTACTGGGACATACCCTAGTTCTCTAGCCCTTTGCTTTATTGTTTCTTTTGTTAGAATGGGGACCGGTACAGGAACTGGGATAGTCGTTTTGACCACCTGTGCATCACTCCTCAATTTCTCGTACTCATTCTTAGAAACTAATAGTGTGCCATTTTCTGCATTGTATTTTGATAGTATCTCATCAGCATCATTTATTGAAACCATCTTCTCATACTCTTCTTTTCTCAGCAGGGTTAGATCCATATGTGTCGAAGGAGTGGATAAACTCTGCAAATTGAGCCCATTATCAGCGAAAAGGTGCTCTAATGCTGCATAAGTTTCCATCGGCAAAACGGACAGACCAAACTTGTGTGCACAGGAATAAATCATTTCCTCGCTGGCACTAGCTTCGAAACTGGATTCCTCGGAGAACGACAATTTGCTTGGATGCTGTGAAAGCGCTACCAGTCGGAATCCCAGTAATTCTGCACGTTTTTCGAGAGTCTCTAACATCAAATCCTCATCTTTTATTGTCGAAGCAATAGAAACATTGTCTGTGTCAATGAAATCATTAGCATCTGTATAATGGGTTGAGGTAGTGTCAATGCTCATTGTTGATGGATTATCATGCACGCTTATCCTGTTGTTTGATTGCTCGGCGTCATAATAATGAGTTTCATCCGTCGCAGACGAAGAAAAGCTTGAGGTTGATTCGCTTCGAGTAACATTCAGGCTAGGTGGTGAAACTTTCACGTCTTTGAGCCCAGAATTGAGAGGTATAGAATCACGTTCTAATTTGACTTCTTCAGTGCAGCCTTTACTTGTAGATGTTTCTAATTGCGATCCTGCATCTATTTGTTCTAGTGGAACAAGTTTCATATTTATGGACAGTGCGAAAGCCTCGACATCTTCTAGAGTAAATGTATCCCGAATAGCTCTTTTCTTTAATAAATTTTTGTAGTCTCCTGAAGGTAGTACCGTCAAATCAAATACTTTTGCACCATTGTAGACATCGGTTTTGGTTAGATCTCGCCTTTGCTGGTTATCTAGAAGCTTTTTATACTCATCATAAGAAATTCTGACGAACCCTAGAGTCTTTCCAGACTCCAATATTATATTTTTGTCAGAATTTTCTTGCTTTATGACATTTTCAAAGTACAGTTTGCTGGCAGCCACCTTCGATTTTGGAGAATTAGTTGAAAGTTCGCCAGCAGCTTTGGAAGAGAAAACTAAACCGTTATAAACTTCTTCCGTCAAAGCCACCAGCCCAACTTTCGACGCCATGGATATTAAATCAGATTTGCTAAAAGAATCTGTTTTGCTAGCTTTCGCTACCAAAGCTTCGTATTCATGATTCTTGACCAATTTGTAACCATGTTGAGACGAAGCTTTAAAAATAGTATCTTCTGATGGACTTTCGACGTTCGCCCTCAACATATTCAATTCCTCTGTTTTGAGGATCGAAAAACCGAGAGATTCAGCATGTTTCGAAATATCTTCATTGGTGGGGTACGCAAGACGTTGGTACTTATCTTCGTTTATCGCCTTTAAACCAAACTTGGAGCAGAGGTCGCTAAGAGATTGCTTGGTCATATTCTGAGATGAATTTACCAGTGAATTATAAGTATCTAGATCCAAAGTCACTTGATCTAATTTTGAAGCTATCTCTCGTAGTTGGTCCAGGGAAATCTCGGAAAAGTCATTATAGCCTGACGAAGGCACGACGTGCATATTAAACGCAGTCGCCTTCTCCTTCAGGAAATCTAAAGAAGGATTATTGAAATATTCCTTCAATTTCTTCAGTTCCTCTCTTTCTATTAGTTCCTCCCCATTTTCTGCAGCGTATTTTTTGATCTCCTCAACACCACAAGATTGGCTTCTACAAATTAAAGTTTGATGTTCTGACTTCTCTACCAAGACCATATCGTTTGATTTTGCCCACATTTCAACCATTTCAACCGTTGGGTTTTTGGAAGAGTATAGAAGATTCTCATATTGTTCCAGAGGCAGTAATGTGAGACCCAATTCTGTTGCCTTTGAAAGTAGGTATGATTTTTGAGGCGATTCCATGACGGCATTGATAGACTGCCATTGTTCCTCATCAATTAGGACCTTTTTGTGAGTTTTAGCTTTTGTCTCCAAAAACTCTAGAGTTGGGACCTCGTTAGTGCTTTTTAAGGATGCATATTCCTCAGTAGAGATTACCTTACACCCGATCTTGCCAGAAACTGAATTCAATACCTCAAAGTTTGGCACTTTGAGAAGAGAGTTGAACTCTTCATATTCTGATGCTGATACTATATGCAATTGCATTTTTGCTGCATCATTTGCTAACTTTTCACGGCTAGGCTCATTCAGATCTTTAAGCATTCCATCGTAGTCAGATTTGCTCAACAAACTGTGACCTAAAATGTTGGCCTTTTCGGACAAATAGCCTAAAGATGGTGAGTCCAGGCTGGATTCCAACTCAGTAATTCTTTCCCTTGAGATTAGCGAAAGTCCGAACTTGACGGCCTGTTCCTCAAGATAAATCTTTTCAGGTGAGCGAATTTTTGCTTCCATTTCAATGAGATCTGAAGAAGGAACCACTTTCATATGGTACACACGAGCTTGTTCCTCAAGATAGTCTATGGTTGGTGACTCAATAGCCTTACGAAGGACTTCGAGATACGAAGATTCTACCAGGCTCATTTTTAGACGGGAGGCGCATTCTTCTAAATGACCAATAGATGGATCCTGTGCTTCCACCTTCAACTTTTCATAAGTCTCTGTATCCAAGACACTGTATCCATGATCCTGAACCAATGTTATTAATTCGCTTTCAGAAAGAATTGCTTTTTCTGAACCCTTCTTTAAAGCCTTAAATTCTGGTTGTGCTAGTGCAACCAAGTGGTACCTTTCGCAGAGTTTTACTGTCTCTTCAAGGGATGCCAGTTCAACAATCGGTTTGGAAAGTTCTGCGAATTGTTCCTTTCTGACCGCGATAAAGCCTATAGCATCCAATCTTTGCTTAACATCCTCGACGCTTGCTGAGGAAATGGATGAGTTTTTCAAAGATGCAAGCTCAGCAATTTCTATCGGTTCATACCCAATATTTCTTACTGATTCTAATATTAGGTCATTTTGTGAACATCTATCCAACAGATTTTGATATTCTGATTTCTCAACGACAAACAAATCCATATTAGCGGCCTTTTGTGCCAAGAAATCTTTTGGAGGGTTACTAACGAGCTTCGTAAGACTCTCGTACTCTTCTTTGATGACCACCAGATGACCAGTGGAAGTTGCCATTTCCTGCATTTCTTTAATAGAAGGATCTAGTGATTTTCTCAATAATTCTTTATGCTCGGGAGTTGATACAAGATCATATCCCAAAGGTTTGGCTTTTTCTTGCAGAAAGTTGAATGATGGTGAGTCCTTGATTGAAATAAGGTCAAGATGTTCTGATTTGGGAATAGCAACTTGGTCGTACAATTGAAGTTTTTCTTTTAGCTCATCTAAACTAGGTGACATCACTAACGAGTTCAGACGCTCCAGTTCGTGTTGGACAATTAGTTTAAAGCCTAATCTTCCTGCTTGACTTGATAAATAAACCTCTGATGGATTATTTCTTTCATTTTGCATCGATTCATAATCATTCCTAGAAATTAAAACGTGATCCAAGTCAGCAGCTTTTTCTCTTAAATGTGAAAGGGTTGGAGCATCTGTAATTTGCTTCAATTCTCTGAATTCTTGTACAGTGATTAATTTCTGACCATTTATTCCTGCAATCCTCTCCACTGTTTCCAGTTCAGGGCTTTTAGCTCGTTCCAATAGACCAGCATACTCTATATTGCTGATGAAAACTGAGTTCTCTATCTTTGAAATATCTTCAATTAGTAGTTTAGTTTGGGTCTCATCTAATGATTTGAGCCATTCGATCGGCGGCAGCCCGAGTTTTCTAATCATATCTTCATATTTTTCTTCAGCTACAACTAGGTGGCTGTGAAGTCTGGCTTTTTCCTCGAGGAAGCTCAAAGATGGGTCCTCAGCAATACGTTTGAAACGTTCAAATTCCAAAAGCTGGCTATTGTCAATCGATAATTTTTGCCTAGATGATAATATGGTTGAAATATAATCTTCGGAGGGGTTTTCATACAGTTTAGCATACGCTGCAATTTTTTCATATTCATCTTTTGTTTTCACCACATAACCGGATGTAGTTAGTTTGCTGATTAATTGACCTTCTGTAGGTAAATATTGTTCCTTGTCCTTACCGTGCAACTTGAGCATGCTAGCATCTTTTAACTCTTTGTATTGTTGATCTGGGACCAAAACAATATTATGCAATTTGGCATAATTTTCAACATCTTCACGCCTTATTTCTACCGTGATTCCGTTTTCGGGAGCCATATCAAGTGACAATGGTTTTCTTGATGAATCTAAAACATCTGACGTATAGCTATGCGTGTCATAGTCACTAACGTTGCTCATTTTTGCAGATTGTTCAGTTTGAGGGGAAGAGAAATTGTAAGTGAAACTTTTACTGGGTGTCTCGAATGCTAGCATAGATTTAGAATCGTTATCTGTGTTGCCGTTCCTACTTGGCGTGTACTCATTGTTAAATACCAATGCATTTTCAGTTGTTTTATCTTTCTTTGCATCATTTTTAGAACTTCGCCTGTCACTAAGTTCGAATAATGACAATCGTTCTTTAAGTTTGATAATGGTATCGTTCGCATGCTCTAAGTTAACCCTCAGCGCTTCGTTTTCTAAATCTGGCACGTTCGCTGATTCAAGTATTTCTGAATTTTGAAATTCCGTACCTAAATGATTTGCACGATGTTCCCCAGGAGTCAAAATTTTGTTAGGAACTGCTACAGAATGAGGCCCAGCAATCTGCTCCTTTCTTCCTCTCTCAGAATTCAAATATTTTACTTGTGATGTTAGGTTGCCCAATTTTCCGTGTAGTTCCTCATTTTCTTCGTTAAGCTCATTAACATGATCTTTAAGTGATTTTAGTTCACTGTGGTAGTGTTGCTTGATCGTGCCCACTTCCTGAATAAGTCCAGTCTTCTCTAAAGTGGCTTCTTCTAACTCTGTTTTGACCTCTGAAGTTAGTTCCTTTTGTTTCTCTAGTTCGATCTTATTCTTGTTGAACTCATTGTTGAGCTTTTGAAAGTCTTGAGAAAGTGAATGTATTTTCATCTCTAGCTCCCAATTCGTGTCTTTCAATGAATCCTCTTCTTTGGAAACCAATTCCAATCTAGAATTCAGCTTTGCATGGTCCAATTTGAGTCGTTCATAATCTGAATCAAGCTGCTTCAATTTTGTTGATTTCTTTTCGTTCTCCGATTGCAATCGTCTGCATTCGACTAGAAGATTCTCACTTAACCCTACAACGAAATCCACATCCTCCCCAGCATTGGCAGTGAGCACACTGGTGTGTGCAACGCTACCTGCAAAAACTGGAAGGGAAGCTCTATTATCCCTTTTGCTGATTACATTTGAGAAGGGTAAAGTTGATGATTTACCTGTTTTGGATGAATTCTGTTGTTGTTCCTGCAACTTATCCAGTTCAGATTTCAATTGATCTCTGCTGAGACGATGTTCAGATCTCGAAGTTCCTGCCATTATTTGAACAGGTAATATATCAAAACTTTGAAACTTGCCAACTATGCCAGAATTGTTTTTATTCAATATCGATATTCCAGATAACCTAACAGTGCATTCTCATAACCATGTAAACATATTTTTTTTCAGGATCGTCCGATCTGAGGTATAAATTCAACTATGCAAATCTATTGTACAACGTTAAAAAAAAATAAAAAAAAGAGTTACCCTATAACATGAGGAGTGATTTTGATCACAATGGTCTCTCCATTCAATAGTATCTAGGTTTTTTCTGTCGTTCAAGTACTCGGTGCTGTATTAAAGATATCAGAAAGTTTCTGAGTACGGCTGCGAGTCCAGTTCCATTTCCGGTTGTAGAGTACTTTGTGATTGTGATTGTGACAACGAAATGGAATTAGAAAACTCTTCGGTATCATTTCTGAACACAATTCCATTAACATCGGCCCAGTTCTTTATAAAAGAATCATCTATCATTGCAGTGAATTGATCTAATGAGGTGAGCCAATCTTTTAGTTGGTAAAAGCGGATCGGTTCAAAAGTGTATATTTTTTCCATTAGATCAGTTGAAACGTCTCGATTTTTTACTATTAGATCAGTTAGAAACTGCCGTAATTGAGTTGAGCGCTCAGCATCTGAATCGCATGAAAACTTGGATTCTAGTGTATCCCAAGCTTGTAGAATTTGTACTTTATTCCTACATGGCTTCATTCCGATATCCCTCAGGGACTGTCTTAATTGTTTAGTGGACGGTGAGGCGGATTGTGAGTTGCTCGGGTTTTCAGTATCCAGTGTAAGATTTAATGGAAACGGAGTTTCCAGCCTGTTATCATATGGCGCAGATATTATTGGAATTTCTGTGTCGGTTACTCTAGGGATACTTATCTCGACAATGCTATACTCACCCTTTTCATCTTCACTGTCGATGACTATCTCATCTTTATTATGCGCACAAATGGTAGACACATTAAGTGTATCTGTTGTTACTAGGTTACCAGCACCCTTACAAACGCCTTCTCCACTGTATATTGAATTGTCTAGATGAAGTTTTACCCCTGCCTGCTTGGAACTATCTTGAAAGGTGGCCGTCCTTGTTGCGGGTACCTGGATAGATGCTGTTCTAATACTATTCCTTCTTATTGGAGACACAATTGTAGAAACAGCATCATAGGAGTTCTGTGTTAAATCAATTAACTGGTCCGTATTGGTCGTCTTCTTGAAGCTAGCATTTGACGCAGGAACAAGAATTGGGATATGTTGCATTAACACATTCTCCCCACCAAGCTCCTCCTCGAAGCTGATCAAAGACCCGCTATCACAGCTATCTGAGACTTGAGAAGCATGTTCCGTTTCTGACGATGGTACTTCGATGTTTACTTCGGTGTCAACATTGTCTTTTGCAACAAATACATCCGAATTCTGAGGTACCCAGTTATCTACTATTTGAGAAAGCGTGCAAACCGGTGTCAAATCCAAATCTTTTTCCAAGGTCGGCAGCATTGTCTCGCTTTCTTCTACATCTTGGGAATCGCTATCAGGCAAAGATTGTGATGCCTGCCAAAGGTTTTTATTCCCATACACGTATTGTTGAACACTTTTGATTTCAGTCCTGCTCACCTTCGGCAGTTTTTCCTGTAACAAAACCAATATAGCTTTCCACTCGGAAGCGTTAAATGCTGCAAACTGAACGCGCTCTTCTTGTCTCGAACGTGTTTTAGCTGCACGATCATTACTCAACCTAGCCACCAATTCCCTGACCTTTGCTGATTTACCTGACAACAGAGAAAGCATTTTTTGTGCCCGATCCTTCTCCTTGTCCAGTTCCCATTGCTCTGCATTGAACTGCGTAATACTCTTTATTCTTCTTCGCGGTGATTTCTTCATTGTAGCCCCTGTATTCCTAGCTCTCATATCATTATCACTTTCCCCTCCTCTTTTCCTCAATTTTACGGTTGAGCTCCTTGGCGCACTAACTTCTATATTTTCCTGTGTCTCAAGTGCAAATCGTCCTAAAACTTTTCTAAAACTATGAACCTCTTTTTCTTCCCTTGCAATGTCGTCCAACTGCCCTTGCACCTGCGTGGAAATGAACACTTCCTCTTCTCTTTCTTCCTCCTGTTGCTCTTCCTCCGTCTCACTTTCACTTCCACTTGACATTACAGGTACTTGTGTCATATTCATTCCCCCTTGCTCCGCTTGCTCCTCCATCAAATGCTCTTCAACCAACAAAAGTTTCCTACCAGCCCTTTCCAGTTCATCGTTCATACTAATTTTTTTTATAAGCTTGCTTCACTCTTAACACAAGAAATTGCAGCTGGCCTACCTATTTCCTTTCGTTTCCCCTTTAATTGTCTCCGGTGATCCTATTAGGCTTCTCAATTCCTGCTATAATTATTCATAGCTCATTCACACTTCTGATCGGCCTCAACTCGTACTCACTGTGCATAAACCCAAAATTTCCATGGCTACAGGCCAATAGGTAGCATCAAATCTCTTACCCGCACATACTTCATTTGTCGGCGCCACACTCTTGATTTTCCGGGCCTACTCTGCCCAAAACCCACATCCGACTTACCCAGCCTAATCCTGACCCAAATCGTAATCTCGGAATCTTATCCCGCTCTTCGGAGTATCTACCCGCACTCATTAAATCAGTTCTTTTTCCCTCCCCGGAACAACACCCCACGTGACAAACTCCTGTTTTTTCCTCCGCCTTTCCGGTAGCCTGGCGCGGGCTTTTTTTCCGGGCAACTTTTTGGCCCTCCAAAAACGTGATTTACGGGCCTGTTTAGATGCGATGCCTATGCTCGGCGCCGAGTTTCCCTCGGTTATCTCTTCGTACGAGCAGGCGTGTCGATGTAAGTTGCAACGTTGGCTTCTGGGAAGCCAAAACTATGTATGTAAAGGTTTTACATACCCAAAATATATAGCCTGTATTTCTACTTGTGTGATATATATATACGGGTATGTCAAAAGAAGCTTAATAAATAGATTATTTTAGCGAAATCAACCGCAGAGCCGAAGTAGACAAGAATAAACGCTTAATATAGTGTTTGGATTAAACTACGGAATTGTAGTTTTGAATTATAACCATTAATAATATTGTAAGTTTTAGAATCAGAAAAATGTTGAGAACTTCAGGTCGCGTTTTGAGAGCCGTTAGAGGTAGTGAAAAATGTATGAGAGTGCTTCCGGTTTCCGTTAGACAAATTAGTAGCAGAGCTATTCAAACACCAGTTTTGGGTAGAACTGCGGGATTGAAGAATGAATTCTTGGCCGCAGGCAGATTCATGGGTGTCCGTTATGCTACATCTGTTCCTGTTCCTCAGATGGCAGAATCTCTTACAGAGGGTTCTTTGAAGGAGTTCACCAAACAAGTTGGTGATTACATCGAGCAAGATGAATTGTTGGCCACAATTGAAACCGATAAAATTGATGTTGAAGTGAACTCACCAGTTTCTGGTACAATTGCTAAGTTGAATTTCCAACCAGATGACACAGTCACTGTTGGCGAGGAGTTGGCACAAATCGAAGAAGGTGCTGCTCCAGCAGGTGGTGCTGCTCCAGCTGAGAAGAGCAAGCCAGCCGAAGAAGCAAAGCCAGCTGAAGAAGCAAAGCCAGCTGAAGAAGCAAAGCCAGCTGAAACGCAACCAGTTAAGGAAGCTCCAAAGAAGGAGGCTCCAAAGAAGGAAGCTCCAAAGAAGGAAGCTACAGAGACTGCAACCCCATCATTCACCTCCTTCTCTCGTAACGAAAACAAGGTTAAGATGAACCGTATGAGAATGAGAATCGCAGAAAGATTAAAGGAATCTCAAAACACCGCTGCATCCTTGACTACTTTCAATGAAGTGGACATGTCTGCTTTGCTAGAAATGAGAAAACTATACAAGGACGAAATCATCAAGAACAAGAACATCAAGTTCGGTTTCATGGGTCTATTCTCTAAGGCCTGTACTTTGGCAGCCAAGGATATTCCAGCGGTCAATGCTGCTATTGATGGTGACCAGATCGTTTACCGTGATTACACCGATATCTCTATTGCAGTCGCTACTCCAAAGGGTTTGGTTACCCCAGTTGTTCGTAATGCTGAGTCTCTATCCGTTTTGGAAGTTGAGGAAGAGATCGTCAGATTGGGTAAGAAGGCCAGAGATGGTAAGTTAACCTTGGAAGATATGGCTGGTGGTACCTTCACCATCTCTAACGGTGGTGTTTTCGGTTCTCTATATGGTACTCCAATTATTAACATGCCACAAACTGCAGTGTTGGGTTTGCACGGTGTAAAGGAAAGACCAGTCACTGTCAACGGTCAAATCGTCTCTAGACCAATGATGTACTTGGCTTTGACTTACGACCACAGATTATTGGACGGTAGAGAAGCTGTCACTTTCTTGAAGACTGTGAAGGAATACATCGAAGATCCAAGAAAGATGTTGTTGGCTTAATTTTTACCTGGATTGATGAAAGGACCCCATATTCTTGATATTTGACGTAAACATTCACTCACCAATTTAACATAAGAGAAACCATTAAGAAATGAATCTAAAAGTGATATAGTATTACTGCTTTTTTTCTACCAAAAAGTTACCTTCTTTTCCTTATCGAAATTAATCGACTTTTTTGGCTATTGGAAATTATTATAAAAGTCAAATTTTGTGTTCTTTAGACATATTTTCTTTTGAGTTGTTTCTTCTTCTGATGATCCAATTGATGGCACATTTTTCTAACGATAATTATGTATTTATTTTTTTTTACCGCTTATTTTTAGATTAAATTATCCGAAATATCTTATTTATCTTGAAATGATTACAAACGCTTTGTTATTAATTTCTTCAAATTTTGGTGGTTTAAGACATTTTTTGCCTCGATTACATCAAGCTGAATCAAGTCTGTATAGAAAATTTCCAACTTTTCCTTCGAATAGGAAAGGTATTCAAATGAATCAATATCCACACCATCTTCATTATCACTACCACTAGAATCTTCGACGTCCAAACTGGGCGAACTTTTCTCATCGACAGTAATGATGTACTTATCATCATCTCTCTTGTCTTCTTCGAGGCCATCTGGATGATTTAATTTCCCAGATTGCATTATACCCCATAATGCCCAATGCAATGAGACGCAAGCTCTCCAATCCAAGATCGAGTTGTACAATTGACAAACCTGTTCGTCGATGTTTTTTCTATTGGGTTTAAGGTGGGAAAGGTAAGAGTAAATGAAATTGAGCATTTCTTCACGTGTCGGGTATTTGCTCTCAAAAGTGATGTGAGGACTTTGGCAATGATAATCATACATCCATTCACAGAAGTGATTGGCTAAATCAAAAGCAGGAGGGTTGGGTCCGCTGTATTCGAAATCAATCACAACTAATTTCGCATCCTGCGATTGCTCCTGAATTGATGGATTGATAATATCGTCCAATGAAACATGACTGCTGGTTGGAAACAAAGAATTACTCGAATCCGTGATAGATAAGGCTGATAATACTGTTGTAACTTCACTGCCTGAAGTTACTGGAATGACTGGAGAAGTGAAAAGCAAATTCCCGTACTGCGCATCATTATGACAGAATACCAGTTTATTATAGGAATTTTTCGTTCTTAACCAAGCCCTATATTTGTTGACTATTGATAAAAATTCTTTCCAACTTGTAACCATCAAATATTTCTGAACATTTTCCTCATTTTCGATCCAGCCGCTATTACCTAGTGTTTCAATCCACTTGTCAATTCTTTGCCACGAAATTGGCTCCTCGTTAACTTCCTTTGCAACCAAAGGAACACCGCAATGAAGTTCTTTCATTCGACGTGCAATACGTTGTGAAGTTTTCCAATCTCTAATATTGTTCTTGTTCAAGGGCTGAGAATTTTCCAAAAATTGCTCAATTCTACCATTGACGAAACAACCGTACAACGAAGGACCTATATTCTGTATTGACAACCTGGCCAACACTTGTAACTCGTAATCTCTATCGATAATGGATTCTACGTTAGGGCCGTACACTCGTAATAGTAGTGATGGCAATTCTGGGTACTCAACTTTAAAAATCGCATTTGTCATGGCACCTGTAATTTTTGTCAATTTCAATTTGCTGGAATCCAATTCCTTCTTGTGCCAGCTTTTAACTCTTAAATCCACGATTATGTTTTTCACATCTTCTTGCAAGAACTCATATGGTAATGTTATGTCCAACGAGCTTTTAACAAACGGCACTGATATACTTTCGGCTAACAAAAGCGACTGAGGTCCCTTTACATCCTCTGCTTCCAATTCGAGTGAAATCCTCTTAATAGATCTAGATGAGGATCGGCGACGAGGTAGTGGAATCCTGTGACCCCTATTTTGAGATCGCGACCTAGATCGTAGTTGAGTAGTATCATTTTCTATTGAACGTGTAGGGCGCAATTCTAGCATCCTAAATACAAAACAACTTCCTTAATTTTACCCAGAAAAGAGATTCAAAAGAGTGAATAAATACCCAGAAGTACTTATAAGACAAGTGAAATGTATCTTTCTCCAATTAAGGACTTCTCTACCTGACTTCAAGACTGGTGTTTTTGTTGGGCATATATTTGTGTCCAGATCGTTCCAGTTGCTAACGGTTGAAAAAAAAAGGTCTGTTCGGAAGGTTATCACATTAATATGTACATGTGAAAATATACTACCACTGTCAAAAATTGGGAAAGAATACCTTGATCACGTGAGATTTTGTTGCATTGGAACCAGTAGGAGGTAAGTGAGAAGCGGTCAGTGCAGCCTTATATTCCAATCATTACCCGATCCTTTGTGTATTGCTTAGACAATTTTCAGGAATTGAAACATCGCCAATTTGATTTAAATAAGTTGAAATGCGTGGTAATTTTGCTTAAGATACCTATCGTGGACACGAAATTGGCTCCATTGCTAATTTAGTATAGTCTAGCAACTACTGTGTTTATTTAAGACATGTTAGAAGTTATGTACTTCACCCTGTAACTTATTTATGTATTTCAAGTTCTATTAGATGACCTTGAAATCTTGAAAATTAATTACCGGTTTCAGTGTAGAATAGAGAACGAACAAGAAAAGAGGGTGTTGGTTAAGCAACCTATCCTTCTGGTAATGGAACTTATTTCAGAAAGTTACGGAAGTGAAAGTGAATTTGAGGATCTCGAGGAAACCATTGAAACTGGTGAGGAAAAACAACTGCACATTCCAAACGAAGTGATCTATACCCATCACAAGGAACCTATTGTGAACCCGATGAATAAATATCTATCTTCACCAATCAAAAGGAAAGTGCAGTGTTTCTTTTTCCTAGAAATACGACTTAACATGACCCAGCAGCGTATTTTGGATAGTGCACTGTTCGATGTCAACAATGTCATGCATTCCTTTGGTGAAAATGCATTTGAACCCACATATCGTGGCAAGCTTGGAACTTTAAAACCTTTACATGTCTCGTTAAGCTCTTCTATACTGTACGACAGTGACATGGAGTTCAAGGAATGCCTTGAGCGAGTAGAATCAAAGTTGCAAAGTCTTAGGCCCTACGACGTACCCGTAAGGTTTAGCGGGACATGGGGCCTTTATCCAAATTTCGATTCATCGATTTGGTTCCTCTCACTTGCATGTGACACTGAAACGAAAAAGAAGGCTGCCCCTCTGTTACAAACTATCAATGATGTTACAAAGGCCGCTACAGACTCAGCGCATATTAAATTCATGGAAAACCTTCACATGTCGATTGCAATGACCCCTAACTGGGCGTCTTCCTTGGATTCAGTAAATAAAGAAAAACAGCAAAGAAAGCTAGAAATACAAAGGAACATTTTACAAACTCACGCGGGAGGGAAGCTACCTATGTTGCGAAGTGAATTTAGCTTCACCTGTAAGAATATCATGATTCAGTCAGGTGCAACGGTATTATCTATGCCCTTAGACTGAACGTTGTAGTCACATAAGTTTCTGCCCTTGCATGGATTTAATTCCAGTTTTCGTCCCTTCTCCTCATTATTTCCTTTCACGGATGGAAAATTTCCGTTTTTGGTAAATATGTAAATTTTCACATCAACTTTTCCGATGTTTACAATTAAGCCAAAACGGGAAAAATTTAACAGTATTGCTAGTACGGTACGTAAAGGAAAGTCCATGCTCTGCTATTAATTCAAAGTTCAAGTTCTTATCCAAGCCACCACACCCTTCAAATAAAACAACAACATAGCAACTGAACGCTAGTTCTTTTAAACTCTTAAAAGTGTAGAGGTGAGATTGAGAAAAGGACTGCGAACTATCAGGAAAGTACGAAGGACTGTTTTATTACCTATCATAAGGAAATTCAAGCGCCCATTGGATCTTTAAGGAAATTGAAAACTTTAATAAAACTATATTATTTCAGAATCACGGTATACTTGAGTAAAAGTGGATTGTACAATGAGTAGTACGGAACAGTGGTCAAATCTGATCAAAAACCCATATGAAATCGATGCCACTGGTGATGAAATTATTGAACTTTTGAATACAAAGCTTGATCATGTACCAAGTATGACTTCCGGGATACTTGAAGAAGGACACCCTCTACCAGATGACAACTTCGAAAATTTTAATCCATTAGGTGACCTCGATATCGACGATTTTCTGACAAAAGAGTTGAGAGATTTGGATATTCCTGTCTTGACAAAAGACGAGCCCCCGAAGTTGGACTTTGATATCTTGAGCAGTGATTTGGATTGGAATAGAACTAATGACACTGATCAGTCTGTGCCAAGTTCTACGCAGGATACGAGGTCAATTACGCCCAGGAACCTAGTACATAATCACAGGAAAAATCCTAGTGGCACTGCAATTTTTGGTTTTGCTAATCACAATAAGACCCTAAGTATAGGGTCAAAGACCATTAAATTGGAGGGTGATCAATATCAACCAGCTCCCAACTTAAGAGCTAGTGAATCTATTTTGCAGCAACAAAAAGAACTTCAACTTGCATTAGAAAGACAACAGGAAATGAATGAGAAACTAGAGGAGCAACTACGGATTAACAAATTACAACAAGAACAGCTGCAACGTGCACTGGAGGCACAACAGCTTACATTAAACAACCACGTATCTTCAATATCAGGTACACCTGTGCAAGACAAGAATAGTATTATTATTACATCTAACGGAAAAAATGGTAAATACCAATTTCCTCCACCTAGCCAACCCACGCCGGTTCTAGATTCTAGAAAATCAAAGCCAGAATCTTTGGGGAGTTCAGATTCGTGCCCATCATATGGATTTGACCCAGCAGGTGCTTCACATCACGGCGAGAACGCGTTAGAGAGCGGAACAGCAAGTGGGTTATTGTCTCCCCTGTCAAGAGCATCCGTTAATGGTTCCCCTCAGAGACGTCGTCAGAGAAACCAAGAGTCAGGTATTACAATTCCTAATATAAACATGCCGCACAAACAAGACCCATATGAAAAGATGTCGAAATATTTCGAACAGTTGACCAAGCAAGGTGATTCCTTGAGAAGTTTTCAACGTACATCGCCTATTACTCCTCAATTTCAAATTCACGATAATCCCAAGACACCAACCTTGCGTGCCCCCTTGATTAGAAAGAATGAATGTTCCCCATCATCTGTAACGAAAAGACATAGCGCCAGGGATAGTGAAGTATCGACCGCTTCTACTATTCCGGTCTTTTTCGATGAAGATGACTCTGTCTATGATAAGAAGGTTACAAGTCCCAAATCACCTAATGCAGATGACAAAAGTGCTTACAAAACATGTGTGGGCCTTGGTATAATGACTAACTCGGACAGTAGGAACACCAATGGGAGGAAAATACCAGCATATCAACTGGAAAAACCTCAAAATCTAAAAGTGCTTCCCACGATTCCTGGCTCCAGTGATACTACACCCTTAAAGCAGCCCCAACCGCCAAATTACGCTCTGCCATTAAAACACTCCTTTCAACATACGCCTACTAAGGAAAACATATTCCGAAACACTTCGCTCCGACCTGATCGTCTTTCACTCAATTGCACGTCTACAATGCACTGTATGCATCGTCCTCAACCAAGAACCGATGAACCAGAGTGTGAATTTGTTCAGGCGCAAACTCCATCCCCAATATTACGTTCGCAGGAAAGGTTCGATTCTTTTATGCCAGGAAGCTCTCCTCACTATCACTTCGATTCCCCTGTCCATTATTCTTCTACAACCAAAAGAAATAGCATGCTTTCAAGAGAGGAAATTGACAAGTATATCATAGAGCTGGGACCGAAACACTTTCAATGTAAATTCCCTAACTGTGGCAAATATTTCAATCGCCGCTACAACGCAAGAACCCATATCCAAACGCATTTATGTGATAGACCATACAAGTGTGACTTCGAAGGCTGTGATAAAGCCTTTGTGAGAAACCATGATCTTCTACGTCATAAAAAATCCCACATAGAGCGATGCCATCAATGTGTATGTGGGAAAAGATTCAACTCAGAGGAGGCATTAACAAAACATAAGGAAAAAAAAGGATGTACGGCCTCCTCTTCATCCTCCACTTCTCTTGCATCAAATCAAATACGAAAACCAATATCTCCCAAGAAAGTAGTTAAGACGGTCCAGGAAAACTTCCAATGTGATCATAACGTTAACGCATTGAGAATGCAGCATCAGTTGGCCAACCCCGAGCATGTCTAGTCTCACGATCTCCATACAGCACAATTTTGAACATAAGTGCCAATTACACTTGACCATTTCAGTTCTCTGTTGTGTATCAAAAGAAATTTTTTATGCCGCACAAATTTTTGCCAAGAACTTCTCGAAGCGCTAAGTTCAATAATGCAGCACTCTCTAACGAAAATCCTTTAATTAACACAATACAACCAGTATATGTTTTATGTATTATACTACAATGTCCCTACTGAATTAGAGTGTTTTCAAGCCTTTATCCTTTCAATTCCATGCATGAATTACGCACCCACTTTACCATCTGTGCCATGCCTTGTTCTTTCTTTTCTACTATAAGGGTTATGGAGGAAACGAGTAGACGGAATCCTGTGACATATAGGTAAACTTTCCACCATATTTTCTATTCTAACTCCTCGGTTTTAACAGCTTTACTGCTGACAGGCACCATCATGAGATTTTCCGTTCCGAGTGATGAACTTTAACCTTTCTAGTGATCCCTCTCCTTAGAAGACGCTGTTGTGAAAAACATCTTGTGATAGCCGTGCTCAAAAGACGCAGGCGCAACGTACGGATGGTTAAAAACCTTCAAGGTTGGTTGCCAAAAAGAATTGGGGAATTAGGTATTTAAGAGTTGATGAGATGAGAGGAGATCTTTTAGATTGTTGCGACTTGTATTTATCATATTATCCTAAGAAAGTAACAAGGCTAAAACTGATTTTGAACCTCAAAAGTTTCAAACAATAAGCAATAGAATTGTTCTCTTTCCCAAAAATATAAACATAAAAGAGAAAAATGGATAAGGCTATTGAAATCACTTCCCACTTGCTTCTAGCAAGAGACGACGACGATGGTGAAACCACCGAATGTGCTGTTAACAACGACTATGATGGTAGAATGAACTTGCGTATCTTGTCAATTTTCATGATTTTACTCAGTTCTGGTATTGGTACATTCTTCCCATTGGTAGCATCAAAAGCTCCGTGGGTTAAGCTTCCAGATTTCTGCTTCTTTTTTGCAAAGTTCTTTGGTTCTGGTGTCATTATTGCCACTGGTTTCGTCCATTTGCTAGAACCTGCTAGTGACAGTTTGACTGACTCGTGTTTGACCGGTCCAATCAGTGAATATCCTTGGGCTTTTGGTATTTGTTTGATGTCTTTGTTCGTTCTTTTCTGGTTTGAAGGTATTGCTAGATACTATTCCTGTAAGGCTGAGGGTTTCAAGAATGCTACAGTTGCACACTCTCACTTCCCAGGAAGTAACGAATCCAAGACCGATGATGATGACGAAGAGATTAAGGAACAATACAACGTTGCTGACGAAGAAAGTGAACCCGTTCAACAAGAGAAAACGGGCACCCTGCCACCTTCCCTACCAGGTGTTGACCACTTCTCTCACGCTGCCGTTCACCAAGATCCATCACAAATTGGCACTCCTTTAGAAGAAGAAAACAAAGAAAAGTACCATGCTCAAATTCTGTCCGTCCTTATTTTGGAATTTGGTGTCGTGTTCCACTCTGTCTTTATTGGTTTGTCCTTGGCTGTTACTGACGATTTTATCACCCTTTTCATTGTCTTGATTTTCCATCAAATGTTCGAAGGTATGGGTTTGGGAGCTAGATTGGCCGAAATTAACTGGGAACACAAGAGAAGATGGACTCCATGGTTATTGGCTCTGGGTTTCACCTTGACCACTCCAATTGCCATCGCTATCGGTTTGGGTGTCAAGAGCTCGTTCATTCCAGGTTCAAGAAAGGAGTTGATCTCCAGTGGTGTTTTCGATGCTATCTCTGCTGGTATTTTGATTTACACTGGTTTGGTTGAATTGATGGCCCATGAATTTTTGTTCTCCAACGCTTTCATGTGCGAAGGTGGTTTAAAGAGGATGATCGCCGCTTTCATCGTTATGGGTTTCGGTTGTGGTATCATGGCTCTTCTAGGTAAGTGGGCTTAATTCCCAAGACGAGCTCTCGTTTCGTTTTACTTTTTTTACTTACGCCCGAATTGGGATATAATCCTCCTGACAAGATTTTCAATTGTCGATCATTGTGCGCATATATGCACGACTCACAAACTCTTATAATATTTTACGTATAGTTGTAATTTTGTTTAATTCGCATTTATTAATTCGCCTCGGCTATACCTCATCCAACATCCTTCCTGACCACTCCGTAAAACTATACATTTAGATCATCTTTCACGAAATAAAATTCGTTTCATGATTTCTGATCTGTTTTACAGTGCTGACCGCTGGGAAATACTAATTTGACGCTACTAACTTGATTTTAAGAACAAAAATTAAAAATTCCAAATAAAACATATCTCATTCTCGCCAATTCCAAACAACGTATCGAGCGATTCTTCGCTCGCAGGAATTTCTGGTGGCAAAGGAAAACATAACGTGTTTTTTCCAACTCCCCTAATTCCTACCATTTCCTTGTTTTCAGTTGTGTTATCTTTGTTTTATTTTTTTGTTTTTTTTATTTTACCAAATCGGGCCCGCCGAAATACCACCGTGCCTACCATTCTACTAATTTTACATTTTATGTGACAGCAACCATTTTATTGAAAAAGCTCCAATGGTCCGTTCACTACCTATCATCGCGCCATGTTTATCTCCTTCCGGTTCAACTAAACACAGCCCCGAAGCGTACTGTCCTCCACCTATTCTGTGGAAGTAAATACGGGCCGTAATTGCCAGCTGAAATCTGTCATTATCTATTTCAGGTGCACAAAGGCCTAAAGGATCATGATTAGCGCATGCAATTGCATTCATTTTCATATGTTGTTGGGAGAGTCTTCACTCTTTCTCCTCATGCTCCGCAGAGAGGCACGTGTGAAGCTTATTTTCGCCGAAATTTGTTGGGGCTTTTTTGCGCTTGACCGTTACCTCCACACACGAAATCGCACACAAACCCGGTGAAAATGCAAAATATTCGGCGAACTTATGGTTTCAACTACCGACCTGTATGAGGCGTCATGATCTGGTTCGGCGAATATAAATAGGCACTCATATTACACCAACTTGGATAGTCAATTAGTTGCCTTTCACATTATAACTTCATTACGACTTTTTATTCCTCGAGACTATAATTAAATACTGCGAAATAACCGCAAGGTGTAAAGTATAGTCAGATCAGTTCAAGTTTTGGTAGCTTATCTAATAATATTCACGAAGACTAAAAAATGACAACTCAAAATTTCAAGCCTTCCGTTAAGGTGGCCACAAACAAGGCCCGTTACACTAACGATGAATTGATTACCACTTATACTTACAACAACTCTATTGTATCAAAATTGCCGGATGGTTCCTTTGATGTTAAACCATTCACCAAAGACTACGAGTTCAAAGTTGACTTAAAAATTCCTAAAGTTGGTGTTATGCTTGTTGGTCTTGGAGGTAACAATGGTACAACATTCCTAGCGTCTGTTCTAGCCAACAGAAAAAAGCTCGTTTTCCAAACTAAAGAAGGTCCTAGAAAGGCCAATTACTACGGTTCGGTAACTCAAGCTTCCACATTGAAACTCGGTGTTGATGCAGAGGGTACTGATGTGTATGCTCCATTCAACACAGTTGTTCCAATGGTTTCTCCAAACGATTTTGTCGTGTCTGGTTGGGACATCAACGGCAGCAATATGTATGAAGCCATGAACCGTGCGCAAGTTTTAGAGGTTGACTTGCAGGCCAAGTTAAAGGAAGAAATGAGCCAATATAAGCCTTTACCCTCAATATATTACCCGGATTTCATAGCCGCCAATCAGGACGGCAGAGCAGACAACTGTTTCAATAGAGACGGGAGTAATGGTAGTGTATCAACAAAGGGTAAATGGTCACATGTTGAACGTATTAGAAAGGATATTCGTGATTTCAAGGAAAGTAACGGATTGGATAGTGTACTTGTGTTGTGGACGGCTAACACAGAACGTTATGCAGAGGTTCAGGCGGGTATCAATGATACAGCGGAAAATTTGATTGGAGCAGTTAAGAATGACCATGAAGAAATTGCTCCTTCAACTGTGTTTGCGATTGCAAGTATTTTAGAAGGTGTTCCATATATCAATGGTTCCCCACAAAATACTTTTGTTCCTGGTGTGATTGAATTGGCGGAGCAGGAGGGGTCATTCATCGGTGGGGATGATTTCAAGAGTGGTCAAACCAAACTAAAGTCTGTCTTGGCACAGTTTTTAGTTGATGCAGGTATTAGACCAGTATCAATTGCATCCTATAATCATCTTGGTAACAATGATGGATATAATTTGAGTTCTCCAAAACAATTTAAATCAAAAGAGATTTCAAAATCTAGCGTTGTTGATGACATTATTGAGTCAAATGATATTCTATACAATGAGGAGTTAGGTAAGAAGATTGATCACTGTATTGTGATCAAATATATGAAAGCTGTTGGAGATTCAAAGGTTGCCATGGATGAATACTACAGCGAATTGATGCTTGGTGGTCATAACAGGATTTCCATTCACAATGTCTGCGAAGATTCCTTGTTAGCAACACCATTAATCATTGATTTGTTGGTCATGGCAGAATTTTGCTCTAGGGTTACATACAAGAGTATGGATGATGCTAATGGCAAGTATGAGAAGTTATACTCAGTCTTGACTATGTTGAGTTACTGGTTGAAAGCACCTCTAACCAGACCAGGATTTAAGCCAATCAATGGATTGAACAAGCAGCGTGCGGCATTGGAAAACTTTTTGAGATTGTTGATTGGTTTACCAGCTTTGGATGAGTTGAGATTCGAGGAAAGACTTTTATAGTCTGTGTGATATGTTGCTATGATTTCACGTTTTCTTCTTTTATTTTATAGATAAAATTAAATATAAATTATGATTGATATACATTTTATTTTCTGGTATCTCTTTTTCAGTTTACTGAACACATGCTATTCAAAATCTATAACTCTATATGTAATTATTATTTGAGAGTTTCAAAGATTCTCTTTTTAGAATTTTTCTTATCATGCTCCAGTTGCTCATACTCATCAACAAATTCGAGGTTATGTCTCGAGTTCCATTGTTGCTTGATGAATTTTAGCCCTGAAATATTGAAACCAAGGCTATCAGTATTCTTTTGTAGCATTCTTCTTAGGTTTATTTTAACCTTTTCAATTCTCCTCTTCAATTCCTCATTTCTTTGTGCAACCAATTCCTTATTGTTATTCCTTACAATGAAAAATAGAATTTTGCATAG
Organism: Kluyveromyces aestuarii; assembly: GCA_003707555.2. NCBI lineage: Eukaryota > Fungi > Ascomycota > Saccharomycetes > Saccharomycetales > Saccharomycetaceae > Kluyveromyces > Kluyveromyces aestuarii. The sequence continues at coordinate 285,977 of PPJO02000013.1, forward strand.
TAAAGAAAGATGCATTTGTAACATATTCTTGTTATCCATAGCTATATCCAAAAATTTGAAGAATTTTATGACGTAGGAAAATGGCATAACGAGAAGAGCGTCCTCTAATTGCGAAGGTTTGATTCGAGTCAATTGTTCCATTATGTACTGCTCTGGATTTTTCTGCACCGCAAGAAGAATCGCATTAGGTTGTGGCTTTGCTGGAGGTTCGCCGGATTTCTTTCTTTCCCACATCTTGAGGGCTGTTTGATAATACTCTTGTGATTCAATCTCTTGGACTCCTAAATCTAAAGCTTCCATCAGTCTTTCACCCGCTTTCAAAGATTCTACGGTTTGTTTATTTACACCAGTAACTTCATCAGTTATTTCGCCATCAGCGTTGCCATTGTCTCTAGTAAATTGGTCGTCACCTGCTCCAGATTCTAAAGATGTTAGAAGTGTCTCTTCATATTGTTCTTCCAGTTCCCTTTCCTTCTCTTCCTCTAAGAAAACTTGATCATCCGTCTCTTGCCATACCCTAATACTGTGATCATGTGATGTGGACACTAATGTTGAACCATCTGCTGATAAAACAATGCACCAAACTTCACTTTGATGAGCATTCAACTTTTGAATACATTCAAATTTGTCACCATCCCAACGTTTCACGGCACCGTCTTTACCACAACTGAAGAAATTGTGGGTATCAGATTCAAACCTTACATTCATGATAGAGTCCTGATGGGCGAAAATTGACTTATGACAGTCACCGAAATCCAAACCCCAGATCTTGATGTTTTTATCGGCAGAAGATGTAATAATCAATTTTGAGTCTTGGGAAATGTCCATTGACAAGACAGGTAGTTTATGACCATACAAACTCAAATAAAATTTTAAAGAGTCGAAGAAAAACACTTTAATAGTGTTATCTAATAAGGATACAGCTAGATATCTATCATCCGGAGAAATTTTGACCGATAGTATATCATCCGTAAGCTCCAAAGTAGTGTCATGAACCAATTTTAATTTAGTGACATATTTGTCTTTTGTGCCGGGTACTAATTTTTGTACAACCTCAAAATCCCAAAACTTACAACTCTTATCGGCAGAACCTGTAACTAGCCTCTTACCATCACTTCTTAGATCAAGAGACCATATCGCTGCAGTATGAGCCTCTAACGTTTCTAGCAGCGTTGAGCTTGCCAAGTCGAACAATTGAAGTTCACCTTGCCTTGTGCCTACAATAACTAACGACGCACCTGGAAGAAATTTGGAACATAGGGCGTAACCGCATGCAAAAGTTCTAATACATTTTTGGGTCTTAGTATTCCAAATTTTTAGCTCACCATTCGAAGCAGTACTCAAAAGTTTACTATCATCACTTATATCCATTGATCTAATATCCGTTCTATGCCCTTCAAGTTCTACATTATACTTTTTGATCGGAGTCTCTGCATCCCTCTTGGAATAGGGCACTTCAAAAGTCTCTATAGAATTATTTGAAGTAGTGATAACAACTTCCAACTTTGAGTTACTCGCATGAATCCAATTTGCGGACTTGATTTTAAAGGTAGAGCGTATAATGGTGAATGGGTGGATTAGAATGTTGACATCTGATGCATCTATGGACTGTTGAATTTCCTCTTCAGAAGCGCCCTTTTCTTTTAATCTCTTTTCACGTTTTTTAAGAGCCTTCTTAATCTCCTCTTCTGGTCTAATACGGAACACCTGAGTAGTTCTATCACTATTTTGAATTAAAAAGAATTTTGTACCATTTGGTGCAGTGATGAATTCAGTAGACACCCCCCTTTGTTTACTTTCTTTTTCAAAAGATCCCCTTTCTATGATTTTGGATCCATTCTTTTGTTCCAAGTCAATCTCCCATACCTTAACTTGAGAATCCGTGGATGTGGTTATGATCATTCCGTCCTCAACGGCCATGGACCAACATTCCCCAGTACATGCCATATGGGTTTCAACACACTGACCACCCGCTTTTAAGTCCCAAATTTTAATTAATCCGTCCTTTGAGCTACTGATCAACCACTCCATAGATTCATCCATCCAAATACCAGTGATTGCATCTTTGTGTGACCTCAATTTCATGATACCCACTTCTCCTACCAAATCCCAAATAATTAAATCACTATCTTTACTCCCTGAGACCAATCTAGTTCCTTCTTTATCTAACTTTAACATAGTAACTCCGCTCTTATGACCATTGAATTGCATTAGTACACTCTTTGATAGCAAATCCCATATTTTGATCACACCATCATCATAGCCGACGCATAATAATTCCGTATCCTGATGGAAACACAGGGACGTTACGACTGCTGGCTTAGATAACTTAGAATCAACAGATCCAAGGGGCAGTCCATCACTTAGAATATCAACTTCGTTTGTCTTTAAATTCCATATTTGTACATTTTCCAAAGCACCAGTGACTAATCTTCCAGATGTGCCAGTACCTCGAATATAAACCGACTGAGCAGAAGTAGAAATGAGGCCAAAAACACCTGACTGTTCAAAACGCTGATATGATTTGACCATTGATTTTGCCGGTTATCAGTAGATATTGGTATAATTGGTTTCAGCTCGCCTACTCTTTTCAATGCGATGAGATGAGATACGTTTTTACATTTTGAAAAATTTTGAATATCAAAATTACAAGAAAAAGAAATGAGGAAGGGTAACCACGAACTAATTCGCAGTCGATTCGGCGAACAGTAGAATTTGAAGTGGCATACCATGGTAAATGTTACAATCATTATGGAGCAAATTATATAAACTATTTTTTCTCCGGGTGTGCCTTAGAGACTTTATTATTGTTAATGGCTTGTACCATCTGGTTGTATGATGGCGTTGCATTCCATTTCTTGGTGCTGCGAATTTCATCACTAGCAAATCCGGGAATTCTGATATTCCAGTTCCGCTCCAGGTGCATTTGAATATCCCGAACATCCAACGAATCAGATTTTCTGTGCTTGGACAACTTACAAGCGAAGTTTGTAACGTTAGTTATAAAGTCATCCGCAAGATCTAAGAGCAGTTCCTCGACATCACCGTCAATTGTAGTCTCACCATCACCCTCATCAATACCCACTGTTTTAACCAACTCACGAAGTTTCCGCTTAGACATTACACGCTCGGTATCTACCTCGTAGGGTGGCAGCTTAGTCATGACTGGAGTAGTCAATGCAGGTGCATTCATACCGCTTCCGCCCGTAATCGTTGGTCTATTAGAGCGGTAAACGACCGAAACAGTGGGAGTTGGGGTGACAGTTTCACTAATCGGTATCGATGGGTTGGGTTGTTTGAAAATTGGAGCTCTAGCACTGGACTGAGAAGATTGATTAGCAGCTGCGTTAACAGCTGTCACCTGAGTGGGCGATGACTTATCTTGGGGTGCTGGATTAGCTGCAGGGGAACTGGCAACTGGGGCCTTTTGAATTGGAATGTTTTGTCTTGGTGTATTTTCTGCCAATTTAGTACTATTAGCGTTTAGTGAATTGGCGTTGTTGGCGTTATTAGGGATAGAAGATCCTGAATTGGGGACGGAAGGAGGTACTGTAGGCTGAGAAGCCGGCATGGCAGCACTCATAGCAGCACCTTGAGTGACCTTCGCTGCATTAACCTTTTGCTGCTGTGCCTGCAAATATCTCCTTAGATCTGCATTAGTTTGAGAGCATTCAATATAAAACTTCCTCCTGTCTTCTTGGTATTTTTGTTGGAGTGTTGTATATTGCGTACTTAGTGCTCTTAGTTTTTGAGCAAGCTCGTTTTTATTGACCTCTAATTGCTTTACAGATTCTGGATTATCTTGTCTGTTCCTGATTTCTTGGTCTAAGACACTAATATTTCTCTTCAAGAAGTTGAATTCGCCTTTAATGTTCTGTCCATCATCCTCATACCGCTGCACCAACCTATTGTAAGTATCACGCTGGGAAGGAGTCAATAGCATTTTAATGTTGGAGGTAACACTGTTGCTGCCTGATTGCTGTTGCTGTTGCTGTTGCTGCTGCTGATTTTGTTGGTCAGCCGGTCTGGATATCGCAGCGTTTGACGCCCCGCCCTGAACTTGCTGTGCTTGCTGAGCCTGCTGTACCTGTTGTTGCCTCTGTTTATTATAAGCTTCATACAGTGCTTTGATTCTAGCTGCTTGTCGTAAAAGTTCTTTCCCCTCGTTAGTATCAACACCAATCCTTTTTGCTTCATTAACTAAAGATTTCAATCTGTCAGCCAATTGTTGCATTGACGCAGGCGTGAGATTTTGCAATTGCGAAGGAATTCCCTGTCCTGACATTTTATTATATTTTAGCAAGACAGCAAATATCCCTGAATCTTGAATTGGCCTTTCTAACTTCGTAGTGGTGCCGTATTTGTTGGTGTTTGGTTGCGTATGAATTTTTGGTTAAGTGATTGATCTTTTTTGAAATTGTTCAAGAATCGAAAAAAACACCAATAAAGGTTACCCTAACTTCAATGATTAGCATATAATTGATATCGTCGGTGGTATTGAAACATGGAAAGATGTTTGTTATGATATTGCCCATACAGTATCAAATTGTCATTTACGTTAATTATTTGCTATAACATCTAAATATTCATAATATTCATCTAAAATCAATGGCCACGCAGCCATTTCGTCATATTCATTTTTCAATCTCTCATCATCAGGATACATTTTAACAAACTTATAAAACATGAGCCAAGTATCCTTAGAAATGTGTGTTTTCCTTCTATCTGTGTTATCAGAGTATATAAAATTTAGCCAAGTCTCTAACCTATCTTTCGATGTCTTCAAGGCGTATTTGTTTTCAGCAAAGAACAATTTCCAATAGTCTGCCGCAACGTCCCTTGACAATTCACGCTCCCCAGCATCTAGATTTAAAGGGAATGCGTACAGGTATATGGATCTGAAATAAGTTTCATCATTCTCTAGTTTTTCCTTGAGCTTTTTAAGATGTTCTAGCATCTCAGCCAAGTTTTCACAATTTGCATCGGCCCAGGGATTCAAAAACTGTTCACAGGATATCAATTCTTCAGGGTCATTTATGGATAAAAAATTCGAAAGGCACAGCGTAACCGGGTCCTCAACTGATAGGCCCATATCTTCTATATACCGCACGAGTCCATCGGAATCCCAATGCTTGCCTCCATCGCAAGAATATTTCTCGAAAACTGCTACGAGTCGTGGTTTGTAGGACAAACGTAAGCCACCGACGGTATCTACATGATCGTAAAAATCGTTCAAAGCATATTCTATACGTCCTCCATTCCTTTTGAGATACTCTTGAGCGATTGAAAAATTACTCCCTGTAAGGTTCATGAACTCTTTCTCCTAATAGCAATAGCAAATCAGGTTAGTAAGGTGTATTAATAGTTAACGAATGGTTTTGCAAGCCTAATTCAGAAACCTGAAAATCGACATACCATTATTAGCAGAGTTAATAATGTTACCTAGTTCAACTAGTCTAAAAAACCACCGAGTATTTCATCAATAAATGAATATTTTATGATTGCTGTTATATGTTTACGTCAATAGATTTTTTAAGATTGAAAAAGATCAGGATGCTTCTATATACAAATGATGTAAACTATTTTGAAAAGGCAAAAACAATCGCGGCTGGTTACATAGCAAACCGATGATTGAGATTAGAGAGGAGATTTCAATTTATCATGATGAAATCGTGAGTTTGGTAGGACAGAACCTTGAGGATGAGGTTGATTCGATACTTACCTGGCTAGAGCCCGAATTTCAGCCACAAATACCGACCCTTCGGATCAAACAGAATTTGAAACTAGTGACAGAAAAATTTGATGCACAAATAAGCTATCTCTTCCAACAATACTATATAACAATAATCAGGTCGCACTTTTTCAGGAACTTTAATTCGATCACTCAATGGAAAGATGCTACTAAACTAGAAAAGGCATACACAATAAAAACAGAATTTTTGTTTGGCACTGTAAAGAGATGGATACTGGATGAGATATTGGCACTTCGGAGATTCTTGATCAAAAAACACGAGATCTTCAAAAGGAATCTACTTGAAAAGTTAGAGCAGCATGTCTTAGCTGACGAATTTGACAGATTCAATCATCTCTATCAATGGTTAGCTCCTGCATTCAAAGGTGAGGATATAGAGTTTAACGTGAGGATGATAAACACAAAAATTGAGCATTTATCAAGAACACGCATGGCAGATGTAGTCGATGATAGATATCTTGTAATGAACACTTACAATTATTTTATCGAAAAATTTTGGACTCAATTTGCCAAAGTCATATTAGGTCAAGACGATCACGAAATTACCTCAGCAATATACTCCTCCTTTGAAAAGAATTTCATCCAATATAAATGCGAGGAGTTTTATAATCAAATCGTTCCGAGGTTTCCAAATTCAAGAAAATGTTTATTGGAGCTACGAAGTATTTTGAACAAGGATATAAAAACAGTAGGTACATCAGTTTTAGAGAACCTGTATCGGAGTTTCGTTTCTAAGTTTTTGACTTCCAGTTTCTTGACTTGTGAGATTCTTTATTATTATGTGAAAACTGTCAAGTGCCTCAAGGTTATTGATTCGATGGGAATTTGTCTGCGGTCTCTCTCGAGAGCCGTACGAACACATTTGCAAACAAGATCGGATCTGGTAAAGACGATCTTAGTTGGAATGTTTCCATTTGACAGAAATGAGATAAACTTATTTATCTTTAAGGGAACAGGATCCTCAATTCATTTGGATCAATTAGAGCGATTCGCAAAAGAAATTGGTGATTTTTCGCTCGGTCCCCAGTCGACTACTGTAGTACCATGGACGACGAGCTCTCAAGTTTCCAGTATCACATATGATGGTAATGACGTCCTTTTGAGGGAATATTTAAACTGGGTACCGGAACCACCGAGAATACGGCTCGAAAGCGAGGATTCTGAATCTGAAGTATCAAAATATGTTCCTCCTGCAGACTTGATCCTTGTATTGCTAGAAATATTGCACTCCAAAAGGGCTCTGATTGATGAACTATTAGGCATCGTAGCACAGAAGCTTATAGAATCAAACGAGTGCCGGCTAGATAAAAACTGGCAGGAAATATTAAACATGCTTTTGAAGAGGCTTGACGATACGAAAAACGGAACTATCACAACGGAAGAAGATGATCTAACGCATTTAAATGATGTTGACGTTATGGTGAAAGATATGGAAAGAAGCGAAAACTTTCAAAAATGGATGGCACAGTTCGATCATAGACTCCCTCAGATTAAAATTTTATCAAAACTTTATTGGAGGCATTACAAACCTTTAGACGGTAGACTAATCACTTCTTCTTACACGTGGGATGAGTTTATGCGACCAATAGTGGACAAGATTCGAACTTTATATGAGCAGTCTAATATAGGACGTACGATAAACATAGATTCTGGAGTCAGTAGCTCAATTACTTTTCATATCATTACAAATTCAGGTACTAGACGAGAATTCACTGTTTCGATGGAAAAGTACCTTGTCATTTCCCAGTTTCAAGAATCATCAGTAGCATTATCAAGAAGTATTTCTGTGGAAATGCTACACAAACAAACTAAAATTCCAAAAGATAATTTGAAAAGAATACTCTCCTTTTGGGAAGATAATCAAGTGATAGTCAAGACAGATCTAGATACCTATCACGTTCTAGAGTAAAATTACCAGTTAGCATATAAATATATTTATAAATTTCAATGCACGTGATGCATGGAGGAAGGCCAATCCTTTCAGCAAAAAAAAATAATAAAAAAAAATATTGTAATGTAGCAATCAAGGAGGCCCCGATATTTGCCACTCCCACCACACGTTTTATTTGACCAAGAAGTCAGCATCCACCGGCTTCATTCACTATCAATCTAAAAACCAGAGTATCACCAAACACAAGATATGTCTCGAGCTGCAGATATCCTAGCCCGTATCGCAATCCCTGCCGGTTTAACCGTCACTGCCATCCAAAATTCAATGTACGATGTCAAGGGTGGTTATAGAGCCGTCATCTTCGACAGATTGCAAGGTGTTCAACAACAAGTAATTGGAGAAGGTACTCACTTCTTAGTACCATGGTTACAAAGAAGTGTTCTTTTCGATGTCAGAACCAAACCAAAGAACATAGCAACTAACACCGGAACCAAGGATCTACAAATGGTTTCCATTACATTAAGAGTGTTACACAGACCCGATGTCCTTCAATTGCCAAAAATCTACCAAAGTTTGGGGCTTGACTACGACGAAAGGGTCTTACCAAGTATCGGTAACGAAGTTTTGAAAGCAATTGTTGCTCAGTTCGACGCTGCCGAGTTGATCACCCAAAGAGAAATCGTCTCTCAGAAGATCAGAAAAGAATTAAGTAAGAGAGCTCACGAATTCAACATCAAACTTGAAGATGTCAGTATAACCCATTTGACCTTCGGCCAAGAATTTACCAAAGCTGTCGAACAAAAGCAAATTGCCCAGCAAGATGCTGAAAGGGCTAAGTTCCTTGTTGAAAGAGCCGAACAAGAAAGACAAGCTTCTGTTATCAGAGCAGAAGGTGAAGCTGAATCTGCTGAACACATTTCCAAAGCACTTGCAAAGGCTGGTGATGGTTTATTGTTGATCAGAAGATTAGAGGCCTCCAAGGAAATCACTCAAACCTTGGCCAATTCATCAAACGTTACATACTTGCCATCTCAAGCTTCTGGATCCAGCGAAGGCACTCCCAACTCCCTACTACTAAACATTGGTCGTTAGTTTCCATCAGCGCAACCTCACCATAACATCCCCTGTAAATAAATACATAAATAAGTAAATAAAACGAACAAACAAAATGATATGAATGCTCTTCGCTAAATTCTCACTAACTCTCTTGAAACCCCTTCACCCTTTTCCTAGGAAGTGATACAATATAGCATTGAATTACATAAAGGAGATAATTAGGTCTAAACTCTAAAAGAGCGGCCGGCACTTCGTGCACCATGGCTTCAGGTATCTACTAGTCTCATCAAATCCACCACAGCTTTCCCCGCACAAACCGTCCACTCCCCTCACTTCCTAACGAAGAGTACACTATTAAAAGGAATAATAAAGTTAAACCCTTGCGAAACACTCAAGGGCCAACCAATAGAAAGTATTAATAAAAAAAAAGATAAAAAAAAAAAACCAAATTAGAAAACCATTACTGGCACCTTTTTATTTTTGTCATATAATAACATCATCATCAATGTATTTTTATTTTGGTTTATTCTGATCATGGTCCCACTAAACCTGTGAAATAGTAGGCACTCCAACTTGAGCCTTTCTTCTAGAGCCTCCGTTACCGAACGCACCTCCTGTAATTGCATTCACCAAGCTCAAGAAAAACTTGGCAAAGAAAATTGCAAATGAAAAGTACAAAAACACTGTAACCGCTTGTGATTTGCGACATCTATCTTTAGAACCTTCTGCAATAGCATTTTTATCTGAAAAACTTTGAGTACATGATCCGCCACGAATACCAACTGCCATAGCTGTACCCGCTGAAAAAGTGAACACCCAGTTCAAGAAGTCAAATGTGACCAACAAAATTGGCCATGCCAATGCACTGATAAAGTTGGCGGCAACACCATAAATACTATCAAACACAATACCAAAGGCTGATGCAAAGATAGCAATGTTCACACGTGAGTGTGTAGAATCTTGTGTAGCGATCAAATTACCCGTTAGACCGAGAATGATAATTAAAAAGACAAAATTGACTGCACGTAAGCAGTTATCCCAAATTGCAAGCATTTTCTTCTAGTTTATCCTATACCTTCTTACACGCCTACAAATCTCGTTGGTATTTCACTATGGATTTTCCTCCCTTTAGAAAAAATTAAGTCTGCCACAAAAACTGAAAATTTTTTATACCCTTTTCCCTTCTTGACTCCACTTCTGCCTTCTTAAATACCCAACCTCCTGTTATATGGTTTGCACCATGCCAAACTTTCTGTAGCAAGAAACCCAATTACAAAGCGTTTCCATTTCAAATGCAAACTTCCCGAAATGCTCCCAACAATAACAAAAGCACCTTCCGGTCCTGCAAGACCTTCTTCACAACCTCCGGTCCTTCAGCCTACGATGTTCTCTGCCTTCACGGAGGCAATCGGCCGACTGCCCCTTCGAGGAAGCGCACAGAAAAACATTAAAAAAAAAAAATAAAACACAAAATACAAACAAACATTATGCCTTCACACACAAGCCAAGCAGCAACCGCTGTTGCGGTTGCTGCACCGTGTGCGCCCTTTTTTTTCCATGTCTTTCTGTGAGAGCTCTTTTTTTTTTTGCTGCTGCTGCCGGCCGTGCCGTTGCTTTTTCGATATCGGTCAGCACGGAAAGAGGGGCCTTTGTGAAAAAAAGTGTTTTTCCATCATATCTTTCCTGCGGCTTCAACTGTGTTTCCTTCGTTGGCCTGTTGCCAGGTTTCCTTGGGCCATGAGTAATGACGTGACTAAAGGGGAGATGTTAGATGAGTAGGAGAATGGGGCCGTGGGATGTGAAGCAGCGAGACGCTTTTTTTTTTTGAATTATTGTTCTCACTGGGTCTTAAACTATGAGCAGATACTCATGACCGGGTAACGGGAGGTGATATTGGTTCTCCTCTCTTGGCAATGCCGGCCGCCCCCCTTTTTTTTCTCTCTCTCCATCTTACTACGTTCGCATGTCTCGTCCAAGGGCAGAAGAGAGGGAAGAAAAAGGGGGAGGGGGTTTCCCTCCCTTCCATTCAGATAGTTGATAGAAGGCGTCTTTTTTTTTTTTTCGAATAAAAAAAAAAGACGCCGACCCCAGCAAAAAGGTTGTTCTTTAACACACCACTATTCTTTTTGAAGCGTTTTTCCCATTAGATTAAAGGATACCAGACCCGTTGGTAAGTCGAAACCAGACATATGAGGTTGTTCAAGAAGACAGAAGAGGATCCGTTCGCGTTTGTGCATGAGGAGGAGGAGAAAACGCACAAAGAAAAAGCGTTTTTGTCGCGAATCCGTAGCAGTGGTGTAGAAGACAGAAAGGGGGAAGCAGGGCTAGGAGATGAGACTGAATATAGCTCACCATTCAGAAGTGCTGAAGAGCGTAGGGCAGCCGAGCAAAGGAAGAAGGCTAGAGCGCCAGTGGATGTGAGCGCCATGGGTTTTAATGTTGTGGATGATAAGGTAAAGAGATCGAAAGACATTATTGTTCCAACACGTTTAAAGGAAACAGAAGCAGATCAAGCAATTAGATTGCAAGAGCTTGAAAAAAAGGAGAAAGAATTGCGATACTTTGAGGAATGCCAGGTGATTGAAGATATTAGAGAAGAGCGTAAGACGGAACAAGGGTTAGTTTTGGATAAGCAAGAAGACGAAGATGAAGGCAATGATGTTGTTGAATTGGAAAAAGAACCTGGGGCAGAGGTTGTGGTTGATGCTATGGAAGATGCAGAAGCGATTGCTCTTAATGAAGAGGATGATATTCTTGATAATGAGGAAGATTTGCAAGGTGAACCAAAGGCAGGAGCAGTTGTGAGAGCTTTTGAAGAAGCAGAGGCTATTGTTCAAGATGAACCTGAAGATGAGCCTGTGGATGAGACGGTTGAACCTTCAGCAGCTGTTGCCAGTGAAGCGCTTGAAGAAGCAGAAGCAATAGTTTTAGGTGAAGAACCTGTTGAAAGCGAATTGGTAAATGAAGAAAAAAAGGAAGAATTAAATGAATTTAAAGAAAAGGAACAAGAATTAAATAAAGATGAAATCGATATTTCTAAGGAAGCCAAACCAGATTCTGCTGTAAGAGCTTTTGAAGAAGCTGAAGCTATAGTTCAAGATGAAATCGAAGAACCAATAGATTTATCAAAGGAACCTAAACCAGATGCTACTGTAAGAGCTTTTGAAGAAGTGGAAGCTATTGTACAAGACGATTTAGATGAAGGTATTTCTGATCTTGAAGCAGAACCTAAACCAGAAACTACAATCGTCGCATTGCAAGAAGCGGAAGCTTTAGCAACTGGTGAATTGACAACTAATCCTCCTGATATTAGTTCAGCTCCACTTGTTCCATTTAATATGACCGTTTCAAAAGGTGACGATAAATCTGGATTATTTGGATTCTTGAGAAAACATAAAAATGTTGAACCTGTTGTTTCTCAAAGAGAAGGACCAATTGCAACCCCTGATGATCCAGATTATATTGTATTAAGCAATGATGGATATTTATCAAAAGTTATTCATGAAAAGATTCAATTTGATGAAATTAAACATCAATCTAAATTAGATGATTTATCTAAAAAATCAAATGAAAAGTATGAAACTAAATCAAAAGAATATGAGGAAAAAATCAAATCAATTGAAGCTCAAATAGCTGAATTAAATGCAGATATGGAACAATTAAAATTGGATCATAATGAAAAGCTGAAATTAAAAGAAGTTGAAGCTTCTCAAGTCTTAATGAAAACTAATAATAAACATATAACAGCTAAAACTGAAATGTATAAAGAAACTGAACAAATTAAACAATCAGTTTTACAAGATAAAAGTGAAGTTGAAGATAAAGATGTTGTTGTAAACTCTGAAATTGATGAATTGAATTTATCAAAAGCTGCAGTTCTTGAAGATAATCAACAACATGAGGATCGTGTCAATGCTTTAACAACTGATTTAGATACAAAAGTTTCTGAATTAAACGAATCATTAGCTAAAAAGGAAGAAATAAATGCAGAAATAGAAGCATTAAATCAACAAAAAGCTGAATTAGAACAAGCAATCAAAGATGAAAGTGATCATCATCAAAAAAATATGGAAACAATTGAAGGTATCGATAATAAAACCTATTTACCAAAAATTGATGCAATTAATGTCCAAATTTCCACTTTATTGACTTCTTTAGCTTTACTTCAGCAAGAAACCTCAAATCAAAAAGTTGAATTTTCTAATATTACAAAGAAATTGGCAAAGGAAAGAGAAGAACAAGCTTTAAAGCTTCAACAAGAAAAGGAAGAACGTGAACGTAAAGAACAAGAGCGTCTAGAAAATCAACGTCAAGAATATGAACGTCAAGCTGAAGAAACTCGTTTGAAACATGAAGAAGAAATCAATCAATTAAATACTTCTCTGGAAGAAGAAAAGAAACAACGTGATTTGGCTGAACGCCAAAGAACTCGTCTGCAAGGGGAAAAAGCAATACAAGAGCAAGAGAGAGGTAATCCTGAGGATAAAAAATTACAGGCTGAATTTGAAGACAAACAAAAGAGGCAAGCTGAAGCTTCCGCTGCAGCTCATGCTGCTATAGCTCGTAATAATAATGTAAATCAACCATCTAAAAATGCCACTTCTTTAGAACCAACTGATTCTTCTCTTTATGATTACGAAACTATCGAAGAGGTTATCACTGTAGACTAATTGATTGCAAATTTTTGTCCATTTTACTTTTAACTACTCTCTAGATGGAAGGGAGCAATAAAAACAAAACAAAAAAAAAAAAGAATAATAATAATAATAATAGCAATCATAAATTTTTTTTTGGCAACACAGAAGACCTTTATTACATGTAAGACTCTCGGAACTCGATAGTTTATCTTATGTTTATCTTATGTTTATCTTATTTTTATCTTTTCTAAAACTATATTTTTTCTTTTTATCAATTGAAAACCTCCATATGGTTCTATTGCAACTCTCTACTTTCATTTTCTTCAACGTTGATTATTTTATCAATTTACTAATTGCATGATTTACCTAATATTCATTTTTAACACTTTCCTTCACACTACAATAAAGTAGGTCATTTTGGTTCTCCCCGCGTTATATATTCCATTGATGCTTGCTCATCCAGTTTTTTTCATCAACATATTCTCCGAAATTGAAAAGAAAAAAAACGTGACCGACTTTTTAATGAAAATGCATGGAAAGAAAATGGAGTTTGAAAAATTTTTTGAGCGTTTAAGCTAGTTAACTAAACTAACAAACCTAATCTCTGAGTACTTCACCTCATACTTACGGCAAGCAAGTGCAAATGTTAAGATCTAATATCAATCAAGGTGTGTTGTACAAGGCAAGCACACGTGCTGGTGTGGTGCGTACATTTACAGTATCTTCGAAGGCCTTGAATAATCCAAGATCACCGCTACAGATTTTCCGTGAGACCTTTAAACAAGAATGGGATAAGTCTAAGGAGTTACAGGATAACATCAAGGCTTTACAGGATGCTTCCGGTAAGCTCGGTGAATCCGATGCTTATAAGAAAGCTCGCGAAGCATACGTTAAAGCTCAAAAGGGTTCCACCATTGTGGGGAAAACTTTGAAGAAAACCGGAGAAACCGTTGAAGATATAGCTTCAAAGGCTTGGGATTCTGAAATTGCAAAGAGTACAAGACAAGCAGTAAACAAGACTGCAGAGAAAATAGATGAAAGTTTCGAGCCAGTCAGAAAGACCCAAGTTTACAAGGATATGAGTGAAGTGATTGATGATGGTGACTCATCCCGCTACGGTGGTTTTATAAGCAAAGAATCGAGAAGAATTAAGAAGGAACAAGATTTGGCTTCGGGCAAGAGACCAAGAGCTGTAAAGTCTGATGAAAGGGCAGGAACTGCCTTGGTCGCAACAAACATCGAATCGAGGGAGTCGTTTGGTAAAAAAATCGAAGATTTCAAAGAAAAAACCCCAGTTGGACGTAAGTTGCATGAATACAAGGTAAAACTATGGGATGATAGTGAGAATCCGTTGATTGTATTGCTGAGAACCATTTCTGGCAAAATAGGTGGCCTTTTCGCGGAAACTGAAAGTGCCAGAGTTTATGGTCAATTTAAGATGATGGATGCAAGTTTCAACTCCGAAGCATTTACCAAACATCTAAGAGAATACATTATTCCTGAAGTTTTGGAAGCATACGTGAAAGGTGACGAAGTTGTACTAAAGCAATGGTTCAGCGAAGCTCCATTCAATGTCTATGCTGCTCAACAAAAGCAATTTAGAGAACAGGAATTGTTCGCTGATGGTAAAATCTTGGATATTAGAGGAGTAGAGATCGTAAGCGCTAAACTACTTCCTCCACAAGATATCCCTGTATTAGTTGTTGGTTGCCGTGCTCAAGAAATTCACTTGTACAGAAGAGCAAAGACCGGTGAAATCGCTGCTGGTACTGAATCTAGCATTTTAATGAGTTCCTACGCCATGGTGTTCACCCGTGACCCTGAAACTGTTGATGACAAAGAAACCGAGGGCTGGAAAATCCTAGAATTTGTCCGTGGTGGATCTAGACAATTCACATAATGACTGCAAAACTGACGACCTCTCCAAAAAGCCTCGTGTTGTGTATATATGTATAATATGTTGATACGTGAAAACGTGTATATTATCTCGTTTTTGTACATAGATGTGTTATCCAAATACACATGGTAACGTTGTGTATTTCATGTTAATAGTCGTTCTTTCCGTGTCGTACTTGAGCTAACAAATTCTATGCCTTTGCTAGATTTTTCTTAACCAATAAATTCCTTCCCGTTATGAGGTCAAACACTTTACCACCAAGATTACGACCTGACTGTACACATAGGCGTAACCAAGGCTTGAATATGATCAAAAAAGTGGTAAACGCTATACCTTGGAAAAATGGACCTACAATTACGTCCCTTAATACTACCTTTGTCACAACGTATGCTGTAATAGGCGGCTCAACAACTGATCCGTCTTCTGAAGATATTGTTAATCCTTTCTGTTTCTGCGCTTCTCGCTTCAGTGCGTTTCGAAAGGTAGATTCGAATCCTAGATTTGGAATACTAGTACCACTCAATGACATGACTGTATCTGTTCAAGCTTACTTGTATATGTCAGGTTGGTTGACTTCCACAATCCTTTTTCAGCACCCATGATAAAAGACAATCCTATTAAGTATTTGATACCATTTTATGTGTAAAGACGTCTCTCGCTTTTGAAAACTTACAAGAAAAAAAAAAACAACACAGTAAAATGCCTACACTACCAATAGACTGTCTTAAACTGCTGTGATTCCGCCGAAGATACTAGCTATTTCCCATTATATTACCTTTCAAGACTATCAGGTGATTAATTAAAGCAATTTCTAAATTATACTTTAATTGATAGAGCTACATATCACGTGATATACTTGATTGTAGCATTTTGTTTTTTTGACGTTGAAAAATGAAAAATTGTACTTTCAAATTCAACGGTCAAACGCACATATTATATAGAGTAGAGATAAATAAAGTAGAGCATTATAGCTTGAAGCTCGTGGATTTCAGATCAGAAATGAGCGAAGAAGGACCACAAGTGAAGATCAGAGAAGCTACAAAGGATAATGTTGACTTTATCCTCTCAAATGTTGATTTATCGTTGGCAAATTCTCTTCGTCGAGTGATGATATCTGAAATTCCAACTTTAGCTATTGACTCAGTTGAAGTTGAGACCAATACAACAGTTCTAGCAGATGAGTTCATTGCTCATAGACTAGGTTTGATTCCATTACAGAGTACAGATATTGATCAGATCGTTTATTGTCGTGATTGTTACTGTGAAGACCACTGTGATCGTTGTTCCGTTGAACTAATATTGCATGCAGTTGGTGAAAGCGAGTCTACTACGAATGTTTATGCAAAGGATTTACAAATTATAAGTGACTTAAAGGGTAGAAATATCGGACATCCAATAATTCAGGATAAGGAAGGGAATGGTGTCTTGATTTGTAAGCTGAGAAAAGGTCAAGAAATAAGACTGAAATGTGTTGCTAAGAAGGGTATCTCAAAGGAACATGCTAAATGGTCGCCAGCAGCAGCTATTGAGTTTGAATATGATCCATGGAATAAACTAAAACATACAGATTATTGGTACGAACAGGATGCAAAGGAAGAATGGCCACAATCTAAGAATTGCGAATTTGAGGATCCTCCTAACGAAGACGACACATTTGACTACAGGGCAAAACCAGGTTCTTTTTACATGAATGTGGAGACGGTAGGATCTATTAGTTCGGAGCAAGTGATCATTCGTGGTATCAAAACTTTACAGGATAAAGTAGCAGATATTTTATTTTCATTGAGAAAAATGGATCAAGAGAAGGTAAACTTCGTTGGTGGTGGGGTTTCTACCCATGTGCCTCAACAAGTGCCGATGGAGGAGGAGCTGGATCCGTATGGCGGGCCAGCTGGGGGGTCAGGTTATGATGATGCATGGTAATTTGATATTTGTTTGCTCCCCAAGAAAATAAGTATAGAAGCATCAGCAGTGTGTACTATCTAGCCCAGTAACTAAAACGATTAAAAAACAAAACGGAAGAGAAAGGACTTCGTTAAAAGGTTTGAAAGTTTGTATACGTATATTAAATTGTTGATATTATTAATCGTGGGCATTATTCAGTCTAAATACTGCAGAAAATTATTGAGCATTATTCCACTCAACGCAATCGTCAAACTTAACAAGTGACCCACCAAAAATATCTAGCGAACTTCCATAAGTTAAATCAATCTTCCCGTTGCTCAATTTTTTAACTACTGCAAGGTCACCAACGCTTTTAGCACCACCAGCATAAACAATTTTTAAACTGGGCATATGTTGTGTCCATTCGTATAGTTTTTTCACAAGCTCTTCGTCAATACCATTACATAAACCTTCAACATCAGCAGCATGAATCAAAAACTCATCTGTGTATTGGCCTAAAGTGGTGAATGTTTCAGTGTTCAGTTCCAGATCCGTTAAGGTTTGCCATTTGTTCATTGCAACAACCCATTTCGTTTCCTTTGTGTCGTTGCAGTTCACTCTTCTACAAGATAAATCGACAACCAAACGATCCCTACCACACAGTTGGTTCATCTTTACCAACTTGTCCATTTCAAAGCGTGCTGTATCTTTGTCGAATAAATACGAGGTCACAATCACCTTGGATGCATATTTTAACCAATATTCGCAATTTTCCACAGTGATTCCACCACCAACTTGCAGGAAACCTGGTGCTTCCTGTAGTGCTTCTAAGGCGGCTGCATCATTATTAGGACCTAGCTTAATTACATGACAACCATCAACGTTATTTTTTTTATACAATCTGGCGTAGTGAGATGGAGGAAGGCTTGAAACGAAGTTGGTTGTCACAGTATCTGATGCATTCTCCGTTAGTGTTCCACCAACGATTTGTTTAACTTGACCATTGTGCAAATCGACGCATCCAATAAATCTAGTCATGTTATCCAAGATATTTTGAAAAAAAAAATTTTTATGAAGGGTTGATGTGATCTCTGCTTATAAAACAAAAGGTTGCCAATTGACTCACTGATGCTACACTCTCTCCCTGTTAATGTTAATGAGTAGTTTCAATGGTTCAATGCTCACTTCTTGCAAGAAAAGAAAGAAAGAGAAATAAAAAAAAAATACATTAAACATCACCAAAGTTCCCCATTGAAAAATTTCAATTTCAATTTCAATGCGATGAGCTGAGCTACACACATCTAACTTTTAAAAGATTCCTCTCATAACCACACGAGCAAAAGCACAACTATCTCTCATTTGCACATGGACGAGCAAGAAAGAATACAAATGGAGGCCCAGAGGCGTGCTTTCGAGGCACAATTCGGTTCCCTCGAAAGCATGGGTTTCGAAGACAAAACCAAGCAAAGCTCCGCGCAGGCGTCCTCATCGTCAGAAAGCGATACAGATCCTAATATAGACTCCGAATCAGATTTCAACGGCTTCAGCGATCAAGAATCGTCCGATGACGAGTACAACTCACAAATCCAAACTGAACCTCTCGTCCGCACACCTAGAATCGTTAAATTCAATGCTGTATCGGACCAACAACCATCAAAACTAACGAGAAAACAACAACAACAGGTACGGAGTGGGAAAGCTCCAAGGCTAGTATCGACAGCTCAAACTTCTGAAACCACACCTCCAGCCCAAGAATCAGACAACGAAGCCGAAAACCTAAAAAATGATATCGAATTACAACAATTTCTTCAAGAATCAAATCTTCTCAGTGCACTAAATTCCTCCCACTCAAACGATCTTCACGGAAAAGCTCGCTCTCGTACCCTTGAAATGCGTCTTCAATCTATATCATCAACAAATGCTGTTTCAACTCCTTCTCTAGAAAAAATGCCTATGGCCGTACGCAATGGTATGGTTCGTAAGCATTTAAAACGTATTTCAACTTTCGAATCTGAATCACGTGAAGCAGGGACCGTTCTTTCAAAAGTGAGAAAGGGTGATTTCCGCAAGATTCCAGCCACGTACTCACGTGACCTGGAAAGAAGAATTGGATCTCGTCTTCAACCCTCGCAATCGTCTGATGGCCACCGTCATCGTGAGCGAGGCTTGAAAATAAACACAGTAGGTAAAAGCACACGCAATGGGCTTCGTCTCTCTAAGGCCGAAATTGCCAAGATATCCGGCTCCAAATGATAATAGGCAAGACAAAGAAAAAAAAATGTCAATACAACAAAGCTTTCACGCATTTCCTAACTTACCTGCCCATTCCCTACTTAGCTATCTGCCCATACATAATTGCATCGTCCATACCAGCCGCTTATACGCATTCTAAACGGCAATAATAATGTCTAATTCACATCGCCCACAGACCTGTGCACGTGCCCACGTGGGGACAAACTCTCAGATGAAACCCTAGCAACGCAAATCTACAAACTCTACAAACCAGTCAACTGCTGCGTGGCAGCAGCAGCAGGCAGATTGCCCGCTGATTTTCCCTTCTGTTCAAAATGCAACCAAGTAGTCGTGAACCCTCCCACCTTACGGCCCTAAATGCTGGATTCGACCAATCATCTTCGAGTCTACCGACATACTCTAACAGAGCTATGACTTCGCTTTTGGAAGTTCTTTTTTTTCCCATGTTAAATAGAGCATACTTAATTTGCCTCTTTCTTTCTGCTGTTCCTATAATTCCCCCTACCCAATATTCGCATTTTTCACACTTTTTTCTTCGTCACCACGGCTTTCGCCTACAAAAACTCTAACAAAGCCGAAAGAACATATATAATTCAGCCTTCCAGCGTAAGTGAATTAAAAAAAAAAAAAGATTCAAATAAAATAGCCAGGCCCAAATCAGATAAAGGGCAATCTTTAAAGCACAAGACAGACCATCGTGGAAAGAACGTGCGACTGAATAGGTATCTTGCGACTCATAATAAGATACTCAATAGCGGCGCACAGAAATGAGCAGTTTCCTGCACGACGAGTCAGTCACAAACGATTCAGATAGTGATCTGCACGGGCGTTCAATGAGTCTGAGCCAACACGCTGCCACTGATACTAATAATGGTACTTCTGCAGCAAGAGGTTCTACGCGTGCCATGTCTCAACCTTTGACGCTGTTGACAGGTGAGAGGAGACGAGGAGGGCAAGGACGAGGAGTAGATGATATCGTTAACGGCAGAATCGTGGAAAGAATGACACAAGGT
Organism: Kluyveromyces aestuarii; assembly: GCA_003707555.2. Lineage (NCBI taxonomy): Eukaryota > Fungi > Ascomycota > Saccharomycetes > Saccharomycetales > Saccharomycetaceae > Kluyveromyces > Kluyveromyces aestuarii. The sequence goes on from PPJO02000013.1 coordinate 306,360, forward strand.
TCTACAATACTTGATCAAGTGGGGTCTTATCTGCACGCACAACGCGAGGATGAAGAGGATAGCGGCTGGTCAATACATGGAGAAGAACATGCACACGAGATAGGGATGGAGCTAGATGGTTTATCGCATGCGCTTTTGGGTGGCGGAGAAGGCATGCATGATGCGGGTCATGAGCGGCATGGAACGCTGCTGGATCATGCATCGTTGACGCCCTCAGAAATTACCGGGCCATCGCCCGGTAATTTCCACTTGGATTTTTCTTTACTGGATCATGCGGAAAAAGAAGTGGAGCACGGCGGCAATGATTTAACTGCTCACGAACTGGTGAGACCTGAGATGGTATTTTCGCCGATGGTTTCGCCAATGGTCATGCCTACGAGTGATATGCATAATACTCCATTTATGGCGGCAACAACAGGAATCACGCACGGAGGCGCAAGTGTGCAGAACACCCCGTACATGGGTGGTTCTGTAGGGGTTGGTGGGACTACGGCGGCAATGGTATCTGCGAAGCACACGTCAAATTTTTCGCCGTTAACATCGCCTGCGCTAAACGCTATCGAAAAGCAACAACAGCAACAACAGCAACAGCAGCAGCAGCAGCAGCAGCAGCAACTGCCGTCATCGCTCAGCCTCGGAGATCCTGGGCTCGTACAGTCTGCAACGGCGGCGGCACGCAGAAGCTCCCTAAATGGTAACCGTAGTAGACGGACACCACATACCACCCCACTAATGGGAGCCTCAAATCCAAGCCTTAATTCCAATAAGATTGTTAAACAGTCGCCTCAAATATCTACGCGTCGATCTGTCTCCAAATATCGAAGTGGAAGCTGGGACGAGGTGGTTTTCAAACTGCCTGATTCTTCAATTAAAAACGAGAGTGTGGGATCATACACGCCAAACTCAGCACATTCCGTACATTCAACGCACTCTTCTAATGGATCCAGCCATGAAAGAATGACGCCGTCATCGATGATGAATTATCCAAAAGTGATTTTACCATCGAATTCGGCGGCTGTTACACTGACCAAAAACGAAAAGGTGTTGCGAGCTACCGAATCGCCGGTAATCCGGCCTAGACGCTCATTGGAGCATAGTTCTAATAATACTAATAATAATCATAATAGCAATAATAATAACAGCAGCAACAACAACAGCAGCAACAGCCAGGCTCTTCAGATTGCAGGTGTACGAGAAAGTGGTGTTGCTGGTTCACGTGATGGTTTGAATGTTGATGATTTCGTTGAGTTCGACAACGACAGATCAGGTGGTACTAATGATAACAACAACAACAACAACAACAACAATAATAATATTAATAATAATAATGGTAATGCTGCACAGAAAATAGACAAGTCATCACGTATCATGCGAAATAGCTCTTTGCGTGACAGTAGTCATGATAATACCAATGGTAATGGCGCTAAATCCAAAAAGGGTAAATCATCGGAGGACGAAGAAGAGGATGAGGAAACGCTCAAAAAGCAGAAGCAAGTGCATAAGGTTGCAGAACAGGGAAGAAGAAACAGATTGAATACAGCCCTACGGGATCTTGAATCGTTACTTCCTCGAGAGTTGCGAGACACTGTTCAAATTCCTTCAAAAGCGACGACAGTGGAGCTGGCGGCGCAATATATACGAATTTTGATTGATAAATTGGGCGGGGAATGATGAGATAGCCATGGGCTATGTAATATTAGCTAGACGGATAGACATGGGGAATCAGAGGGGTGTGTATTGTGTATGCAGGTACTGCATATATATATATATATATATAATGTCTAAGGCATCTTGTTTCGTGGCGCCAAGAAAAAGGGTACATTTTCACTTCGCGGCATATTATGGGGCTCACCCCCGGATCAACCTAATTTCTAGCAAAACTGGCCATAGTTACACGTGACTGTCTGGACTTGTGGCGCATCATATACGAACCAATAGAATTTCGTCGTGGTATATGACTACTTTCTTGTCCTACTAAGATGTGGACGTGGTGATTTTTGGTTTTGTTTTTTTTTTGCTCACCAATCTGGTGCGATTGGCACAGTGAACACAGCATAGAGGAGGATTCGAGACGTTTGTCGTGGAATGTGATGACCGATAGGATTTTCGAAAAATTGTTTTGTACAGGTTATAATTTCAACTATTAGTTGTTAAATGAGAATTTATTAGGTTAGGTGCGTAACATATCCGTTAGAGGGCTTTTTCTGACTGCTTATTGAATATCCATTTGATCCAGACACTGATCTCCTCAACGCATATACACGATGATCTCCTCTATCACTGCTTACTTGGAAGAATTGAAAGAAGCCGTCATTCCAACTGTTGCTAAGGCCGAAGAAGAAGACCCAGTCGAAGACGTTGACGAGGATGAAGACGATGAAGATGAAGACGATGAAGATGAAGAGGAACAAGCTGACCAATTGGACACTTTGAAGGAAGCTTGTATGCAAACTTCTACTGCCAAGCCTTTGGTCCACCACTACATGGAATGTGTTGAAAGAGTTCAAAAGGCTCAAGAACAACCAGGCTACGAAGATTTGGAATACAAGGAAGACTGTGTGGAAGAATTCTTCCACTTGCAACACTACATTGATGAATGTGCTGCTCCAAAGTTGTTCGACAAGTTGAAATAAACAGGTCAGGAAGAAGTCAGGGCATTGTCGTATGTTTTTCCTTTCTTTACGTTAATTTATGTGAACTACTTTTATTGCACTGATGTTAAATATTGTCCAATTTAAATTTTTGTTTTTATTGGTCCTCTTTCAATGTCTTACATCCCATATTCATTAAATGAAGTTTCCATTGGAATCTTTTTGATTTGACGTTTTCATGACGCATGTAGGTGCAACAAGATACGATAATTGTTGTGTCTCAGCCGTTGTTTATTTATTTCAATTTACCTTAAATTCTACTCTGCCAGGGTTCGCAGTAACCATCAAAACAAAAATACTATATTTATTTCCAGCAGAATATAACATGAAAATATCGTTTTACTTTTAACAAAAACATTTAGAATTGTAGCTATTGGTCTTCACTTCGAATTCGCCATTAGGGTCTATTATCTTCTCTTGTTATTTTTTTTTTTTTCAATTCTTTCTATGACGTTGATGAGGAGATGGTGAGAACCATGGTTAGTTTCGATGAGAGAGTTTTTGATGTAAACCAACGACAGTGTCTTTGTGGTCAAATCAAATCTTCTTAGATGTTTCCATAGTTTGACCTTTCCCTAATCTTTACTGCTCTTTAAAAAATAGACATACTTCATGTGACCTATATCATGGCGTGTAAATGGAGCAGACGCAGACATGTAGTGCGAAACGTAATATACATATATATCTCTATACATTCAAGTCACACTTGATAAAGATTGATCGTTGAACTCTTCTACAAAGTCTTGGGTTAAAAATTGGTACTAAATTTGCATTATCAGTAATACTTTTAGTAGTGGAACCTTAATTGGATATAATTCTGACATCCGTTAAATCAGAGAGCTTCATCTATATTATTACATCTGTATTCCGATTGGTGGGTTGAAGAAAGTTCCTAAGAATCGAGACTGTTTTGGTTTTACACCCATACCCCCACTAAGAGGGCCACCGAAATTGTTGGGGTGTGGGTGTTATGGTTTCCCCAGCCCGGCAGAAAAAAATTTTGTCGCCCTGAAAATCGACGTAACTAGCAATTTCCTAATTAGGTATGACAGCTTTGGAAATTGGTAAGGTTCTTTCCCTTCGATACTTATTGTAGTTTTCATACCTCTATATTTCATTACAAGTGCTAAGATATATTTGTTATCATAGACGTGGAAAACCAACTGAAAAGTACGTTAAACATGAACTAATAATGTGTGGAGCGACCAGATATGAGGGGAAGCTATTGTGTACCATTGTTGTGGCTTGTTATTTCGGGGAAATAATGGTGTTTATTTAAAGAGAGTTTTGAGTATGGAATAATTTGACCAGGAAAAGTTATAAATGGGTTTCAGTACAATAAGGCGAGAAATTTCTACCTCTGGCACCTATTGTGGAGTTACTTTCAAATTCTAACGGCCTCAGCTTGACACAAACCAAAACTTTTTGACATATTTGAGGTACAGTTAATATCATTCGAAGAAATATCGTCATGGCACTACACCTACCTGAAACACACAAAAAATAGATATCACTTTGATTCTTGGCTTCCCAAATATCGCGCTAGAACTTCATGCACATCAATTCAAGTACGCTCCTTTACTAACAGATATTTCGCAGTTCGAAATGGCTAAGTCTAAGAACCATACCGCTCACAACCAAACCAAGAAGGCTCACAGAAACGGTATCAAGAAGCCAAAGACCTACAAGTACCCATCCTTGAAGGGTGTCGATGCCAAGTTCAGAAGAAACCACAGATACGCTTTGCACGGTACTGCTAAGGCTTTGGCTGCCAAGCGTGCTGCTGAAAACTAAACATTGTCATTTGTACAAATTTAATTTTTAAGATTTCCTATGTATAATGTTTTAGCAGTATAATATCAATTCAAATTAGATATCGCACAGTGATTGCTTGTACGCATGTCCAGGATTTTCATGTTCAAGGAAGACACAACCGCTTTTGTTCAGATCGTCATACCTCTGTCATGAAATCAATGGTATCACGTGCCACAATAATGTCTGAAATATTTTTGGTTTTTGTAGTTTTTGTACGAGGATGTTCTAGTTCGATTTTCTCCAATAAAAACAAAATTGGGCGACTATGGAAGTGAGATGCCGCAGGTGGTGTCAAAACGTCGGCGGCTACGACAAACATAAGTTTCAGCTTTAAAAGTAGACAAAACAAACATGAATGTCATTTTATTTGTTTTTTTTTGTGGCTAATGGCGGCGAAATCTTCCTTTTCTTAGTGGAATGTTCTGAAGTATAAAAGCTGGGGAGTTTGTTGGAATACCTTCGTTGTTATCATAATTTGAGTGAGGTGAAAAACGTTTATACTTACTCACTCGAGCCTGGTTTGAATTTCAAGAGGTTACTGTGGATTGAATTATGTCACAATCGAGAATCTATATTTCCAATTTAAGCTTTGATGCTACGGAGAATGAGCTTTTTGGCTTCTTAGAAGACTTTAAAGTTGTTTCAGTTTTGATTCCCAGTCAAACGGTAAGAGGGTTAACTAATCATGCTGTTCGTCCATTTGGGATTGCATATGCAGAATTTGAAAATGAGGAAGATGCGGAAAAGGCAATCCACGAATTAAATGGGAAACAATTCATGGAAAGAACTTTGCATATTAGAAAGCATATTCCAATCGATTCTAGTAAGATTAAAGTGGTAAGAAAACCATCAGTAAAAGGCAAAGCTAAAAAGCACAGATTTTCGCCGTTCAAAAAGTCTAACAATCAAGATGGTATTGAAGCTTCTAACAACATGGTGCAGTCTACAGTTGCTGATGAAGTAGTTGGAAGTAACGCGGTCGAACCTGACATCATTCCTGAATTACAGGTTAGTCCGCAAGAAAAACCGGCGTCAGAAAATATAGCATTTATTGGTTTTATTCCAAGGAATACAACTGACGAGCAGCTCCGAGACTATTTCAAAGAATTTGAGCCACAAGAGATAGTAGTATTCAAAAACCGCATGTTCAGACGTGGCTTCAGTCTTCATCGTCACTTCACAGGGGCTTTAGTCACCTTCCAAGATGGTCAAATTTTACAAAATGCAAGAGAATTTGCTTCACAAAATAAATTCAAGGGTAAGCTACTTGTGGTAAAAAATGCTTATCTAGATAAGATCAAAGAAGTTAAGAAAGCACTAGAAAAGAAAATCGCTGATGTCACCACAGAAAATGAGCCTGTCGAAGTACGACAACCAACTGAAGAATCCCAACAGTCAACCGACGATCAAACTGCTGTAGAAGTAAGCGATGGGCTTCAAAATGTGTAAATTTCAACGGCGGCTCGAATATAGCTTTACCATATATATTTGTGTATGTGTGTTACCACTGATGGTAGTATAACTCATAAACGATGTGCAAGAAATTGTGCAAGTGCAAAGCTTATGTTACCGTTAGGTCACTGTCTCGAATGTTCTTTAATTGCAAAAGTTCGACTTTAATGCATTTTCTTCTGTGTTATTTCTAGTCTAGTATTCTTTATCAACTAACGAAATAAAATTATCAATGCTTGCGTTGGATGGTTATTGTGATAGTACTTGGACTAAGACGAACAACAGGAAGATGATAAATGAAGAAAAACTATCATGGGACTGTTTCTCTGTTTCTTTCACCCATACACCCATGTAGTTTCGGTACCATGTTTTTGTATATATATCGGCTCGGCTTGGAAAATGTGCAATTACTGTAAATGGAAATCAAGAAAACTAAAGCGAGTGATGGAACGAGTATGGGCCAGGTTTCCCTCTTTCGCTTCTGCCCAGTATGGGGCACCTCTTCCAGTCTGCACCAACCAGAGTTTCGTTCTCTCTGCGTCGTCCCCCGCCTATGCTCCGCGTTGGAGCAGCATGATGCAGTACAGTATCCTACCACGACCGTCGCTTCCACAGCCCGCGAATCTGCCTAGCTTTGTACCGTCACAGAGGTCCTCCGTTCGTCACCGGACCTCTCAGCAGCATGACAGACAGCCCTTTGCAATTTTCCATCTAGCGAAATCTTTAATTTGTTGATATTGAGAATAACGACTTTCAAACAGTTAACATTAATTAGTCCGCAACCAAACCGAAGTAAACAATGGGTATGTTAATATGGTAACTATGTGGTTTTGCTCTACTGTATGAACGTATAAGAATGAATTTGAACTGGGTTAATCTGAGTTTTGGTGTAGATATTATGAGAAGCGATTGAATTTGATACTTTATATACCGAATCTGTTGAGCGAGATATCATTGAATTAAAGGCATCGATGAAATAAACGTTGAGCACAATATCCTCATGATATGATTTGAAGGGAAGTGGAAGCATGATTTTTCAAGTATAATTTGTCAATACGGAGAAGGTGAATAGCTCAGCTCAACTGAACATTAGAAGGTTTTAATCCCGTGCGGGCACAAATGTAGATCATTACTTTTAAGTTGATGGAGTTTCATGTTTACTAACAGAAAAATTAAACAGGTAGAGTTATTAGAAACCAAAGAAAGGGTGCTGGTTCTATCTTCACCTCTCACACCAGATTGAGACAAGGTGCTGCTAAGTTGAGAAACTTGGATTACGCTGAACGTCACGGTTACATTCGTGGTGTTGTCAAGCAAATCGTCCACGATGCTGGTAGAGGTGCTCCATTGGCAAAGGTTGTCTTCCGTGACCCATACAAGTACAAGTTGCGTGAAGAAACCTTCATTGCCAACGAAGGTGTCCACACCGGTCAATTCATCTACGCTGGTAAGAAGGCTTCTTTGAACGTCGGTAACATCTTGCCATTGGGTTCCGTCCCAGAAGGTACCATCGTTTCTAACGTTGAAGAAAAGCCAGGTGACAGAGGTGCTTTGGCTAGAGCTTCTGGTAACTACGTCATCATCATTGGTCACAACCCAGAAGAAAACAAGACTAGAGTCAGATTACCATCTGGTTCCAAGAAGATCATTTCCTCTGATGCTAGAGGTGTCATCGGTGTCGTTGCTGGTGGTGGTAGAATTGACAAGCCATTGTTGAAGGCTGGTCGTGCTTTCCACAAGTACAAGGTTAAGAGAAACTCTTGGCCAAAGACTCGTGGTGTTGCCATGAACCCTGTTGATCACCCTCACGGTGGTGGTAACCATCAACATATTGGTAAGGCTTCTACCATCTCTAGAGGTGCTGTTTCTGGTCAAAAGGCTGGTTTGATTGCTGCCAGAAGAACTGGTTTGTTACGTGGTTCTCAAAAGACTCAAGATTAGATTTAAACAATCTCCAATGTTTAGGTTTATTGTATAAAAATAATTTAAATGTCATTTCCAATCTGTGTCTGAATACAGTCTACGTTAAAATAAGTATTTACTTTTAATATATTTCCCAGTATCATAATATATTCTCATTTAAGACACTTGTTGTCAGCTGCTGATTCGTGAAGAATCAGTGACGATAATACGACTCATACGAGTTGTACGTTATATGGAGTTTGATTGTCACGTGCTTGGTGAAAGTACTAGAACCAAAATATTTTCCTTTGGATCGAAAAACGTAAACAATGTTTACTGATGACTTTGCTAGAGTGATGTAGCAGTAACGGCGAGCGTTATTGATCTTTTATAATCTATAACATACCTTAAACAAATTCTAATGAAGGTTGAGGAGTTGATCATTGATGGCTTCAAGTCGTATGCCACCAGAACTGTCATTACGGACTGGGATCCTCAATTTAATGCTATTACAGGTCTAAACGGTTCAGGTAAATCAAATATCCTGGACGCCATATGCTTTGTTCTAGGTATTTCTTCCATGAGTACAGTTAGAGCGCAGAATTTGCAGGATTTGATTTACAAACGTGGTCAAGCAGGTGTTACGAAGGCTAGCGTTACAATCGTTTTTGATAATAGCGACAAGAAAAACTCACCTATCGGTTTCGAAACGCACCCAAAAATATCAATTACAAGACAGATCATTCTTGGCGGTGTCAGTAAATATCTGATAAATGGGCATAGAGCTCAGCAGCAAACAGTACTTCAACTATTTCAATCAGTTCAATTGAACATCAATAACCCAAATTTCTTAATTATGCAAGGTAAAATTACAAAGGTTCTAAATATGAAACCACAGGAGATTTTATCGTTAATTGAGGAGGCCTCAGGAACTAGAATGTTTGAAGATCGCAGGGAAAAAGCAGAAAGGACAATGGCTAAGAAAGAAACAAAACTTCAAGAAATTCGGACACTTTTGAACGAAGAAATTGAACCAAAACTTGAAAAGTTCAGAAATGAAAAGAGAACGTATCTCGAATTCCAAGAGACGCAATCAGATTTAGAAAATGTCTCGAAAGTTGTGAACGCATTTGAGTATACCCAAATGATGAATAAGAAAACGCATATTGAGGAAACCCTAAAAAGCGGTCACGTAAGGATTGAGGAACTTCAGGATTCAATTTCAAAAGTGCGAAGCGAAGCTCAAAACTTAAATAATGATTTGCTATCATTAAAGAAACAACGGAATGATGAACTTCATGAGGGAGGGAAACTGAAAGAATTTGAGTCCGAAGAATCGAAATTAAGCAAAAAACTATCCATGCTTCAGTCGAAATGTAACATAGCAAAAGATGATATCAAAGAGGAAAAGTCTAATCTACACGGCTTAATGAAAAATGTAGAAAAATGGGAGTCAGAGTACTCTTATAAACTGCAAAATTATGCTAAGAAACGTGAAGAGTATTCGCTTAATAATGAAAAGTTGGAGAATATAAAAGCCCAATATAAAGAAAAGCAGGAACTTCTGTCTACCTTAAGCACAGGCATATCAGCGGAGGGTACGACAGTTAATGGTTATACCTCTCGCATATCTCAACTGAAAGAGAGATTGGGCACAATTTCTTTGGAAGTGAAAGAGAAAGAGATGGAAAGTGAAATGCTAAGAAGCGAGCTAATGTCCAATGAACCTAAGATACAGGAAGCAAAAAGCGAGAATGATAAAAACGAGCAAAATATTAAAATAATGCGTGAGCATTGTGAGCGCGTTGAGGCAGAATTACAAAAACTCAGCTATGATCCAGCCATATTGAAAGAGTTGAAAGATAAAGAAAGATTGCTTAAGAATGACTCGAATCGGCTTAGCAAAGAGGTGGAACACCTCAGAAGAAAAGTATCTAACATTGAATTTCGGTATTCAAAACCCTCAAGCTCTTTTGATCCCTCATCTGTTAAGGGTGTAGTTGGTCAGCTGTTTTCTGTGGATGAAAACAACATAGATAGCTCGATTGCATTACAAGTTTGCGCAGGAGGTAGACTTTTTAATGTTGTTGTAGATAATGAAATTACAGCATCGCAGCTTTTGGAGAAGGGAAAGCTAAAAAAGCGCGTCACAATTATACCTCTAAATAAGATTGCTGCCCGTCGAGTCAGTGAGTCTGTCACGCAAATTGCTAAAAGTGTCGCACCTAATAAAGTCGAACTGGCTCTGGATCTAATTGGTTACGATGAAGACGTTTCAAGGGCAATGGAGTTTGTTTTTGGCTCTAGTTTTATCTGTAGAGATGCTGATGCTGCTAAAAAGGTGACTTTCAATCCTAATGTAAGGGCAAGAAGTATAACATTAGACGGTGATGTTTATGATCCAGAAGGTACACTCTCTGGTGGTAGTAGAAACAATTCAGGCTCTTTACTCGTGGATATCCAAAAGTTTAATAAGGCCTCGTCCCATATTAAGAAAATTGAATTGGAATTGGAGGCGCTCTCAGATAAAATACAGAACTCTGAAAATAGTGCTAGACATGCGAAGGATTTACAGACCGAATTGAATTTAGCATTACATAAGCTAAAACTTGCGGAAAAGAGTGCTTCGGAGTCTTCTGGCGTACAGCTGATCAAAAGAAATGAAGAGATTGAAACTCAGATTGAAGGTTGTCATCTCTTTATAGGGGATGCTGCGAATATAATGCGCGAGTTAGGTGAGGAAATGATCAAACTACAGAGAGATATGAACGAATTTAGCAGAGACAAAGATTCCAAGCTGAAGGAGTTGAATACTGAGGTCAATTTTCTCTCCGCTGAGGTGGAAAGGCTTGATGGATTGACGTCTCAGCTTTTCGATGAATATCAGAACTTGCTGCTTGATTCTGAACAGCTGAAATCTGACACTGAGGTAGCCAAAAATCAAATCATTTCCATCAATGATAAGTTGAGGATGCTAGGAAGCGAGGTTTCTAAGCTTGAGGATGATCTTGAGGGAGTGAAAAGCAACCTTAATGAAACACAATCGCTTTTGGAAGAAGAGCGTGCTCGTTTGCTCGGAGTAGATGAGGAGATTACTGAACTGGAGTCCCTATTGAAAGCTAAAACTCATCAACTATCACAAAATGAAATTGAACTCCAAAAGATTTCGAATGACTTGAACAGATATCAGAATAATACCACAAGTGTTGAACAAGCAATTAACGATCTGTTACAGAAGAATGAATGGCTACATGATACTCTCATGGTGGAGAGCATTTTGGATCAAAACCGCTCAGCCAATATAGTAGAGTACAAAAGAAGGAGTGATGAACTAGCGATGAAGTTCCAGGCCTTGAGGAGGAAGGTGAATCCGGAAGTCATGAGTATGATTGAGAGTGTTGAAAAGAAGGAAACCGCTCTAAAAACTATGATCGATACGATTGAGAAAGATAAATTAAAGATTAAGGAAACGATTGAAAAACTAAACGCTTACAAGAGAGAGACTCTAATAAAAACTTGGGAGAAGGTCAGCGTTGACTTTGGCAATATTTTTTCGGATCTTTTACCCAACTCATTTGCAAAGCTAGAGCCCTCGGAGGGTAAAGACGTCACAGAAGGCCTAGAAGTCAAAGTCAAACTGGGGAAAATTTGGAAGGAAAGTCTGGTAGAGTTGTCCGGTGGTCAAAGGTCTTTGATAGCATTATCTCTAATTCTAGCGTTATTGCAGTTCAAGCCAGCACCGATGTACATTTTGGATGAGGTTGATGCAGCTCTTGATCTAAGTCACACTCAAAACATCGGGCATCTGATTAAGACTAGATTTAAAGGTTCGCAGTTTATTGTAGTTTCACTCAAGGAAGGCATGTTCTCTAATGCGAATCGCGTCTTTCGTACTCGCTTCCAGGATGGTACTTCTGTTGTTAGTGTAATGTAGTGCTGATAATGATGCATTAAGGGCTTAGTTAATTCAATTAAGCTAGGATACAGCAAAAAAAACTATCTAATATAATAACAACTACATCAAATAGACTAATAGACTTCTAGGATGTACCTAGAGCTCTCTTTCAACTCTTCAATTGCAGCATTCAAATCGACCTTGATACCTTTTTCAGCTGCATCAGCTTTGATGATATCTTGCAAAGCATGAGTAATATCAGGAACAGGCCAGGTTGGGCCACATAGATAGAATGAACCTTCGTTATCCATCATGGCCCGCTTGAGGTCTTCGAGATTTTCTCTAATACGGTCCTGGATATATATCTTCTGTGGTTGATCTCTAGAGAAAGCAGCACCTATGTGAGTAATGATCCCTGCGTCTTTGTAGGCCTCCCATAATTCACCGTACAAATATTCCTCTCTTTTATGTCTGGAACCTAGATATAGGTAGACTTCTCCAATCTCATAACCTTGTTGCTTTTGCCACAACTTCTCTTCAACAATCGCCTTGAATGGTGCCAACCCAGTACCTAAACCACTCATAATGACAGGTTGCTTAGGAGAAGCTGGGAGCTTCATGACACTTGGCTTCACAGAGACGACAAGCTCGGTCCCAACTTGCAGGTCAGAAATGAATTTAGAAGCTTGACCGTACCTCTTTCTGCCTTTGTTATCAGTCCAATCCACAACAACGATCAACAAGTGGACCTCGTTAGGATGAACTTTTTGTGAAGAAGCAATGGAATATTCTCTTCTCTTCAAAGGAGAAATAATTCTTGCTAAATCTTCGACACCAGGTCTAGCTGATGGGAAGAGTTCGAATATATCGGCATAGGAATAATATTCGACATCTTGATACTTTTTCAGTTCAGTAGCTCCGGCAGGAGAGACTAAATGTTCAAGCTTTTTCTTTTCAGACTCTTCAGTGGTAAATTCGACCAAAGACTCGTAAAATCTTTTTGGCGGTTTGCCAAAAATATCTAAATTTTCAACAAACGCCTGTAAGACTGTTCTTGATTCCAAGATTTTGTGGTTATCCTTATGTGGAACTTGGACTATCTGATTTTCATTTAATCCATAGTACTTCAAGAAGCTCCTGACATTATCTTCGTTATTTCTAGCATGAACACCCAAGGCTTCACCAATATCGTAGGTCATGCCTGTACCAGAAATATCGAACTCGACATGGAAAATATACCTATCGTAGTTTTCTGGGGTAACACGTCTGTTTTCCTTTACTTTAACGACGTAGTTTTTGACAGGTAAGTCAGGTCTTAAAGCTTGAGATACAGAATAGGCTTCTTTGAAAGTCAATTTTTTAGAGATTTCAGTTACAGTAGCAACTTCGATATCTGCATATTCCTCAGTAGTTCTTGGATTTGGAGCAAACGATGTCTCCGTTACAAAAGTCGGTAACTGTTCGGTCTCCTCGGGAAGTTCCATTTCCAAAAATTTGGGGTAAATTTCCTTCGAGACCGTTCTAACACCATTTTCCAAAGCAGATGTGATTGTTTCTGATAACACTGCCGCTAGTAACTCAATCTCAGAGCCAGAGGAGTTCCAAATACGACGAACAATTGACTGATGGTCATCATTTGTAGCAAGACTCCAAAACACGGCCTGTGAAACGAAAGATAAAGTACGACCTCTGGTTTCTTCTCTATCACCGATCGTTTCAGCATCAATCAAAGTCAAAGAGATATCTTTTTTCGCCAATTCGATCAAGAATGTTTTGTTGATTTTTAGCTCCTCTGTGTATAATTTTTCGTCTGAGAGGTTCTTATCCTTCAACGAACTTGGTACAGTAAGCAAAACAGCCCCACCTTGCTTCACACTGGAAATGACATCATAAGCATTCAAAATTGAAGGGCTTGCTACGAGGATTACATCTGCAGAGTCAATATTGGAGGTAACTTCTTGAGAGCCTGCTGGGAATGAAGAAAACTGCGCTTGATAAGTACCAGCGTTACCGATGTTATCAAATTTCGTTCTCAAAGAGATATCGACGTTATCGATCAGAGATAACCCTTGTACTAATCTTGATCCTAAATCTAGATTATTGTTTTTATCTTCACTCCAGAAAATGTAGTTCTTCCTATCTTTGGAAGACTCGTATTTGAAGGCAGGCACAAAAGAAGAAATGATCTGCTCAACAGCTAATGGAGACCAAACGAAGTTTGGTTGATAAATATATTCTGTAACATTGATATTCTTTCTAGCATGACGGAACAAAGCACCAGAGACTTGAGACCTTAACCAAGAAGGAGATTGGCCTGTCAACGATTGTCCAATAACAATAACTTTCTTGGAAGTCTTTGGAATCAATGAAACGAATTTTTCTGTATCGAAAGGCAACGGAATTCTAATAGAAATCAGTCCTACCTTGTCATTGTTATTTAATAATAACGAGGAGAAACACTCTGACTCTAAAGAGCCGTAAGTAACGAATATTGCCTCTGCAGCTTCATCTCCAATGTATTGAAAGTTGTGCAGCCTTGTCTTGAAATTTTGATTAAACGCATCCAAAATTTCGTCGAATGAGGAGTTGGGTGTCAAATTCAAATCATCAACGGACCCCCTCTCTGAATCTTCTTTAATATTCATCACACTCTTAGCATAATGTGACCCGTCAAATAGATGTACTGAACCCAAATTTGTCCCATACTTAGCCAATGCAAGGGCTAGTAATGCGGTAGAGTTCGCCTCTGCTGGATTCAATGGAGAAACCACAGGAAATGACAAATCTGCGGCTGCCTTTAATGGGGTCAAGTAGTCGTTGGTGATGGATCCTGACGCTGAGTCGTAGTCCAAGGAACCAACATTGAATAAGAACTTTGCCTTTGTTTCAGTTTCATCACCAAAAGCATTCACAAAGTATGGCATTGCATATCCTGGAGCGATAATACCGTTGACTTCATTCTCGTCCTTGGAAAACCCCAAAGTAGTTAAACCGGCACCAGATCTAACTGAAAGTTCCTTGAAAAATACCTTATCGTCCTTAGGAGCCAACTTTTTGATTGAAGCATCCAATAGATCCGGATCAGAGAAGGTTTTATAACTGAAAATATTTTTCAGATTGCTCAACAAGACCGAATTGATGAAATTGACACCAGTACTGCATGTAGGTAATTGCGTACTTTCCGTTGGAAGACCAAACGGATTGCCAACGTAAGACAAAGACATCTTTAGAATTCTTTGAATTGAATGAAACCGTACTTCTTAGCTATTTTTCCAAGCCTACAATCGTTACAAAGCATGATAGCGAACCTTTACTACATATTTATTCAGATTCCTTCGATTTAAATATTGAAAAGTCTGAACACTTCAGTGTTCACCACTTTATGTTGCGCCACAGTTGTGTGAACTTCTGTCACATGACTTAACATTTTGTCTTTTGATATCTTCTTGATCACGTGAAGTTGTGGGGGTGCTTTCTTTTCTTTTCTGGGACAGGCCGAATAGTGGCAGATGCATTGGATTTGGGCTCTTTGAGAGAGCCAGAAATGGGATCTAGAGAGTCAGCAACATCTCTATTTAAGTTGATCATGCTCTGAAGTGGGATGACTTTTGCGGAAGTTCTCCATTTGATATATTAAAGTTTTAGCCCTTTCCTTGACATCCAAATCAGCATTAGACTCTAAAATTTTTTTTACGACGTCATAAAAGCCTAGTCTGTCGAGCTTTCTAAATCTTACGACAGCCGGACTCACAGATTGAGACGATGTCGATATAGCAGATTCCCTTAAATACTCACTTTCAGGACCGATTTCCTCGGACATATTCTCATCTTCCTCGGACATTGCAGTATCATGGTCATCACCGATAGGATCGTCTTGAGCGGATGTTTCTGATCCTTCGTCCCCGTGTGTCTCATGGTCATCTTCCGGATCAGAAGGTGACAAGTGAGAAATGTCGTGTGCCACATTCCAATCGGGCTCGATTTGATGGACTCCGGTATCGGGCATTGTGCCGGTGTAATGCGCATTTTGGATGGATGAATCCCAGATAAGATTCGTGATAATCCATATACATGCCTTTGTTACTTCATCGCCTCTCTTAACATTTACGAATTTCTTGACGATATCGAGAAGGTTATCCTGCGCAATTATCATATTCCTCTTGTTTTCATTTATAGCAGTAAAATTCACAACAATGTAAAGGAGGCCCTCTGCAATCTTATTATCAGAATAGAAAGTATCATCATAGAAGACCCTTTCCAGTTTGTTGGACAAAAACTCTAAGAAAGCATTATTTGCCGTATTAACTCTTAAACCTTTCTTATCTCCATAGTTTACTTCAATATGCTTAAAACATGTGAGAATCATGTTGATAACTTTCCGTGAATTGCAGGTTAGATTTCTGAGTAATTGGAAGCATTGGTTTAACACGTCAGGATCTTCAACATTCACAAATTGTAAAATTGCTTCAAGATCAATTTCCGTCAAAAGCTCTAGTTTGTCACAGGTCTCAGAGTTGTAAATTAAGTGCCTTAGAACCCATAAGGAGTTGGTCTGTATAATATGAATCTGCTCTACAATATTTGCCTGAGCATGAAAAACAGATATAGGATTGTTTTTCTCGTACCTCATACCCATTTGTACGTTCAAGTACTCGGCGTTTAATATAGGATTCGCAAAAATTTCCTTAATTAAGGAAATTATACCATTTTTCTTCATCAAAGTCCTTAATGAGGAAAATTCCACGACGAAATTAGACATTGCACCCAGCAAATCACCCATCAATACAAGTTCTTGATGTAAAAGTTCGGAATTTGTTGTCATGTAACAATCATTAACTAGCAAAAAAATTTCTTTGCATAAATTCAGTGTGTACTCAGCCAACTTATTTCTCTTTAAAGAAGTTCGTAGTACTCCTACGCTTCGAGAGCAGGATTTGAGACATTTTGCCCAATTTGTCACAAGCATTGCATCATAAAACGGTGGAAGTGGTTCCAAATCGGAAAGTATGTGAAAATTCTCATGGAAATCTATTAACAACTTCAAATGTGAATTGAATGAGTTTTCCATATATAACAAAACTGTGTTATGTTCCAGAAATAGCAGTCTACATCTCTCATCTTTCCCTATTAACTCAGAAAAAAATTTCAGATAGTTAGATATTAACTGTAGTTTATCTGTATTTTGCCTCTTTAGGCTCAACAGCCTCAAGAAGGTATCAATCATACCATTGAGCACATTAGAGTCGAAAAAGGAATCAATGACAATGTTTTCATGCGGGTTCTTTAATGTAAGTTCCGTAACAAGCCTTGAAAGCATTTCTAAGGGCGAAAAAATGTGCGGCAATTCTGGCTCGTTGAGAGTTGAGATTAGGGTGGGTAGCCACAATTTTATGGGAAATGGTAAAATATCTTGACCAGTTTGTTCAGCTACGGAATCAGAGTACCATGAATCTTCGAGCTGGGAAAAGAAGAATGATAATGCAGAAGTTTTCAAACGGATATCAGGGTGTCTCACTAAAGATGCATAAAATATATTGACTTCAGGATCGTTTAGAAATGAAAAGCTTCCAGATGCGGACTGGATGACACTCAAAAAGTTCGAAAGAATTGAAATTAACTGAATATCAAAGACATCCGTAATCTCAACAAATTGAGGAAGAGAATCGTACGAATACTTTTTTTTGCCATGACTTCTTATTTGGTCGCCCATTTTAGCAGAGGCTTCTTGTTCGGTATTATTTGGGTCGTAGAAAACATCAAAGTTCTCAGCGCCCCCTTCCTTACAAGGCTTCACCAAGGTATACTTAAAATTCACCGCTGGTAAATACTTCGAGATAGCTTGACGTAGAACGCTTCGGAGCAATAGGCCTAGCTCTTTGCTATGTGAGAGAAATGGTGTGATAGATAAAAAACGCATATACTCGAGCACAATCTCCTTGTAAATTGCCTTGTCGGTCTTAATTAAACTGTAAACCGCAATCTTGAGAAAGTACAGAGGCTCAGTGTAATAAAAATCTTCAAAGAAGAACTCTTCCTTAGTATCAGCTTCTCTGCAGTTCTGAATACATATACGCCTCAATTTGATATATTTTGCAATGTCATAGACGTCCGCTTCCTGCGGAAAATCCATTCCAAGTATCCGGACAAATATCTCCGTGCCATATTTACCTAGTTCTCTGGTGCTTTCACTATCCAAGTGAGTCAAAATTAGTAATGTATCCAACTTAAGAGAAAGGTAATGCCGATAATTTATGATTTCATCTATTAAAGGGCGTTCTTCTTTGTATAAGTTAAACTTAGCTTTCTGATCGCCCAGCAATACATGGCTTAAATCAAGAAGCACTTGCCTCGTAACACGTTTTACCGGTTTTTCGAGCATTTATCAGGCCTCTTTACTATCTTTTCCTGGTTTAGAAAGTGTATATATTATCTCCTTGTAACATCCGATCCCTAAATCTTTTCAATCGTTTAAATACAAATAACTTTCCTTTCGATGAGATCAACGTTCAGAGAGTAAAACACAGTGTACAAAAAATAATTAAGCTCTACAAAACGACGAGAACGTTCAGTATAATGAGCTAACAATTCTCATGCTCCATAGCTTTTCTACAGCTATACCGATATTAATTTGTAATTACTGTTATATATATCACGTGCCAATAAATTCTCTTCCCTGAATCCTACGCACTACTTATACTTAATACTGAGGACTTGAGGTTCATGCTGAACCAGTTACATGTAGTCAGGTTCAAGAATTCGCTTGTAGTTTGATCCGAACTTCCACCGATGCCAGTTTGTATCTTATTCCTGAATTTGCTTCCAAGATACGAAACATAAAGATTGAAAACCCACGATTTATTTCCAAAAAATAACAACTCACCACATTCGCACGAAACCACTGCAGCCATCTATTACCCAGAATGCATGGATTAGACCACATCGTTAATTGCGTTCACAGCAATTTGAACCAACTTAAACACATCCATTCTCTGGAAGATGCATACGCATCCGTAACTCTCAGAGTCACTGGTGCTGTGCTGCTAACAGCCTTTGTGATGTGGATTTCAAGTGGCACAGCTAAAAAGTCCACCAACAAAAAGGCCACCAAGTCCGGTAGACGCAAGAAGGGTAAAAAGTCTAAGCAAGCTGTTAAAGAGGTAACACCAGAAGAAAGAATCGATCACGTGCTCTCAAAATTCCAGAAGGAATATGAAATTGGTTTTAACCAATTATTGGAAACTTACGTGGCTGGAGAAGAAAAGTCTGAGTACCAGCGTAATTACTACAACGAGATGTTGCTTCATCTGCTTCTCGACCTAGATGGTGTTCATCTCGATTCCCTTGAAGGTGACCGTAAAGAAGCTGTACGTGTACAAAGAAAGGCTGCCATCAAGAAAATTCAGCTTGAACTCAAAAGACTCGATCAACTGCAGCAAAACTAATACGGCCGTATAGCCCCAGCGCTCTCATAACTACATGCTCCACAAATAATACTTCTACCAATGTATACACACAAGCACTTTTCTAGCTGTTATATACCATCGTCCTGATCTTCCTCTTAAATGAGTCTCTGCAGGCATCAAAAAGCTCATTCTTACATACATCAACTCATGAGTTTACTATATATTAGTGGTGTTGTCACTTCGTTCGTATGTTTGAATTGTCTCCAGCATCACACCATTATAACTGACCTGACCTGATGCTACTTTTTGTAAGGTAACTCTGTCTATTTCCATTTACACTGTTCTCTTTTTCTTTCTTTTTCAAGAACCACCTCATCACTTACTTTCTGCTTGATAGCTTTTAGAACCATCTCAAGTCTCTGTAGATCAGTTCACAGCTTTTCATTCTTATCGTGCTACATATTTTTCCTTTCAAGGTAGTGGAGTGAATGTTGCTACTTGAACTTACTGCTACTTGTCAAGATGGTTTCCAATTCCAATACGTAGCTCAGCTCTTTACCTGCATAAATTTGATTGCTTGAGCATCTGCCAGCACTAGGCCTTCGAAATGCGGCAAGTGCAAAGAAATACCAAGAGATGGCCCTACAGGTTTTGCTCGAGCTCTTCTTGTTTTTTTTTTGTTCGCCCGGCTGTGTTGAAACGGTGTGGGTTACTTTTTGATGCTTCATAAGGGCAGGATATTTTATGCAAATTAAGCTCCTTCGAGTGGAATCAGACAATTAAAAAGTGATGAGTGGGTAGCAAAGGAGAAAATATATATAGAAGAGTAGTGTAATGATCTCAGACACAATATTCATACACTTTAATTTGCTCTTAAATATTGACAGAAGTAAAGTAAATATAAAGCCAGTTATTTCCGAAGCAAAGAGCTATTAATGGCAGAGTGGAGAAAATATTTCAGATGGCTCGAAGTGCCGGTTGGTGATGATGAGAATTTAACGGTATTGAAAAATCCAGATTTGCAGCCAATCCCAGTAGAAGATCAGACATGGGGGACATGGTCTAACATGATGTATTGGGGTGCGTGCTCGTTGTCTATGGGTACATGGATGGCGGGGACATCAGCATTAATAGATGGTGGCTTAAGTTGCGGAGAAACGCTTGGAGCATTTGTTGTAGGAGACTTGGTGACCTTGATGTTCACTTTGGCGAATTCTTATCAGGGTACAAACTGGAAAGTTGGGTATACTATCACTCAAAGGTTTGTTTTTGGTATTTATGGGTCAGGACTTGGTATTTTGTTGAGAATATTGATGAGTATAGTGTACTACGGATCCAACGCGTGGATGGGAGGGTTAACAATTAATATGATTATTTCGTCATGGTCTTATAGGTACTTCACATACAATAAGATCATTGAGTCGAGTATTGGATTGAAAGCAAAAGATTTCATTGGGTTCATCATTTTCCATGTTATTTGTGGGATAACGTATTTCATCAAACCGAGGAAAATGAATTATTTGATCATTACAGGTTGTACAGCGTCTGCCATCGGTATGGCGTGTATGATTATCTATTTGACTTCGCAAGTGGGTGGTGTCGGTGAGATGATGAAGTCTTCTGAAACTACACTAACGGGATCTGAGAGGGCTTGGACTTGGGTGTATATGATTTCTTATTGGTTTGGGTCAGTTTCCCCAGCTTCAACTAATCAGTCGGATTTTTCTAGGTTTGCTTCTTCGAAGACAGGGTTGTGGATAGGTACTACTATCGGGTTGATGGTTCCCACTGTATTGGTCCCACTTTTGGGTATCATAGGTACTTCTACTTGTGCGGAGTTGTATGGTGAAATCTATTGGACGCCAATGGACATAAATGACCAATGGTTAAGCGATGGATACACAGCAGGAGCTCGTGCTGCATCCTTCTTTTTAGGTGTTGCCTTTACCGGTGCACAGATAGCATATACGATTTCATCTTCTGGTTTCGCTGGTGGTATGGATTTGGCAGGTGTTCTACCAAGATATTTCGATATTAAAAGAGGTGCATTGTTCACCGCGGCTTTGTCCTTTGCAGTGCAGCCTTGGAGATACTATACAAGCTCTTCAGTCTTCTTAACCGTCATGTACGCCTTCGGTGTTGTCATGACTCCAATTATCACCATTATGATTTGTGATAATTTCATGGTCAGGAAGCAACAATATCCTGTTTCTGATGCCTTCAAGACAAAAGGTGAATTTTATTTCACTTACGGTGTTAATTGGAGAGCCATGTTAGCTTTCGTTGTAGCAATGGCCCCAGGTATCCCAGGTATTGTCTTCGCTGTTCATCCAGAAATGATTACAAATCAGGGTATCATTAATTTCTACTATGCGGACACCTTCACTGCTTTCGCAATTTCGTTTTTCTTTTACTGGTTCCTATGCTACTTTTTCCCATACACTATAAACAAACTACATGATGAAAAAGACTACTATCACTCTTTCACTGATGAGGTTGCTAGAAAGAAAAATATGATTCCATTCTCTGAATTAACTGAGGACGAAATCAATGAAAATAATTTGGATTCCATGACAGAAAAGAGTGCTGAAGAGAAATCTCAATCTGATGTGGTTATATCTACGGCTGAAGTTGAAAGCTCCCTCAAATAATGAAATGCTGTATGGTTTCAAATCCAAATGGAACCACATACTTGCGGTACGTCTGCTTATTGCACTTCGCTTTTTAATTAATAAATACTTAATAATTTTTGCAGGATTTCAAGTTTTCTATCTTTTGAATAATAGAAACTGAATTCTGGCTGAACCAGTCATAACTGGGATTGGATTGGAATTATACCAGATCTTCGTCCAAGATAATCAACTGACGGTCAAATGATTACACCATTTTTTTTTCTTTCCAAACGACAATTTTTACGAAAAAGGAAACCCAGCCAAAGGCAAGTTTTCCAAACTAGGATGAAAAATAAATTCTAGTACGGCTCCTATTAAGCATCCGAAACACCAGAGGGTAAGAACAAAAAACCAGCAATATTATCACCTTGCAAGTACTTGCTTTATGACATGATCAGTGAATTTTATTCACACTTCTTGAATGACTATTCCCCAAAATTTATTAGTCACCGGAACTTTATTGCAAGTAAACAAAGCCAAGGTAGCAATAATGCGTAAGCGAGATCCGCAGACGGAAAAGTAGTTGTACTAATTTGCCTCTACACTATCAAGTCTCTTCCGTTCTGTTCCGAATCACTACTTGTTCTCGTACTATTTCATATGCAATTTCGAAGTCACTCAGTAATTATCGTATTTCAACTACGACTTCGTGCACATTGGAAGCTGAATGTCAGAGCCGTACATGATGATTGGTTTTAGACTAATTCATTTCTGGTTGTTGGCCCATGCGATTGGTATACAGAAGAGTGCCAAGAAAAGCTCCAAATCAAAGTACAAGCAACTTACTTCTATTTACTATAGTTGGTGTTATTGCTTAATCGTAATTTCAGCAAGCAGCCAACTTTTATTATGGCTTTACTGCTATTTGGTAACATATTCTCTCGTGCTTGTTTTATAATATTTGTTTTCCGTTTCTCTTGTAATTCATTCGGTCATTTTTCCAACGCATTAAAATCGAAGAACGTAGAAGGATATCACAAAACGCTTCAAGTAGCGTAAAATCATTCAGCAAATTCAGAGAATGTCTGGTTTATCAGTGTCATTTTAATGCCATAATGCAAAGTCAAACATGTCTCGAAATAAAATCTTGCGAATATTTAGTCAACTGCTCTGAAGGCTACTTACTGCTTTATTGGGTCATCGATTTCATCAAGCAGCCGGAATTTTTTGGAGATAATTTTTTTTTTCCGAAATAGATTAATATACTGTATCGCCGATGATGAGCCTGACGCACAATTGGCGATGCTAATTTCCAGCACAGAGCTGGTCGGATAAAGGTTTATGCTTGGCAACAGGTGGACGTTTTTCTTGGAAAAATCATTTTTAATATATAAGTGAGAAAAGGAAGCATCTTTTTTGAAGCAACTGAGAGAGTTAAAAGCGCACTCTCTTATAGTCTTTTGTATTAGAATCTTCTGTAAGTTTACTCTATTATTAGATTCTGATTGTGTTTCTTTTGATATTGCCAATTATAGTTCATTGAGGATAGTTGTATTTTTGCCAGGTGCGTATTTTATTTTGTTCTGAAACCATGGAGAAAACAGACTCTCTTCTAAGAAAGATGACCATAAGACTAAAGTGGTTGGAAGTTCCAGTTTCTGAGGATGAAACCTTGACGGTTTTAAAAAATCCAGATTTACAGCCCATTCCGTTGGAAGATCAAAAATGGGGGGTTTGGTCAAACGCAATGTACTGGTCTTCTTGTGCATTTGCTATGGGTACATGGCTTGGTGGATCTTCAGGCCTAACAGTCGGATTAAGCTATGGAGAAACACTAGGCTGTTTCGCTCTGGGAAATTTTGTTACTTTAATATTCACACTATTCAACGGTATGCAGGGAGTCAACTGGAAAGTAGGCTACACCATAGGTCAAAGATTAGTATTTGGCATTTATGGTTCTGGATTGGGTGTCTTTTTAAGAATTTTATTAAGTATTGTTAACTATGGCTCAAGCGCATGGTTAGGAGGATTGACAATTAATATGATAATCTCTTCGTGGTCTCACCATTACTTCACTCTAACAGAGCCGATAAGCAAACATGTTCCAATGAATGCTAAAGAGCTGATAGGATTTTTGATTTTTCACTTGATGTGCGCTCTGACATATTTTTTGAAGCCACGAAAGATGAACTATATTTTTATTGTTGGATGTATATTATCTGCCATCGGAATGGTTTCAATGATCATTTACTTAACTGCTAAAACAGGGGGTGTGGGAGAAGTATTTACCTCTTCTAGTACAACAATTTCTGGATCGCAGAGAAGTTGGGCGTGGGTTTATATGGTTTCGTACTGGTTTGGTTCTGTCTCTCCTGCAGCTACAAACCAGTCCGATTATTCAAGGTTTGCGTCTTCGAAAAAGGGTTTTATAATTGGTACTTGTGTTGGTTTGACTATTCCACCCTTGGTTGTACCTTTTTTCGGAATTGTTGGTGCATCTACTTCTACGCACTTGTATGGCGAGGCGTATTGGACACCAATGGACATAAATGAGCAATGGTTAAGCGATGGATACACAGCAGGAGCTCGTGCAGCATCTTTCTTCTTAGGTCTAGCATTCACCGTTGCACAACTAGGTTATACTGTCTCTTCTTCTGGCTTTGCTGGTGGGATGGATTTGGCAGGTGTTTTGCCAAGGTATATTGATATAAAGAGAGGTTCTTTACTAACGGCTGCACTTTCTTTTGCAGTGCAGCCATGGAATTTTTATCTGAGTTCATCCAATTTCTTGACAGTCATGTATTGCATGGGTGTTGTAATGACTCCAATTATCTCGATCATGATATGTGACAACTTTATTGTTAGAAAACAACAGTATGCCGTTTCAGAGGCTTTTAAATTGCATGGCGAGTATTACTTTACCTTTGGAGTGAATTGGAGAGCAATGTTTGCTTTCATTGTAGCTGTAGCTCCTGGTATCCCTGGAATGGTATGGGCAGTAAATCCAAACAAAATTACTAACCAGGGTATCATTAATTTCTACTATGCAGATAGTTTCACCTCATTTGCGATTGCCTTCTTTTCATATTGGATTTTATGCATTATCTTCCCATTGAACATAAAGAAACCGCATGATAAAAAAGACTACTACCATTCCTTCACAGATGAATATGCTAGGAGAAAAGGCCTTATACCTTTCTGCGAATTGACTGAAGCTGAAATTAATGAACATAATCTTTCATTACCATCTTCGGAAGAAGACTGGGAAAAATCCTCAGGGAATTGTGAAGTAGAACTTGTTGCCACCGAGGAAGATTTATCCTCAAGTGCTAAGAAATACATTCCTGGTAGTGAAACTTAATTAAAGTTGCCAATCTTTTCCTTCAAGGAACAATTAAATTATTATGTCCAGTTTTATTTCTTTAATCGTTTTATGCGTGACAATTTTTCCCGAAACGGTAATTACAAAAGCGTCGAGATTTAGACTAGTTAAAACTGAAAAGTAAGTTATATAACTGTTTGGCAGGATGTTTTAGCCTATCAAATTACCTTTCATGAAATAAATGAACTATTATACCACCGTTTTATGAAAGTTGACGATGTTTCATCTCATATGGCTTGTATCCTTCGTCCTTATCAAAGTTGTTTCGACAAAAATAATTCAAAGTGGTGACTATTATCATGAGTACGATCAATACGGCAACATAGAAGGGAAAGCTTTTGGTTTAAGTATTAAAAAGCCAGAAAAAAATGTTCATTTAAAGCGATCTCATTCAAAATTTGTCTCCTTATCCCTGGGAAACCAGGAATACTTCTATTCGGCGGAAGTTGAAATTGGTTCTTCCGCTCAAAAAATCACGTGTGTGTTTGATACTGGCTCCTCTGATTTATGGATTCCCTCCAGTACTAATCCTTTTTGCGAGGGAAATTCCGCTAATGGAACAAGAACCATTGACGGTATTGTAGTTAGCCCTACAATTGATTGTGATGTGTATGGCACTTTTGATGATAGTAATTCAGAATCTCTTGAAAAAACAGGGTCTAGCTTTGAGATATGGTACTCAGATGGAAGCTTTTCGGAGGGTTATTGGGCCTTGGATACTGTGAAAATATCGGATATATCTGTTCCAGAAATGCAATTTGCAGTTGCAACCATCTCAAATGCATCTTTTGGTGTATTAGGTGTCGGTTTACCAAGATTGGAATCCGTATCTGGTTATGAAAATGCACCAGAACAATATTATGAAAACTTTCCACAAATGCTAAAAAAGCGGGAAATCATTTCTGAAGTAGCTTATTCGCTTTATTTTGCTGATGACGGTTCTGGTGGTGGTTATGCTTTGTTTGGCGCTGTTGACAAAAATAAATTCGACGGGTTTTTATATACATTTCCCATGGTGAACATATATCCACAATTAGAAAAGCCTGCAACATTTCACGTTACCCTTCAGGGAATAGGAATGGAGAGCCAGTCTAATTGTTTGCAAGAAACTTTTATGGAAACTAAAGTTCCGGCACTCCTTGATTCTGGAACTACCCTAATAGTTGTACCATACGACATAGCTTTTACCATGGCATCTGCCTTGAATGCGACATATTCTTCTGATGAGGGTATTTTTATATTGGACTGTCCAGCAGAAGATGACGACAAGATATTTTATTTCAACTTTGGGGAACTCAAGATTAAAATTCCTCTCTCGAATTTTATATTGGCAGCAGAGGATGGTAAGGATTACTGCGGTTTTGGAGTTCTTCCAAGCGACGACACATGGATTTTAGGGGACTCTTTCTTGAAGAGTGCTTATGTTGTATACGATCTTGATAATTACTCTATATCTCTGGGCCAAACAATATTCAACTCCGGTTCAAGCGTGAAGATCATTAAAAACAATAACATTCCCAAATCGAAAACTTCTGGAGTCACGCCTTGGAGCATAGATGGTGAAGGTAACAATGACACTACATCGGTATTCACAACTTCTTTAACAAATTCATGCAACGTGCTGCAAGAAAGGGATGTAAAAGGCAATTTAAATTACTATTCTTCAGTCCACACTTTGGAAAACTCGGTTTATGACTACGTAAATGACGCTTCTTTACTGACAATGTCATATGCTATAAAAATCATCAGTACGCTTATCTTCTTGGTATTTTAAAAATGTTGCATGACGTTCGTGTTGATAAAAATTGAAATATTTCATTTCAATAAGACAACTTAAGTTGAGGACAGTTTCAACTCGGCCTATCTAGGCTTTTTTTGTTTTTTAATCGCTGTCATCTTTCCTTTACCTTAGAGATCGCTAAAAGTATATCTGAATGAATCTGTGTCATCCTATTTTGTAGAAAGAAAAGCAAAAAAAATATTACAATAGAACTCCTTACAATTTAGTCTAACGTGAAAGACTTGGATATTAAACTTCTTAAGTCACTTACTAACAGTAAATATGTTATCACTAGGATTTTCACTGTTTTTGCTCCAGTAAAACATTTCTAGTTTACCTTTTTTACCTTTTCTTTTCATCCTCTATATTTTTACATAAAAATTAGATACGTTAACCTTTAGTAATCTTCTTAGATGGCATGACTCAAAGGAAAGATCAAGTAAGATAGGTTAAAGGATGTTTACCGGTATCGTTGAGCATATAGGAACTGTCTCTGAATATAAAGAATTTGATGAAACCACAAGCGGAGGTAATGGAGTTTCCGTTACAATTGAGGATGCAGCTCCAGTTCTGTCAGATTGTCACATCGGAGATTCAATTGCATGTAATGGTATCTGTTTAACAGTGACTGAATTTAATTCTACATCTTTTAAAGTTGGGATATCTCCAGAAACTATAAGTCGGACCGAAATAGCCTCGTGGAAGACTGGTACAAAACTCAACCTAGAGCGTGCTGTTTCACAGGATGTTAGGTTTGGAGGCCATTACGTTCAAGGCCATATTGATACGGTAGCAACCATTGTATCCCGTCGTGCAGAAGGTAATTCGGTAATTTTTGGCTTCAAACTGAGAAATTCCGAATATGCAAAGTTTATAGTTGAGAAAGGATTTATCGCACTCGATGGTACATCATTAACCGTTACAAAAATTGATGAGGACGAGGTATTTTACATCGCGATGATCAAACACACTCAAGAGAAGGTTGTGATGCCATTGAAATCTGTTGGCGACTTGGTTAATGTTGAGGTTGATGTAACGGGTAAAGTTATAGAGAAACAAATTGAGCTACACATTGAATCACAAGTCTCCAATAGCAACTCTGCATTAAGTAAGCTGATTACGAAGATAGTGGAAGAAAAGATAACTGAAAAGCTTCAAGCATGATCTATTTTTGCTTAAGCTGACACTGATAGTATAAAAATTTGATAGATTCAGGAAGGCATATTGCCTGTATATGGCATCAAGAATTGAAAAGAATTTTTTGTAATTATTATACAATTTAAATACCCAATCTCCAATTTATTACGAAATGCTCATGGTAATTCGAAAATCAATGAAACACCCTCATCACCAGCGGTGATCAGCTTCTTTCCATTGTCAATGACACAGAAATCCAGAACACCCATGTTGTGGCCAACACAAACAAATACTTCTTTACCGGTTCTTGCGTCGAATAGATAAACCCTACCATTGATGCATGAAATGATTAGGTTGATTCCATTAATGGAATCAAATTGCAGTTTCGTAGCAGAGTCTTCAAGTTGGAATTTGTGCCTTACTCTCCAAGTGTTTGTATCGTATAGCAACACATCACCACAGACCAAACCAATAGCCATCAATGGCAATTTAGGAGACCAAGCAATTGATTCAATCGACGCATCCAATTCGTCTTGATCTTCCTTTAGTTCCACTACGGTAGTTAGATGTAAAACAGACCCGTTACTGCAGTTGACAATAGCCAATAACCCACTGTTTGAGCCAACGGCAACTATAGGCGTACCATTTGTCAAGGAAGATGGTGCACTCGATAAAGAAACCCATGGTGCCTCCAAACCCTTCAACTCTGCTTGAGAAATTTTGAAAAGAGCCTGGCCCTGGTAACAATTCCAAGCAACGACAGAACTATCTAAAGAACAAGTGACCAGCGTTAGGTTATTTTCACCTTCTTCTACATTGATGAACTCCCCCATAGTACAATCCTGTTGATGGGAGAAACCAGACATTATCTGCGTCAAAGACCCATCAACACTTTCGATCTGATAACACCAAACTGAACCATCCACTGCACCAAATGCAAACACCCCTGATACAACAGGATGAATCTTCAACCATACCACTTCTTCCACTTCTTGCAACTCACTACACAATTTCCATTGAGAACCACCTTTCAAAGACTTATGCACCAACACTTTACCATTCATATCCGCAGTCACTAAATATTTCCCATCAACCGTAAACCCACCAGCAATGACAGATTCAGAATGGGGCAGAGCACCAGCAAACTTCGGTGGTTTCGAATGTGACGTCCACAAGTTTGCAACGTTGTCCGCCCCACCACTCATTACTAAAGGCAACGTAGGATGATGCGCGATGCAAAACACCGAATCTGTGTGTTTATCAAAGTATGCAACTGAATTATTTGACATGTCTATCTCCAATTTATCCTCTTCTTCTCCGTTTTCTTCGTCCATATCCATATCTTCGTCATCGTCCACAGGTGCCTCCTCTCCATTGTCGGGAACAACTTCCTGTTCAACTTCTTCATTGGAAATGAACTCATCTTGAGGTTCTTCTTCGTTCAAAGGCAATTGTGGATCCATAATTAATTAATCTTCGCCCCTTAGTCTATAAGCTACAGTTCAACCCCTATCTTTTACACAAAGTTATCTTTTCCATTCGCATGATTTCGAGATGGGATGAGCTCATTAGCCTGACAAATTTTTTGAAAATTCACTGTCACTGAAAAGAAACGTCTTTCAACACAACATTTTAACAAGAAAACATTCAATTTAATGCCAAAAAGTTACGGTTGGTCAGTTCTGCCTTCAATTATTCAATATATATTCTACTTCTAATATCATTGAGCACATTCAATGACAATAATAGTCTTAATTGGAGAGTATTTTGCCTAATTATAAATAATATCATTTGAGACGATGTGTGTATTTTTGTTCGAAACTATTCTTTTCCATAATTTTTAATACAGAATTATTTGTAACTTTACTTACAATTCGCTATAAAAAGGTACTGAAAGGCGTTGGCAGTGTTTGAAGGAGCAAACACCAAAAGGTTAAGATATAGTCTTTGAGCAGAATATAATTAAACAGTAGACATGGTGAATAATGTTGGATTTGATTGGGGATTTAAGACTTCCTCTGTAACAGGCCTTAATAGCGGTTCAGTTTCACAGAGCGGGGTGATGGGATCCATTGGGGGAGGAATAGGAATTGCAACCCATAGAATTGAGAAACCTAGAGTAAAAAGAAGACTTTGTAATGATGAAATGCATGGAGGTACTTATAAGAACGGGAATGGTGTTAGCGGTAGAGTATTTGCAGGGACAGGAAAGAGGAAACCAGTGTATCGGAATTTGATTCAAGGTCAACCATTGCCCATGACAAGATCAATAGAGCTTATGGACCGTTCAACGCTACAATCTACGTTGCTTGAATTGGTGCGAATTCACCCAGAAATCCAGGAATCATTGATGAAGGTGCATCCTATGAGTTTTAGCATTGAACAGTACGAAAGATCGTTAAAAGAGAAACTGGAGCGCGTTCTGGAGGACGTACCGTATTCTAAGTACAATCAGAGCACGGAGTTGTTGAACGACTATGCATTTGGACGTATGAAGGGTTCGATTCTTGAGTTTTTGAATTCGTTGATCGACTACCTCTTAGCTAGCATTCCTCCCAGGGCAGACGTGGTTATCCATTCCCTAAAGTTTTTAAACAGCTGTACGGAATTGCTAATCCATTTACCTGAATTCGAGACTGAATCCAACAACTACTACAAGAACATGTGTTTGGAACAAGTTTCTGAGATTTGGTGCAGTGTCATACAGTTTGCATCCGCTGATTTGGTATTCACGTCAATGAATTCGAACTGGGACGAGTGGGAGTCTGTGCTACAGTCTTTCAACAGAAGATGTAACGATAAACTGACAAAACCCCTCCAGTTGATAGGTAGCATGAGATCTGAGGGAATGTCGTCAGGTCATTTAAATTCTCACAATGGTCCCCATTTTTTACCTCAGAATGCAGGTTCCACCGTTGGGTTTCTTAACATAAGTAGTTAATGTTCTCGCAGAACTTCTCTGGCTCATATACAACCAATATCTCATAATTATAATCACAAATTTAGGTAATAAATATAGCAAAATAGCTTTCTAATCATCACATAAATGGACTTTGTCTGCTTTTAATTTCCTTTCAGGTCACATGAACTTTTTTCCTTTCTTTTCATGGTGCTTCACTCCCCTTTTTTAAGTCCTGTATACCAACGTTCGGTCTTAAAAAGTATCCCAATTCGTTGATATTTAATACGAAAGTTTCAACTTTAACCACCACAGTCTGCTTCTCAATAATCAGACATAGAGCAGAATTTTCACTCAGTTATCGAGGCGTTTAAAGTTTTCATTGGTAATCTAATTAAAAATGGGTCAAGTTCAACCAGTTCATTATGAT
This sequence comes from Kluyveromyces aestuarii, assembly GCA_003707555.2. NCBI lineage: Eukaryota > Fungi > Ascomycota > Saccharomycetes > Saccharomycetales > Saccharomycetaceae > Kluyveromyces > Kluyveromyces aestuarii. The sequence continues at coordinate 337,718 of PPJO02000013.1, forward strand.
CCACAAACCGTGAAACAGCTAACAAAGGAAATTACCATTGCTTCATGTATTGGTGCGTTAAAAGGTGGAGCTATCGGTCTTGTGACGGGACTGCTATTGAGACGATTCTCTACAACATACCGTACTGTTAGAAGCCAGGTTCGTGTTTTCTATCATTGTTCGTGGATTTCTATGGGTATAGTGTTTAATGCAGACAAACAGTTGATCAAGTTCCAAGATAATTATTATGTGAACGAGTTGAAGAGAAGAGAACGTATCCTAGATGAAGCTGCTGAGAGAGGAATTTTCTTGGAAGAAGGTAATGTGATTAAGAGCACTACTGAGAAAAACTAGGAATAGTACTTCAGAAGACAGCGAGGTTAATAGTCTAAAGATATTTGTATGTGAGGTGGAGGCAAGAGGATGAATAAGTTGAATATTATAAGATTGCTGGTGCGTCCGTAGTACCTAGATTTAGGAAGGAAATAAATATTAGTTACATAACATGTAAATAGGTTACCATGCTTATAATAATGCCCACCTGACGATTTTGTAAATGAATAACAATGCAATTTGAAAGGATCGAAGGATGATGAAAATTATCCAGATAATCCATAGGCAACACACGATGAAGATTTCTAGCGCGCGATAGAGTAATCTGTTCCAACTTCTACGTTGTATATGTCTGATCACCCCCATTTTATCGACATTCTCTTGTAAAACTTTCATTCGTAGCGTCAATGTAGTGTTAATATCGGAAAGAAAACGATCACTAGAAGAGATGAGAGAGCTGACCCTATTCAGATAATCCGATAATATCCTAGTTTTCCAATCAGAAACCATTTCTATGTTCTCTTCTAGTTTTACCTGGTATTCATCGAGGAGGACATGAACCTTTTGCAAATCATCGTCAAAATTTACAAAGTCGTAGAGTAATTGGTCATGCTTTCTTTCTACGGAACAAGGAAGAAGATCGTCTAAGATGTATTCTTTGTGTTTTAGCATTTTAAAAGAGCATTTAAAGTATTTGAGTGCGTTATAATGATCTAGCATTAACCTTCTTGCTTCCTCTGATCCTTCGTCCTCCGCCAGTTCTGTCTCCTCCTCATTGGAGCTTGAAATTGAATTGTATCGAAAATTTGAACTAGAGCTGTCCTTTCTAGGCTTTTCTAAAGACTCATACGAAGACAATCCAAGGTCTTGACTCATGTCTTGTTCAGTGTCGCTCCTCTTAATGGAGCCTATCTTAACTTCATTTATTGCAGATTTTCCATTAACGTAATCTGTCGGGGTCTCGTAGATTATTTTAGGCACAACCATTTTCGAATTATCATTGTTGTGGACAACATTTTCTGCAGAGTCTTGTTTCTTGTTTGATCCCCTCGATAATCTTGAAAGTAAAGCTCTCGAGCCGTTGCTTTCCTTAAAATCAAGTCTTAAATTCGAATTCCTCGAAAGCCGATGATGATGACGATGTTTCCTCGTTGAACCTTCCTCAAACGAGGAATCTTCTGGAAATGAGTCCAAAGAATGCACAGAATCTCCATGTATATGGTTTCTCCGATGCTTCTCTTGACCAAACCAAAGTGTTTTATCGGCTTTTCTTAGTTCGTCCCAATGGTTTGTTCTCCAGATTAAATCACTTGATTTTTCCATTATGTCAACATACCAAGGAAATTTACTGGTCCGTTGGGAAAAATCTCTTATAGCGATCACCGGTGGTCTCACTACATGAAAATCTTTAAGTTTATCGCCATACTTTTTTCTTATTTTCCGATTTCGTATCACTTGTAATGGATTGTACACATTGTCCACTCCGTCGTGTGGGGTATCTTCTTGGGTTGAAACAGATTTCATCACAAAGGTGTAAAAAAATTCGATATAGACACGAGCTTTATCCGCTTGCTCTTTGGTACGCCGGCTACAACTAAACACCTGCGCCGTCTTGTCATTTAATACCTTGGGTTCATAATTTACGTTGAAATCCTCCATCATTCCTTGCTTTAAGTCAAGCATCAATTGAGAAATATGTTTTATTCGCGCTGATTCAATATCACCACCCATATCCACCTTCTTTCTTATGTCAGGTTCATGCTCGTTCATTTTGAACTTTACCGTTCGTTGTATTATGGTCTTGTGTTAATGGACATGATAACTCATCAGTCAACGTACATAATAATTTAAGATGACAATTTTGCAAAGCCCTAAAATTAGAAGAGATACCAAGAGAATAAACTAAAAAAGGCATTTTTATCAAAGAGTTGATCTTAGGGAAATGAATAGGGCGTATGCTGGTAAATAAAGCGAAACATAATCATTCGAAAAGATTCAGCGTTTACCATTCGCTTGATTTTATTTGCACCAATTTTCAAGTTCCTTATACGAAGGATTCAGTGTAACCGTTAGGTTTGAGAGGAAAAAAGAATGCATCGGCCGGGAATCGAACCCGGGGCCCAACGATGGCAACGTTGGATTTTACCACTAAACCACCGATGCTTAGAAGTTCTTGTTGTCATCCTAGATAAAGATCTTAATATAAAAACTAAATGTAATCACTCTCTCCTTTTTATTTCAATTCCGTGCCATTTATCATTCATCAACTTTCTGAAAGCATACATGGTTTGGTAGAATTGTCAGACACTCTCGATTAGAAAACCAAAGAAACGAATTTGAGCAACTTATTCCAGTTCTATTTTTGAGGGGTCTCTCATCCTTTTTACAACTGCAGCCGTTGAACAGTAGCTGTTCATTCGAACCTCTTTACTACAGAATCGCATAAAAATAGCCAAGGTTAAAAGTGTGCTGGAAAAGGAATGTTTTATTTCACAATAATAGGAACAGATGACAATCCAATTTATGAAGCAGAGTTTTCTGGTACAAAAAATGGATTTCAACCTGAAATCAGAGAACTAAATCCTTTTATTGTCCATTCCACTTTAGATATATTGGAAGATCTGCAATGGCAGCAACAATTGCAATTAGATATCAACGGCTCTTCCAGTGGATTTTTGCGGTCAAGGCATGGTACGTCTGAAAATTCTTATCTGGGAAAGATAGATACCTTTTATGGCCTAGTTGTGAGCGCATTCCTAAGCTACGGTAATTTGAAGTTTATCATGGTCCATGGTAATGGAGCGGTCGACGATTCATTAACCAAGCAGTTCTATTATGAGTGTTATGAACTTTATTTGAAAACATTGATGAATCCTTTTTATAGTCTAAATGATCCCATTTCAAGTCCGTCATTTGATGCCAAAGTTAGATTACTGGCGAAGAGGTTGTTGTCTTAGCTAGGATTGCAAAATTTGGATAGATCGTTGAAAGATAATTTTTGTAATAATACATCGATATTGCATATTTACAATATATAATGAAGGGGAAATGAAATTTGATGATATAACATATTTTATGCATCCCTAATCATGGGGTATGGGTTATGAATGACTATACTCATCGGAATAATTATTATTGCAGTAATGATCTCGTCAAACCACGCAGTAGCTTCTTGGTACTCAGCTTTTCGGAAGGCTTTTTCATAACCATGCAGTTGTTAAGCGTTTTCAACTTAAATGCAGAAGTAATATCCAGTAATTCGGAGGTCGATTTCAGGAGTCGAGTGCTTTCTCGCAAACTATCCATACGTTCGCGTAAATCTTGCTTTAAAGATTCTTCAGTTGTCGCTGTAAATTCCAGTCCATCGGGAAGCTTGACACCTGTAACTTCTTTCTTCAACTTATATGCCGGAATTTTCACTTCTGATAAGTTCTGAGACCAATGGGCAATCTCTTCCCTGATCTTGCTGATTTTTTCATTTAGCACTTTTATATTTTCTTCATTTTGAATGTTTTTTTCATTAGGGATCTTACTCAATTTCTTTGAAGTTCTTTCCTCATTTTTAGTCGGCATTTCTTCGACAGTACCATCGACTTTATCATCTTCATTGAAAAGATTGCTTATTTCGGTTTCGTCTCCAACCGTCACCTCCTCTTCAGGACCTTGAGAATCCCAATCTATATCGTGTGTTCCTTTCCGAATATCATGCACGAATGCTTTCAAAATTGTCAGAGAGATTTTCCTGGAATCAGAATTCTCAGCTGAATTATCTGCCTCCCATTTTCTCAAGCATCTAATCAAACACCAACTAAACAACTGCTTCATCTTCAAGTCTTGCGCAAAAGAAGTGTCCATATATCTATAAAATTCTGATTCGGGTACATCTTTATGAGGGGAAACAATGCCTTGAATCTCATTCTCTCTATTTAAGAGGGACAACCTGCGCCCACGTCGCACCATAAACGATTGGCGTCTGGATCGCGAGTCGGAAGGCCCAAGATCAGGCTTATTCATGGCTATATTTGGTTGTGAAGATGGTGGATAAAATGAAGGAGCTGGCATTAAGCTTGGATAAAAATGCTGTGGCTGTTGATCATGATATTGCGCATCCAGAAACTGGTTCATGGCTTGAAAATTTACTCCCATATTTTGCGGGGAAAACGCATATGGCTGACCATTATTTTGGCCTGCCTGATAATAATACATCATAGGCATTGGTATCAGTCTTTGAGGTGATTGGGTACCTTGTGTCTGCTGTGTAGGTTGTTGTTGTAATATCTGACTCTGTCCTTGAGACGCTCCCTGCATCGGTCCTTGGAATGAGGAGTTAAAATCCTCAAATCGTCTCGCATCACGAACATTCTGGAACTCTTGTAATCTGTCACCAAAATTTGACCTACCGGAATGCCTTCTAAATTCAAAATCCTCATCAGTTTCAAAACTTCTTGGTCGCTTATCCTGACTTTTTTCATCGGGCGTCTCAGTGGGAATAGTGTGGACTTTGAGCAACTTTTTCGGGTTATGCCCATTATGACTATCTGATCCCTCGAGATTCATTATAATACTGTGCTCTAAGCAGCACTTTGGAGCTCACCTTTCACACTTTCTTGGCTATATCTTCCTTTGTTTGATCAAGTAGTTATCAGTACTTTGTTTACATCTCTACAATTATTATTTCATTTTATTCTCGTTCAAAATGATGTCTAATGTTCACCAATGGTATAATTCGGCCTTTACTATCAACAATTTCGACATTACACACCATACACAGGGGGGCCACAATTCAAGCCATTTATTCACCGCATATCTTTCAATATAGCATTCATCGAATTTTCTATCAGATCTTTGTACTCTTGCAAATTTTCTGCAGACATCTGGGAAGCACTATTCCCCTGGTCTGGCATCTGATTCAAAACCCATTTTTCACGTATCGTTCTTGTGAGGACCAGAAGATCCTGAACACCTTTGATTAGTTGCATCGTGTAAGTATTAGTCATCTGTATACCGGACGTCGATACGGTAGCTAGGCCTGCGCTGTTTGATGATTCTGAGCCCGAAGTGGTTTCCTCGTCCAAATCAGAAGACCTGGTTAATTGGATTAAAGTGTTGGAAAGCATTTCTGCAGTCCTATCCAATTTATCCAAAAGTTGTTGGTTATTCATTGTAGCACTTATTTAGGTCCTTAGTGTGGTATATATATCATGAAATTAGGTTGAAGAGTGTACATTCTGTTCAAGTGCATCCAGTATATTGTATGCGAAACGTAAAACATCTATTTTATTGCCGGGTAACGAAATACCTGGCAACGTTTTATTGTAGATATGCTACATGAATTATATCGAGTATAGACTATGTCCATTGGAAGCAGTACTGTCCCAATTCGCGTGGCACAAACTAATCCAGCTTATGTCCGCTTAGACTACTGTTGAATAAGAGTGAAGTCCTTAGTTTTTGATAACCTAATTTTTACCAGTGGAACCAAAACCACCAGCACCTCTGTCGGTTTCTTCTAGAGATTCAACAACAAGAATCTGTGCATCATCCACTATTTTTTCCAGTATTAGTTGAGCAACACGGTCTCCCTTATTGATTTCAAAGTCTTTATCGGAATGGTTGAATAGGACAACACCAACTTCACCAGTGTAATCTCTATCAACAACACCAGCGCCTGTCTGGATACCATGCTTCACGGCTAGACCAGATCTTGGTGCGATTCTACCGTAAGTTCCTACAGGTACGGTGAAAGATATGTCAGTCTTAGCGATACCTTGGCCTCTTGCTGGAATGACGCAAGGTTGTGATGCATAAATATCATAACCAGCAGCGGTTGCGGAGCCTTTTGTTGGAACCTTGGCATCTGCTGAGCGTAATTGAATTTTTAAAGCATTAGGATTAGAATCAGTCATTGTCGTTGGGTCGTACAGTTGTCTCTTCTTGATCTTGATAATCGATTTGGGCGAAGGTTGGAAGAGATTGAAAACCAAATGGCGTAATTTTCACGATTTTTATTTTAGATTTACGCGTCGCACCTATCAAATGGAAGTAAACGAAAAGCGTGCACTCATGTCGTAAGAGCCAAGTAATTCATTATTGGCGAGGAAGTATAAGCTAGAGTAGAGAGGAAGCATATTTGATGATACTCTGTAGTGAGTTTACCGAAGTCAACGTTACTAAATAACAAGCAACCAAAGCAGAAGTCAAAAAAACAGTTTATGTTCGAAAAAAGAATGCATCGGCCGGGAATCGAACCCGGGGCCCAACGATGGCAACGTTGGATTTTACCACTAAACCACCGATGCTTACTTGATGTAAATGTTATAGGGTAACTGGAACTCCCTATCTAGCCACCGCACGTGTAGCTCACGTGAATATCAGTGGAAGTCAGAGAAGTCAGATTTAACCAGGGAATCAACGACAGCGTCAATGAATGAAT
>PPJO02000014.1:0-314412 GCA_003707555.2 Kluyveromyces aestuarii
ACAAAAACTTGGCGAGCTTCCATCTATGTTTAAGTTAGGGGGAGGATGTGCTGCAGTGATTGCGCCAGACGGTTCCATTGTTGCTGAGGGCGAAGACTCACAAACAGAATGCTTGGTGTATACAGACATTGATAGAGATCGCATCAGTTTGAATAGACATTTCTTGCATACCGTCGGTCATTACTCTAGGCCAGACATGCTTTCTTTGAAAGTGGACAAAACATCGCGTAGCCACGTTACAAAGGTGTATGATTGAAAAATTGTGAATATACTATGTACAACATTTAATAGTTAACTATAAAAGCCGCCCAACTGGTTGCAAACAACAAAAGAGAAGTTTTCTAGCGAAATTTGTTCTAATTAAAGTGTAAATGTTTATCAAAGGAGCTATGTAGAAAAATGGCTTCACCATTGCATTTCCTGGAGAAGAAAGTGATGCCATAGGACGAGAAACTAATGAGCACCGTTCAAAACGAACATATTTTAATCTTTCGAAATAAAATGTTCTGTTCAATTATATGGTACATACGTTTCCTGCAGCAAACCTTTCTTATTTTGTAGCTAGATGAAGTGATACAAATCCTGTAGAAGTAGTACGAATATTGTGAACATTTGCTGAGAAGTACTATAAAGTGATGGGAGTGGAAAAGTATCTACTCTACTACATACACTTGTACAGAGGTCTCCTCCTTCTTTGAAGACGGTTCGACACCAACATCATCACTTACATGACCACTTTTAGAAACAGTACTACGGGTGAAAAGTAAAACAGTCAAAAATGCAATTAGAGAGGATGCTAAGTTGAAATATGCAATGTTCTGAAATTTATCTTTCAGCCTTATAATAGGATATGTCTCACCAGGCTTCTTATCGACGGTTCCTAAAATTGATGCCATTATGGAAAATGCTACTTCGTTGCCGAACTGACCAAATGTCTGTACTGTTCCTGAAGCAATACCTCTTAAGTGTATTGGTGCATTCCCTACAACCAACATCAACATGAAGGAAAAAAAAAGTGCTGATCCAACTCCATTTATGAAACCAACAGCCAAAAACAATTTCCAGAACAGCTCATCGTGGACTAAGTGGAGCATGATGATTATGATAGAGGAACAAAACATTAAAAACAACCCTACTATGTTCGCCAACCTTGCATGGAATAATTCGTGTTTGACAGCAATAATTGTATTGGTTAAAAGCAAACCTAACATGAAAGGGATTAGTTTTATTGCCGCAATTATTGGTGTATTACCTTCCACTAGTTCACTATACTGGACAATCAGATAAAAGCAAGATGTGAATGCAAGATAAAACAAGAATGAAGCTATTACCATTGCAATAAAATTCTTAGACTTTACCAATTCAATAGGTATCAGAACTTGTACACCCTTTAGGTATATATAATTCTTCTCGGAAATGATGTTTTTGCTTTTCATAATGATTGTGTCATAAAAAACATTCCAGATACAAAATGCTATCAGCAAAATAACCGATACAGGTATTACCACATAAGCTTTAGGCTGATTCCATTTTTCACCACCTTCGGTCAGACCAACGACAAGTAAAATACTACCACTAATGAATATAGTAGTTCCGATAAAATCTAGTTGCCACAATCTTTTCCATCTATTCTTATTTGAATCTTTAGATTGCTCGATCATTTCCACGCCCATGAATGTAAAAAAACTAATCGTTGACAAAACTAGCATGATTCCAAACATGAAGTAGAAAAGACCTTTGTAGCCTATATCACTGGCTGCAAAAGCACCACCAAAGATAAAACCCAAACCAAAACATGTACTGAAGATCCCTGCAAGAATAGAAAAATATCTTTGGGATTCTTCTTTAGTAAAAAGGTGCGGTACTAATGCGTAGCCTGTAGGAACTATTGCAGCACCTGCTAGTCCTTGCAAAGCTCTAAAGGCTGCAAATGCACCAAAATTTGGGACAACAGCACAAAGCAAAGAAAATATACTTAAAAGAAATGATCCACATGTCAGTATTTTGGCATTACCTACAAAATCACCAACTCTTCCAAATAAAGCAATAAAACCAGCAAATGTGACCGCATAAGCAGTAAGAGCCCAAGTGGATGTTGTATAATCTACACCAAATTTATCTTTGATATTTTCACTTAAAGTTACTACTGCTGCTAACCCAATCACATCAACACCGGAGCATAAACAAACTATTGTAAAGTTGAAGTACCGTAGTTTCCGGTAATTTTGTACCCTATCAGAGGTCTTTTGATGAAATTTGAACATAATTCAAATCTTCGGGGCCTTGAGTTTAAGAAAAATATTTTTGTTTATTATAAACGTATATCTCATGAAAAAGCAAAAGAGCAATGTAGTTTGTTTTATAGCAATTACCATTCACTCCTTTGAAGACCTAATTAGTAATGAAAAGCTCTCTGTTTGAAATTATGGAAGTTGATGCCTTCATTGAAACCAACGGACAGGGTCTTCCAAGCTACCTGTGGCGAGTGCTGGCCGCAAAGAACCACATGTACAAATAGTCAGAAAAAAAAAAAATTAAAATCTATGAAATAGGAATCTTTCTCTTCTGTTTGAATGAATGGGAAAGAAACATGATGAAGGGAAAAAGAGAATTCATAATAATTCCCCCAACTTATGATGTGTGATCTTCTTCGGTAGAATGCATGCTTATGGAATTATTTTTGCCAGATGTAAGCCTCATCTCACAATATTCTGGCCGTTGGTCCTAGGCGTGAAAAACGTTAGACCCAAGGTCGGCAAATGCGAGGCCGTCAGCAGAACCACTTATAAGAGAACATGCGGCAATATCATTCCCGAGTAAAAAGAAATGATCACCGTCTAAAGTGCAACTAAAACTCAGCATTAATCCTGACAGTCATCATTTTGGTTTGGGAGCTGGAATGAGTTTAAGAATCCAGTCCAAAATCAATTAGTAGACCATGTATCGAGGATGTTGATAACTTTGGAGATCTTAAATTTCAACTGAAGAAACCCATTGTCTTTTCTGGTTTCTCGATACTTACATTTATTGTAACATGAGTACCTGAATAAATAACGTTACAATTAGTTCGCTTTGGTGAAAGTGCAAATGAACGATACAAAACCATATTGCTACACAATATTTAAAAAGATATATTTTTTCAAAGAAATTTTCTTCTGATAAACGTTTTTTGTTGTCTAAGCATTGTGTCGTTTGCAAAACTTTATATCTTTGATTTCATGTTGACTGGAACATGCAGTCGATTTCTTCAAGGGCATGGTTGCCGCCTTGTGGGCAGAACAAGAACATGAAAGAAATTTCCAAAAGATTTATAATAAAAAAATGAAAAAGTAAATCTTGCAGCTAGTGGTATTGACAACTGCAGGAGTCATCAATAGTGGCATGGGACGGAAAAGCCATTTCAGCACATGCAACTATTGATGCATTGACAGAATGCAACCTAAATGGCATTAACTCTGCAGAAAAAATTCATGGTGCAGTACCCCATAAGGCTCAGCCAATAGCATACATAGAATAAAACAAAAATTGCAGATTTCCATGCAATTTTTAAATTACCGTCATTCGTTCCTAACATTTTTGTCATTGTTCTGAAAAATATTGCATTCGATATTTGAACGTAGAGAAGAATTGCCCTTCTGCTAAGTTTTTCAACCAAAACATCGGGGAAAACCGCCTAGCCAATATGCAAATGATTGTGCGCTATCCATAATTGCTGCTATAGAATTATCTTACTCAATTTGACCTTGGAGAATGACAGACGTGTAGTAATTGACGAAGACGCAGCCACCATGAAGTTGAACACATATAAACAAAAAGTGATGAGCCCTGTTCTTCAAAATTTGACCCCAGTATTATTGTCTTGCAACAACAAATACGAGAGTGCTGTAGAGCCCTGTTTATAAAGACCTCCAACAATTGATTCGAAAAACTTTTTATTTCTTCTTCAGAATGATTCTTTCCATACTCTATTCTTCTGATGACGCTTTGCGCTTGTTCGCATCTTCCCCATAAACTCAAAACCATCGGAGATTCAGTTAGTTACTACAAGGTTGATAATGCAAAGGAAAAAAAGAAAAGCTAAACCGAGCAAGACTGAAACGTATGATGAATCATAGCCCATCCAGTATACAAATAAGAAACCAGAAAAAGCCGATAGAATTTGTATACAATCTTTTTCTACACTGTTTTTTCAAGGTAATGTTTAATTATCCACGCAGGAACTCTGGAGGAATTGAACCTAACACGCACTCCTGCAATAATTCTGACGATCAGTAAAACAGGCGAGGTAGAAGACCCGGCTTATATTACAGCTCTAATTGTAACAAAAATACTACCAAAATAACCAATAATGAATGAAACCTTTCTTCCAACTTTTAATCCATAAAAATGACAAAAAATACAACTGAACTCCACACCAACAGAATAAATGACAGCACTAGCCGAAATGAAAACATTTTTGGGTTGAATATTATGGGTCGGCTGAAATTTTGAGGACCACGCCATACTTCCGGATAGGCCTTGAACACTTCCATACAAAAGAAAAGAAGATGTGTATGCCAACTTCATTATAAATAGCAACTGTCGTCCTTTTAATTCCGTCAATCGCCTTATTAATGACAGTTATTTTTCCTTCCGTGGTTCGTCCTTCCCTTTGACTCTGTATTTTGTCTCTTGACTTAGAATCTTTATCTTAAACATACCATGAACACCTATCGCGGCGACTCAAGGTTAAATGGTTGCCTCCAATTTATACAATGGGCTTTTCCATTTTTACCAACACTTCACATTTCTCATTTGTTATTATCAAATAAAACAAAGAATAATTGGTAACTGTCGGCAGTAGAACCTTCTGTGTATCATTGTAATCACTAAAATAATCCATTTAAATACTTAAGCAGTTGCAATTGCAGCCCGCCAAATCATACGAGCATTATGCTCACTTTGATTTTTCTCGACTGCTGGATCCCTCTTATCGTAAGACATTACAAGTAACATCCTTAACCATTCGGGATGTCTGTATTCCCGATGCTCTGTTTTTTATTTTCCAGAATTTCATCCTTTAAAGGTCTTGAAAAAAACCAAGCATTAGGTGCAAACTAATATATCTTGACAAGAAACTTTAGGTTATCGAAGCGTTGAAAAATTTGGAGATATCTAAAAAAAAAAGCAAAGGAAACCTTGAGGGTCACTTCTCATTGTGAAAGAGTGCTTAAAAGACAAAAGCTTCTGTTATTTAGAGATTATTTTGGAGAAGGTCTTGAAATCGGCTAAAACTCTAATGGAGGGATACGTACATCCAGAGTTAAATAACATTGGAATTTTGCCCTACCCTTACTATTGTAGACCTGGTTTTTAAGAATTATTTTTTTTCGTTTTCTGAGCGAGCCATTTCAGCTGATGAATGAAACTCTGATATTCCCCCAAGTATACAATTGGAGCTGATTGATCACCGGAAAAGTCCAGCTTTATATCTTTATGATTCTATGAGTCTTACAGATATTGTTAAAAACAAACCTGAGATGCAATGATATCAAAAATTGCGTGTTTGGAGTGTAGGAAATCTAAACGGAAGTGTGATACAAGAAAACCCTCCTGCTCCGCGTGTGTAAGGAAGGGCAAAGAGTGCATTTATCAAATATCAAATAGAAGAAAGCCAGCAACACATGTTTATACGGAATCATTGAAAAATAGGATAAGAGTTTTGGAGGAGGCCTTAGAAAAGTTTACGAAAAGTGACATCGAAGGCGGTACTCCGTCAAACGAGAAGTATAATCCATATCCAAACCTCTGCAAAATGAACTTCCGAGCTTTGAAACATTGGGACATGAACTCATCCCCCAAAAATGTTGCTGCGGCGGGTGATGTAAGAGTTAATACTACACTTTGGCATCTTAACATCAAGGACAATCGTATTTTTTTTGAGGGACCATCAAGTTGTAGATATATTTCTTCTGCTAACTATGCAAATACAAAAATTCACAGAGAAAAGCCTAACTACGAGGATTTTGATGATTTTCATAAAGAGATATTCCAGTGGTATTTTGAAACTATGAATAAAACGCTGCCTCTCATTGACGAGCAATTGTTCTTTTCCTCAATCAATAACTCAGCAGATGAAAATAATATGGGGAATTTTGCATCAAATTCGCTTATCAACTGTATCATGGCACTTTCCTATACTGGTAGCATACATGAGTATAAAAGATTTAAAGATTTAGCCATCAAACAGGTCAATGAAGAAGTTAGCTCTGGTCCTGATGTCACAACCGTCCAAGTTCTTTTACTTTTATCAATTATCGAAATGACTGCGGGTAATGAATTTAGTTCCTCAGATTTTATGTCCCGCGCAGTTTCAGCTTGCTACCATCTTGGATTACATGTTTCAAGCGATGCGCTTTTATCTAGCGGTAAATTGAGTGAAGAAGAAGCACGCCTTCGAGATATGGTTTTCTGGTGCTGTTTCTTAGTGGACCGGTTGAGATCCATAATTTTAGGGATGCATCCTTTTATCTATTGTACTGATATCTCTATATCCCTTCCCCAAACAGATCAAGATGATCCAAAGTTTGAGATGATGGAAGTATTCAGAGATACTCTCTGTTTTTTGGACATTCAATTTAAAATATTGCAAGATGTGTATTCGGCGACACTTTCCATCAATGAAAAATTATCAAACACCGAAAGCAGGACATGGATAAATATGGAAAAAAAACTTCTGTTCACCAGGGGTGCAGAATATGTGGCAGAGTGGAAGAAAAATATCTCCTCTCACTCCCGAATTCAAAACAACCAATCTCTTTTTGCAGTTCATCTAAGAGTTTATCAACTCACTTACAATATCTTGGCAAGTAAGCCGCTGCTTGTACATCCAATTCTTTCCTTCCCATATAATAAAGACAATAACTCACCAATATCAACTTGTACCCAATCGTCAATAGAGATCATTCAAATATGCTCGAACTATGAACTGAATCAGAGCCTTCTATTATATCAGTTCTTATATTCGATCTATTTGTCTTCAATTATTTGCCTCTTCAATTGCACTTCGTCAAATCAAAAGGTCAGAACTGAGAGCGAAAAGTTGTTTATATGCGCCTTAGACCTCTTCGAAAAGTACAGTACTTATGCGGAAGTTTCAAATATTTACTATTCAAACTTGAAGATTTTTGAGGAAAAGTGGAGCACAAGTCTTGGGAGTAGTAATGTTAGCGTTGGAGATATTTATAAGCTCTCATCGTTGAACAATCGTGAACACAGTATTCAAGACTCCTCAAATTCTAACAGGGACTCAACACATGCGGCCACTTACGAGCCTGAAAACACTGAATCTCTCGATTCCGATCTATTCTACGATAGGTCATGGTTAGACTTCTCAACTTTAATAAATTCATTATTTCACGATTAGTACTCATGTTTATATGAAGCCAAAGATATCGTTTATCATTTGGAATGAATATGAAGTTCAAGGGACAAAAAATTCGCTGTAAAATTGATGCAAGTGCAAGATTGGCTCCCGATCTTTTTTATTCGCTATGTATCAAATAACTAAAAAAAAAGAATAGAAATAGTTGAGATATAGGCAGTCCTCTGCTTCTAGCTATACCAGTCGTTTTATTATTTTCTTCTCGAACTAAATCATATGCAAAGTATATACAGCTATTATTGTGCTGTGGTTGTCAAGACTTTAAGGCAGCTGTGTTTAAGGTATGAGTTCTGGTATTTGATCAATGTTTTGAAGAAGAATCAGTCTTTCTTGAAGAGGCAGGATCCAGACTTGATTTCTAAAGAAAAATTCAATACCTCCGGTGTATTGCAGCTTCCGCATTCCCTTAAGGTTCTTCAAGTAGGAAAGAACTTTTTCTTTTTCGCTTTCCTGTAAGACAAAAAACCCTGTCATAAATACAGGCCATGGAAGTAGCTTCCAGACCTGAGAATCGCTAGGTAAAGAATCCATTTCTCGTATAAGCTGTATTAGGTGATATCGGATTTTCATTGAGTGCATCGGAAGATCACAAAAATTTAGTAGCCCATACGCTAATAAATGGCAGGATTTTGCAACTATACGGCCAGCAATGCAACTATATTTCACAGGCGAAAGAAGCTCCTTGTTTGAAAACTTGAAATCATGTGTAGGAAAAGCATCGGTGTAATACTCTGCCATTCGTTCCAGTTTTTTCAGTTTCGTATAAGAGTGTGAATTATAATCGAATGGCAGTGGTAGACGAGCAATAGGTGCTAGTTTCGCCATAATTTCAAACGATGTGAATGAAGCGCCAAAAATTGGATTCGATGCCCACTCATAATCCCTGTTGTAACTTGATGTTTTCGTGATCTTATCCACGATACTATAAACTAAAGAGGGATCTGGAAGGTTATCGCTTTTTTTTGTAAAGAAGAGTGTAACAGAATAATTGTAAAGAAAGCTTTCGAGAAGAACCTTTTCAAGTGGGGTGATACAATTTGTTCCATCATCTTTAGTATCAAAATTTTCGGCCAAAAACTTACCACAGTCCATGCTATGTTCAATGGTACTTGCTCTATCTTTAATGAGATTAAATGCGACATTGAGACACCTTGCTTTCATGCTTACAGAGGATACTAATGAGGAAGAGTCTCGTAAGGCTAATATCAGTACAGCTGGAAGTACATTCCAGTATTTTTCAAGTTGTGAGCATTTTTGATTTAATTTATTTGCTATGAGTGCCCAGCTTGAATTGTATAACTGCTGTGATAATGGTGAAAATCGCTGAAAATCAAAACCTTCAAGATATGCTGCACCTGCACATAAGAAAGATTCCCTCAAGACAGGATTACTGTCAATCTGATTCACAATCGCTTGACTTCCGCTCAGATACATTCGGTGGTTATCTTGACAAACTACTTCAGGCATGAACTTGAAGATAGAAATAGAGAGCAAAATGTCCTGTCCAATCTTATTATTTAATCCAATTTCTGAAATAGAATAATTTTCGCGACCGAATTGAGGGGATGAATTTGGAGCAATATCGGTATGTAGAGTCGACTGAACAAAAGATTCGTTACTTTGCTCGAAAAAGCTACACTTCTTCCTTTCTTTAGCTTCTTTTGCATATCCGGGCCATATACACGTGAGATGGTTTCTAACGCAGGCTCTGCAGTTTGGCTTTTCTTCAGTGCATTTCTTCCTTCGTTTGCGGCAAGTTAGACAACCAGTTCTCGTTCTTTTTTCTCTATGAGTTATCGCTGCAGGATCTTTGCATGATTTTGAGGCTCTATATCTCATACTTCCATTAAAACAAATAAGTTTTACAGTTCTGCAGCTCGCTGCTTTAATTCCTGACGTTTCATTCTTACTAAACTAGTTTGTAAAAAGTTGTATCTTCAGTACCTTTCTTATTTATGGATTTATGTAACAGAACAGTCATGTATGCCAGATCAGAAAAAAGTGGAATTGTGTCGGAATTTTCCTTTTTGGAATTGGTCGTGTATTTTAGATAACTTCTAACTCAAATGTTATCTCTAATTTTTTTATTTCTAGAGATAAGGACAAAACGAAGGCCGAGCTAGAGAAGGAAAATTATTTTAAATGAAGTATGACTTCATCCTGTCAAACGATGACTAAAAAACTAACATTGCTAAAATTGTAGTAGTCAAATAAAAAAAATATCATTGCTCTTTGTGCGTACACATAGAACAATTTACAAAAATTTCTCCGAATACTTCCTAATATTCTTTCCATAGAACCAAAATATTATTGGAATTGAATTTCCAACCAGACATATGGCACCTAGAGTCGCAACTATTCCTTTTACGCCTTGTGCGTCTAGCCAGTATTGAAAAGCCCAAGTAAATACCCCGCCTATAATATTTCTATAGAACAGAATACAGGTAATGGACGTCACAGCATTAGACTCGCCAGGATAGCTCTCTAGAACATAGGTCAGAATATTACTTATAATTGCAGCCATTCCGAAATTAAGAAAACAAATACCAGCAGCTCCAGCAAACCAGTGGAGATTATACAAGGGGCTATACCCAAACAAGAATATCCCAAGTGTATTCAAAATTGTTGGGAAAATATTCATCACTAATCTGTATTCAGGCTCAAATAGACCATTGCCTCTGTTACATAGCCAGAGTTGAACTGAATCGCTGAATAAATTGTAAACCGATGCAAGCAAAGTGCCTACCACACCAGCAAGAGACAAGTTGCTTAAGGCAGCTGTATCAAAAGAATATGGAGGAGCAGTGTAAAATTGAGCCAACGTAAGAGTGTATAAAGACAGCCAGCAGAATTGAATACCGTAAAGAAATGCGCCCAACAGCACAACAGGGAGCCTTAAGGCGCTTAGAGGCTTTAGTACATTTGAAATGAAGATTTTCGGCGTTAGAGTCTCACTTTGATTTGATAGAATCTTCATTTTTTGGACGAAGCCTTTTTTTTCATAAGCAATGGTGCCCTCTGTATCATTGGTGATACTACTGTTTGGTTGATCTATTACAATAAAAGCAGGATCCTTATCTAAAACGTTAGATATCATAACTTCCTCAACAACTTCAGGACGCCCTTGTGAAACATTACTAATAGCAATGGCGAGTAAATTCTTTTCTGCAATTTCATTGTCCGTATATCTTTCACGGCGGAACAATGATTCCTCGAGGAAAAAAAATTGAACCAGAAGTAAAACAGCGCACAAAATCACCGCAATATACTTGCACCACTTCCAAGTCGGTGTATATTGTGCGATGTAACCTGCCAAAACGGGACCAAGACTGGAGCCAAGCGCTAAGCCAACAATATACATATTCATAAATTTTCCATGTTCGTGAAGGAAGAAAATATCACCGATCGTGACCTCTACTAGCGAGTCAATTGGACCAATAGCTAAACCGACCAAGACGGACCAAGCCATCATGCCACCGTAAGTCGAACGCCCAATAAAAACTATGAAGGCTATAACGGTCAAAAAAGTTGAGGCCAAATATACGGGCCTTCTTCCCCATGTTTTGGCTAACGGCTGGACTAATAAACAAGACACCGCTAACATAAACAACTGGATTCCTCCAGTTGCATTTAATTGATTTAAGGATACTTCCAAAGTCTGACTTAGTAGAACATAAATAGGACCTGTCCAATTGGACGCACCTCCTAAAATTAGCCCGAACATAAACAATATGGAAATATGCACCATCTTCCTGGTATTATTCCAGTTTAAAGGATCATCAGGGTGATCAGATGGTACTGGATTTAAAATTATGTCCTTCCTTTTTTTTAAACCCAGTTGTTGAGCTAAGCCCGTGGTATTTTCTCTGATTACCGTTGTACCTACCACATTAGGATCATCTTTGTACCTATTGTATCCAAACATTTTCTGAATTACTATATTTACAGTCGTGTAACATTAATATAGCAGGTCTAAGATGGCTCTTCTATACCCTGTACTTTTATGTGAAAAAATTTTGAGTAGAGAGGTTTATCCTAGTCACTATCAAAGTAGTTGCAGTGCTGAATAGGGAGGGCGTTTGTTATTATCAGTGATCAAGCTTAGATTAGGAGAATTTGATTTGGCAAACAGGGGTTGAGTAGAAAATATGTGTACGCATCCTCTTTACCCATTCTCTTTGAGTTACTATGGGATGCTTCTTCAAAACAAAGCTTCATGAGTTTAGATAACTCTTTTTGATTCCAAGGTGATAAGGTTCATATGTTCAAGTTTCATTATTTTAATTATCTTTTGAATTTTCCTCGAGCCCATCTCATTTATTTTTTTAAGTGAGAAAGAACGTAGAGGGCTAAATAGCGCGTTTAGATTACTTGCTACAATTTTGTGTGCTTAAAAATCGCTTAGATTTAGAAAATATATTTGAACTGAAAACAAGCGTTTAGATAACTTAGGTGCGTTTAGTCTTTGAGTGAGCGTTTAGATAAAATAAGATGCGTTTAGATAAAATAAGATGCGTTTAGATAAAATAAGATGCGTTTAGATTTAAAATGGGCGTTCAGTTGCACAACCTCCAATGGGGCTTGAAAACTCAGTAGCGATCAATTAACGGGGATCCTTGCCATGTTGAATTTGTACCCACTCTTACTACGAATAAACGTTTATCATGCTGATATGAAAACTATGAATAACAATCTATATCCATGTGTAGAAGCAACTCCTAAATTTTTAAATTATATAAAAGACTAATATTTTAAATTTAAGGTTGCTAATCACTCTTTAAGCGGTATTAACTGAAAGCACCAAATAAAATTTATTCACCGATGACCAAAGAAACAGCATGGTATGATAAGGTTAAGGCCAAAAAAGACAGCGTTATACAATTGATTCCTGATGAGTGGATTATTCCTAAAGCTTTCGCAGCCGAATATACCATTGAATCGGGTAAATCGGTTCTTAATGTTCCTGAGATGTTTCTTTCGCCAAAAGAATTGGAAATTACCAATGCAGGAACTGCCGTTTCATTACTTGAAGATATTGCTTCGGGAAAGTACGCATCAGTAGAAGTAGTTAATGCATTTGCTCATAGGACCGCTACAGCTACACAACTTACAAATTGTTGTACTGAAATAATGTTTGAATTTGCTTTGAAAAGAGCCGAGTTTTTGGATGATTATTTAAAAACTCATGGAACTGTGTATGGACCACTTCACGGTTTACCAATATCAATGAAAGACTCCTTTAAATTTCCTGGTGTTGACTCTACCTTAGGGTTTGTGGATTTTATTGGGAATGGAAAGAATATCAAGGACTTTTCTCCTTTGGTGAAACAATTATTGGATCTCGGCGCAATTCCATTCGTGAAATCAAATATTCCACAAACTCTAATGACTGCAGATTCAGAAAACAATATCTTTGGTAGGACGTTAAACCCTAATAATTTGAGTCTCACTGCAGGTGGAAGTTCTGGAGGAGAAGGTTCATTGGTTAAGCAGAGAGGGTCACTTCTTGGAATTGGAACTGACGTTGCTGGTTCAATTAGAATTCCCTCTTTGTGTTGTGGAGTGTATGGGTTCAAACCAACTTCAAACAGAGTTCCATACAGCGATCAGATTTCGCCTCCGGGTTCTAATCCTTATGCAATCCCTGCATGTGCTGGACCTCTAGCCAATAGCTGGAAAGACATAGAACTCTTCTTCAAGTGTATCTTTTCGAATAGTGTTACCACTTATGACAGTTCCGTGTTACCATTTGGTTTTAATAAAGAAACAGCTGTTCCTCAAATTTTAAAAGTTGCAGTGGTCTTGAATGTTGATTATTTCCCTGTGCACCCTACCATGCAAAATTTGATCGAAAAAGCCGCCAATGATATCAAAAATGCTGGGCATGAGGTGACTTTTTTGCCTTTAGAAGAAATCAACTTTTACCAGATGGCACTTGAAACCTGCTACAGATTCTATCAATCCTCTGAGCCTGGTGCTGTTTCTCCACTTTCCGCTATAGAAGCTGCTGGTGAACCCAAAATTAAGTCCTTATCAATGGATGCTGGGGTTGCGGCGCCAACATCAGTAGAAGATTATTATGCAACCTTGAAGAATAGGAAGATAATCAAGGAACGCTTGTTGAAAATTTTTGAAACCTATGACGTGATTTTGACACCAGGTAATGCAGGAACAGCGCCACTTCATGACGAATATGGCATTCCACCATTTACTTGTATATGGAATCTTGTAGATTTTCCTGCAGCTATCATCCCTTATGATGTGGTAACTGAAGATTATGATGACGATTCAAGCCATTACCCCGAAGAACTGATTGCGCGTCACAGTTATCCTATTTACAAAAAAAATGTACATATCAATTCCCCTGGACATGTTCAAATAGTTGCGCCACAGTTCTTAGACGAGAAATTACTAGCAATTGGTAACATAATTGATGGGATTTTGAACCAAAAACAATAAGCTTACTATCTTTTATGTGGTGTACGGATTTGTATCAACAGAAAGACTTTATGAGATTGTATTTATATTGAAAGTATTTGTAATCTGTACGGTGACAAGAAGACACAAAATTTCATTTTTAATTCGACTTCCTAGCTGGAATTGTTCGTTGTCTAAAGCGTTATATCATTCTCCATATAAGATATTATATCCCTCATCAAAAATACAACGGTACTTACTAATTTTTGGTTGCAAGTAACTGGAATGAACCAATAATTTAACTGGTTAAAAAACAACTTTGATGACTACCCACCCAGTTATATTTTAATTAACACACTTCAATGATATTCGTTTCTTGATATCAAGGGTAATTGACTGGCTATACATATAAATATCTGTAGATGTTTTCCGGTACTGATGTTCAAGTAGTTAAGCAATAAAACATTCGCTCAATGACTTACTATTTTATTCCTTCGTGGCATAGGTATACTATGTTTTTCTAAATGTCACGAGCTTGTAAAAGTTGCCAATGCTTGAAGAGCCATTTTCTTCCAAGTAACGACAGATATATTCGCAAGATATTCAATCAGCCACTTACGGGGACACATCTAAGAAGAGTCGGATAGTAGAAGCATTTCGTCAAAAGATTGTAACGCCTTATTTCGATGGTTTCATAGTTCACGTGGGTAGTGCTTCAGCACCAACTCAGTCATTTTTCTACCGCTTTCCTCGTCACATTCTTTCTTATAACCATCCAAAACGCCTCGAACATTGACAGGCGGGGAGTCCTGATGAAGTTTAAATTTTGCTTGCATATTGGTAATCTCCACTTCAAGTCCTACAATTCTATTCAAGAGCGTGTCAAGGTATTTTTGATCTGTCTCTGAAACTTCCCACTTTTCGGGCTCACAATTATCTGGCCTCTTGTTTTCCTCTTGGTTTGTGATCTTGTTCAACATATCAAGTAGCCAATCTTTATCTTTAATTACTTTTGCTTTTCCATAAACATGGACCACCGCGAAGTCCCATGTGGGAACAAACTTATGCGTCTTCTGTTTTAAGGGGTACCATGCTGGTGATACATATGAATTCGGGCCTTGAAAAACAATCATGCAGCTGGGATTCTTGGTTAACATTTCAACGTGCTGATTTTCTGCTGCGAGGTGTGCGATAAGTTTGTAGCCACCATTTCCATCTTCAATGAGAACAAATGGTATATGACTTGCGCACATCTCGGAATCTACAGAGTTATTATTTGATCCTGTGATGTAGCTCATTACCCCACCAGGGGCAACATAATTGAAAAGAACGCCAAGAGGATTGCTTTTAATTAAGTCTACTTGACTCTTAAAATCGTTCTCTTCATAGAATTTAGGGATGTACATGATTTCAACTTGTTCTTTTGCCTCAAATACACTTTACGCAAAATCTATAATTTGCCGAAGAGTGCAGCAGTTTTGCCAACATTCAAGAAGAGTCCTTATTACTAACTTGAATCAATTCATTCATTTATATGTCCATGTATAATTAGGCAGAATTTCAAACGTTGATAAGACCAGAAAGGTAATTAGAAGCCAGAATAATCCATCGCCTATAATTGCCCTATACATAAATTAAAAAAGCGCAAAATTGCACGAAAGTGCAAAACTGTCGGTAACTAGGTTAGACACTCACACATTGGGTGAAATTTTTCCTTTTTCTTGTCCTCTTCATCACAAATATTATAAGTAACCCGCGTATTTATACGCGAACTATGTACAAACTGTCTAAGTTGTATCGCATCTACTACTTGGATAACTTCTTCACTTCGGATTCACAACTGTCGATTATGCTACTACTGGAATCTATCTTTCCCGCAAGATAAGCTAGTCTACTTTTGAACATTTTTTGATCACTTACTTTTCCAAGTGCTCGTAGTTCCTCTTCCCACTTTTTAATTCTTCCAGTTTCAAAGGATACTATCCGCAAAAGATAGCTGGTTCTAAGAACTGTAGAAATTTCCTCATCGTTCAAAAGATACTGGAAGGCGGCAATAAATAAGGGTTTGGCAGGGAAAATTTCCTTCAAAACACCTCTGTCTCTTACAAGCGTAACAAGACCTTTCTTTTCAAGTTCTAATATTGCCTCTTCTGGGGCTGATTTAAACAACGGGCGGTACACTATGTCTTTAAACTTTAGATTATGATTTTTTGCTAAAAGCTCGATCAGTTCCCAGGCCTGTGCACCTCTCAGAGGGTCAACAGAGCCATTTAAGAACAGTTGAGTAATTTGTTCTGTTGTTTGTTCAATCATTTTGTCCAACGCCTCTTTTGGCTCTTCCCCAGACTTTACTCTCCTAACAAATGCCTGCAAATCTAGCATTCTACCACCAATTGGTACTAAAGCCTCTTCGACGTCCTTTATAGCTTGAGCATCCAGAATTACTTGACCTTCGCCTGATTCCTTACTTACGTCGCCTTCTGAGGTCAGATCTTTGAGCTGAGCGAGCACGTATCCCCTAGCACTTTTCTCTGAGGCATCAGACAATGATAAGAATTTAAAAACCTGGTTTGGAAGGGAGTCTGCCAATAATTGGTTAGGGGCAACTGTCTCGGTCAAAAATATGACATGAGCTACATTCATTTGAACAAGCATAGCTGCCCAATCAGCAAGTTCCTTGTAAACAAATCCGTTGATTTCCGCCCTATTGCTGAAGCGATCTATGACAACCACGGGCTTTTTTTCGGGATGCTGTTGTAAATAATCTTCTTCCTTGACTGTCATTACACGGTCTCCAGACGACAATGTTGGGTTATAACCTTTTAGAGCAATGTGTCTTATTGACATCAATGCAGTGGAAAGCATATTTCTAAATTGAATTTCTTTCGTTTCTGATAAACCTGACTTCTGTCCCGTGAGACCTTGAACTGCCAAGTCTAAGATATTGGTCACAGAATTGACCCATGGGAATATTGGAAAGTAACCAAGCTGGCTTGCCGCATTCCGAAGGAATTTTGCATCTGTCCTTGACTTAATAAGTTTATCGCAGTCTAGGTATAGGACATTAGACCGCCCTTCTAAGGCATGTTGCATAACAAGATCATGCTTTCCTGACCCTCTAGGACCTCTTATAACAACAAATGTATTATTATTTTCCTCCAACCATAGAGTCAAATCGGCGATTTTCCCCTCACGCTCTTCCCACAATTGCCTCTTCTCTACAATGGTGTCATCTATGCCCCAATAGTGTCTCATTGAAGACATTGTCGAAGACGTCAAACTCAATACCTTCTTCAAGAAATAATTATCCCACGATATCGAATATTTATGAGTTATTTTTTGTTCGATCGTAAATTCCCTAATAGGATCAAATAAAGCTACCGCTAAAATTGAAAGTAGGGCAAGAACTAACGGTATAGCAATTCTTGTGTGATTAACAAAAAAGTCTCTCACCATGTGTCCCTGGCTATGCTGCTCATATTGGACGTGTAAAACCGTGTTATGGACTTCCATACCAGAAACACAATTTTTCGCACAGATAGCACCTCTGAAGGATCTATACTTTATACTATAGATCATATCTTTTGGATTAGGAAAAATATCAATAATTGTGCCATATCTCCTGAATAATGAGTATACTTCTTCTTCAGTAAGGAAGCCACCCTCAAACTTTACAATAATTGTGAAACTTGGTAACCTTTTCAAGTCCTCAATCCAAGGAGCACCTTTAACTGGAAAAGCCACTACTTTAGTGAAATAAGAAAGCCAAGACTTAGAAGACTCGCTATTCGTATTCTTTTGAATTATGGAATTAACTTCGGCAATAGAATAATTTCGAGGAACAAGAAAAGTGGCAAAAACACCACCATCTCTTTTAATGGGAATAGTAGATCTTAGCTCCAAACCATGAATTGGATTGTTTTTTGGACTAGCATAATTCATTATTTTTGCTCTCACAGCCTCTCGGGTTTGGTTTGAAATTAATAAATTGTACCACTGAGTTGGTCTCCAGAGCGATGTTGCTCGTGGATAAACGTTGTCGAAATATATCAATGTTTCTTCCTCTGTTTTATGGATAACACCAGTATCAGTTGCTGTATTTGAATCCCCAGCTTGACGATCCTTTTGTTGAATTTCACTCGAAACAAAACGTAACAGGGTCGGATGGACTAATCCCCTTGAAGGTCGCTCTAACTTTAGACCAGTCTGAAAAAATCGCAGCATGCTACCTCTGATTTTAATATTTCTCCACTCTTTGCTCGATCAAACTTATAAAGCTTATTATAAAGACAAAAGAACAAATTTTAATCGTATTATTCTTTTGAGTGATAATCGGTTGTAATGTGCGGTAGCAGCGGAGTATTGAAGGCGACGTCAATAAAGCATATTTTCCAAATTTCACCACTTACGGGTAACACTGTTAGGAACATCCTAAAAAATTATGACGTTGATACTGAAGGGGTGTCCGAATTGAGAACAAGAGACTGGAAGGATTACCAGCATTTCAAATAACTGGTCTCATACCCATATTTCTTTGCTATAAGAATTGAATTATTTTCAGAAGAGGTATCGCTCAAACTAACTTGTGAGCTTTTGAATCATGAATAATATAGAGAGTATAGGCTCTATACAAAAGGGGATTGAATTGGGGAAGAATTTTAATGAATATTTACCCATCTCCGATGACCTTGAGACCAATGCGGAAGCTTCTTTTACATGGAATATTGAAGGATGGAATACTTTGAAGGACCTCAAGTATTGTTCACCGAAATTTAATTTTGCTGGTTATGATTGGGACTTATTAATTTTTCCAACAGGAAATCATTCACGAGGATTATCAATTTATCTTGCACCACATCCATCGACGGTGAGTCAACTAGAGTCTAAAAATGATGATTGGTACGTATGCGCTCAGTTTGCTATTGTTTTTTCCAAGCCAGGAGATGATCGTAAAGTTCAACTTGCCAATAAAGCCTCGCATAGGTTTACTTCGACAGAAAAGGATTGGGGATTTTCAAGCTTTATAGAACTAGAGTATCTGAAGCATTTTTCTAGGAGTCGGCCCTCAGGGTTCCTTAACCAGGGCAAATTGAACATAACGGCCTTTATCAGAACGGTTAAAGATCCAACCGGCGTTCTCTGGCACAATTTTTTGAACTACGATTCGAAAAAAATGACAGGGTTTGTAGGCTTTAAGAACCAAGGTGCAACTTGCTATCTCAATTCTCTATTACAATCCTATTATTTTACAAAAATGTTCCGCAAATTAGTCTATCAAATCCCTACGGATTCTGAAAACCCTACGGATTCGGTAGCTTTGGCCTTACAGAGGGCTTTTTATTCTTTACAAACGTCCGAAGAACAGCTTGATACCTTGGAATTAACTAAATCTTTCGGATGGGATACAGGGGATGCGTTCACTCAGCATGATGTTCAGGAGTTAAATAGAATTTTAATGGACCGCCTAGAGCAGAGGATGAAAGGCACAGCTGTCGAAGGTAAATTAAGTGAGTTATTCGTCGGGAGAATGAAGAGCTACATTAAGTGTATAGACATTGACTTCGAATCATCGCGTGTCGAAGATTTTTGGGATATTCAGCTTAATGTGAAGAACACCAAAAACCTCAGCCAATCCTTCGAACAATATATTGAGGTTGAAATTCTCAATGGCGAAAATCAGTATGCTGCGCAAGGTCATGGGTTGCAAGATGCAAAAAAAGGGGTACTATTTGAATCTTTTCCTCCTGTACTACACTTACAGCTCAAGCGATTTGAGTACGACTTTAATTATGATCAATTGATCAAAATTAATGATAGGTTTGAATTTCCTGACGTTATCGATCTATCTCCATATTTGGACCCCTCAATATTGCCTAAACCTCCAGCTGAATATTATCTTCACGGTGTTCTTGTTCATACAGGTGATATTTCTACAGGACATTATTATGCGATGATAAAACCTTCTCAAGATGATAGTTGGTATAGATTTGATGATGATCGCGTACTCAAGGTCACCCGAAAACAAGTTTTTGATGAAAATTTTGGCTGTCATAGACTTAAGGATGAAGAACTTAGATTGCTCTCTAAGGACCAGTATCAAAGCTATCTTATTTCACGTCAAACCAGCGCTTATATGTTAGTGTATATGAGAAAAGATATGGAGCAGACGATCTTGGAAGAGGTCAAAGAAAACGATGTACCCTCTCATGTTATTAAGAGTATCAGGGAAGAACTAGAGAATAAGAAAAAACGTAGGAAGGAGTTGGAAGACATGCATTTGTACGCAACTGTCAGACTTCACTCGCTGAGAAATTTTATCCACTACTCTGGCCAAGGTATTTCACCAGACAAAGGTTCTGCTTTATTTTCTCCGGAACTTCATGACGAAAATGAATATGCCTTAGAAAATCAGGTACTGAAATCGACTAAACTTAAAGACATTCTAGTTAACTTCAATGAAAACCTAGGTTTGAAACCCAAAAGTGGTTTCAGATATTGGTATATGGGATATAGACTCAATGAAACTCTCAGACTTGATGAGCCATTAAATGATTCAAACCTAGAAATGGCCTTGGATGAATTCATGAAATCCAAAGGTAGGATATCTTCATGCGATTTTTTCCTCGAAGAGGCTTACTTTGAATTAAATCATGTTTTTCAAGTGCAGAAAAACTCTTCGCTTTCGCCAGGTGAGATAGGTTTTGATATACTACATTCCCTGGAAGAAGGCGTATATGATGGAATAATCCCAACTGCGCCTTTGAAGCCATTAGATTCTTCAAGTGTATTATTGCTTTTGAAGCATTTTAATCCGGATGAACAGCGTCTTTCGGGGTTGCTTTTTGTTGTTGTGAATATATGGGAAACTGTTCAGAGCTTATGCGATAAGATAAGCGCACTTTCGGAGAAATTGAAGCCAGTTGAAATCTATGAAGAAGCAGCGCCAGATGAGTTGAGGCTTCTTGACCGAGCCGATCAATTTATTAAATGTGAGTTGCAGGATGGTGACATTCTTGTATTTTCAACTTCAGCAAGTATGACACCAGAATGTTTACATTACTATGCAGATGTGCCCTCATATTATTCTTATTTGCAAGATAGAGTGAAATTGGTCTTTTCTAGGTGCATGGACCCAGAAGAAGATTATGTGGTGACCGAGGAAGGTGAGCTTGATCCATTTTCTTTTTGGCTTTCCGCAAGGAGTTCATATTATGATTTAGCGCGAGCTGTTTCAAAACATGCTAATGTAAAACCCGAACTACTTCGTCTATATGCAGTCTATCCCAGCCGGAAATTTGTGATGAATTCGCAAAGCGTTTTAACAGATTATTTGGTGAAGAATTTTACAAGAGAAACTATACCGCAATTTGAATATGAAGTTCTTTCTATAAAACTTGATGAACTAGAACACTTGAGAAGTATCAAGCTCTTTTGGTTATCCGACAGTTATATTCATTATCAATGTTTTGAATTCAGGGTTCCTAATTCCTCCACAGTTGGTGATTTCATTGAGAAACTGCAAACAAGAGTTGGTTTTACCGATGAGGACAAGGAAAATGTACTTCTATGGACCAACTGTTCATATGAATTTGAAGGCATCTTGACAGCTAATATGATCTTCGATTCAATGAAGTCCTCTTTGGTCGTTTTTGGTCGAATACTTCCGGAAGAAGTTGAAGTCATCAAACAAATTGAAATTGACTCAGGATATGACGATGAAAGTGAAGAAGATTTAACTACAATGGAAGCCAAAAGTAAGGGTAAAATATTGATTGTGAATCAGTATTTCCGTGATTTGGAAAACGCCCATGGAATAGCGTTTCTATTTCCTTTACTTCCTGATGAAAAATTTCCGGAGACCAGAGAACGGTTGCACGCTAAGTTCGGTTTGGGAGCTAAGGAATTCTCGAAAGTAAAACTCGGTGCCTATTATCAAACTGATAAAGGGATTAAATTTTTCTCTCTTGAGGGAAATGATATTGACGATCTCATTCTATATGACAAATTGGGCAACTTGGATCATTTGTGTATGGATCATCCAGATAGGTCAAAAACTCAAGCAGGATACACAGATAAACCTATGGTAATTAAAAGCTAATTTATACACCGGAATCATATTGCGTTATTTACTTAAGTATTCGTTTAAGATATCTCAAGATTTTTTGGAAAGCATGCACTCACGATCTCTAAGGTCTGTGCTACTCATTTTTTCTTTCCATCCATCTTCCTCCCGACCACCTAGTACGTTTACAACAATAATGTCTAATCTGGATAAGCCTTTTTCCAGCCTTGTTTTATTTACAAAATCCCCACCTGCTAACGTTTCACGGCTTACAACAAGGGACTCGATATCCGGTACGCTTCCTGTGGGCCCGCAAACATCCCGAATTGCAATGATTTCAAAATGAAGGGTTGGTTTTAGCATCTTTAAAAATATTGAAACATTGTCTGCTCTAGTCGCAAACGACTCAAGGTACCTGATGTGCTTTTTCTTGGCCAACAATTCTTGATCGGTTAATCCTATTATAAGTCTATCCTTCGTTATAAACAAAGCAACACTTAGCAAAATTTTATGTCCATCATGCAAATGGTCAAAAGTCCCTCCAACAGCACTTACTCCGTAACGATTTGGGGGTAAGTCTTCGTAATCACACAAAAGATTTGTGCATGTCGAATGGTACTGGTACGTTTCTAATTTTTTATAGCTGTATTTATCCGCATTTTTGGAGATATCAATAAATAACACTTCGTAAACAGCAGAAAGTTCACTTAAATTGAAAAGTACATTAATCTGCGAGAAATATAAGTCGTTTTTTAGTAAGATGTCTCTTGTGACACTGTAAATGTGACCCAAGGCACTGTCTAATTCATACGCATTATGAAAATGCTGCTCCAAAATAATGTCGAGACAAAATTCTGATGAATCCTCCAATATGGGAATTGCACGTTTCACAACTTCTTCGTATGTATGACCCTCATGAATTTGAATAACCGTTTCTAAAACAATCCCTACCCTAATCATGACTCTGGTGATTCGTGTCTTTAGGTGCTGTCATTGAACAAAGGATGGTGTGCTGACTTTAAAAAACTGTTTTTCATAAGCAGAGTATTTTAAGAAGGCCACCATCCATGCAATGCCTGAAAGAGCAAAACTCTTAAGAAAGAAAACCTTATTATCTAAGGTATAATGGAGAATCAGCCAGCTCATTATATGCCAACTTCGATTTTGAGTCAAATGGAGCTTATATTAGGAGATGTGGAAGAAGATACTTTGCTAGAAAAGCTGAGAGAGCTTTTGAACTATAATTTACTCAAGGACGCTCGAATATTCGTAGCCGTTCTTCTCTCCGTACAATCAAAGAAAAACAACGCTAAGGTCTTTGGAGCACTTGTTGCATTGCTAAACCCATTCTTTCCTTCGATAGGTTTTTTAAGCGGTAGAGAGTCTACCACAAGTTTGGCAGATGCTACAAGAACACAAAATTTTCAAGTCGCCCACAATATGGCTTCACTAATAGCGTTCCTAGTTAGATATGGGGTTTTAAAAATAACTATTATGGTCGATTTGCTTCATCAGCTACTCAAGTTGCGCACAGAAGGAAACTTGGGAATTATATGTCATATCTTATTCCTTATCGGAAAAAGGCTACGAAATGAAGATCCCCAACAAGAAGAGGGTATTTTTGAACTTTTACGAAGTATATATCAGGACTCACGGACTTCTAAAAGAGAAATTGCATTATTGGAACGCATATTTGACATGCGTAAGTTTGGATATATGGACCAACCGAAAATTATAACTCTTCCCCAGCTAGATGAACAACCACACTTGATTGAAGTTAATTTATCATCAAAACCGGAAAGAGAAAATCTCAGTACCCCAAATATGAGCGAATCAGACCTAGAAAAGAGTTATTTGGCTATCAAATCGAGTTTAATGTCTCAACTTTTTACAACCCCGGAGCAAGAACTAGCTTATAAACTTGATGACATGACCGATGCTGAAGACACGAAATTCAAGAAAAAGATTTACCTAATCTTGAAAGGTTCCTTATCTGGTGATGAAGCTGCCCATAAGATATTAACAGCACGAATTGCAGATAACCAAAAGAATATCGTGGCTGATGTAATCTCCAGGGCATGTTCACAGGAAACAACGTATTCCAAATTCTATGGAATTATAACGGAAAGGCTCTGTAACAAACATGACAGCTGGAAAAGGAGCTTTGAGGAGATTTTTAAGAAGAGGTATAATGATATCCCGGATTTTGAACCTCCACAGATTCGTAATCTTGGAAAATTTTGGGGGCATGCTTTGGCCGTAGAGTCTATAGGCCTTGATGTTTTTGAAATTGTTCAAATGAATGAAGAAGCTAGTACCGCAGCTAATAGGGTACTGCTTAAGTTTATTTTTCAGGAACTTGTATCTGAATTGGGTGTTGAAGAGTTGCATGAACGATTACATAACCCGAGCGTGAGCTGGGCCCTGTCACATATGTTTCCTGAAGATGATGAGGATGACATGATGTTCTCGATTAATTATTTCACAGCAATTGGTTTGGGAAGACTTACAACTGGTATGAGGGAAAAACTAAGTACAATTCAAGCGAATAGAAGTGAAAAGGCACTTTCTGGTCGCAAAGTTGATGACGCTCGTGTGAAACGTGAGGACAGTAGAGAATACCGTCCTAACTTACATGAGCCCCGAATGAGCTCCTCAAGACACCGGTCTAGGTCTCCAAAACGAGTGAACCGAAATCGATCTCGAACGCCCCCAAGGCAAAGAAATAGGTTGCATAGATAAAATAGTTAATATTTCGTAGTCTGATTTCAGAAGAAAAAAAAGAGTATACATTGCGGACACTCAAGATATTTATTTATTTAGATAACCTAAAATTTTTTAGAAAAATGCTATTCGACTAACTGAATTGATTTTACTCAGGAACGTTGAGAAAGCGATTGGGTATTAATATAATTCAACATAATAAAATAGCATGAAATGAACGAAACGAACTTATCAAAAAATTGATTCGGAGATAGAAATTGATTGGACTTTTTCTTCAGCATAGGAAAAATAAAATTAAGAATTCTAACGAATGATCGCATCAAAGAATGACCATGGCGTCAATTTACTCGCTAGACAAAATACCCCAGTATTTTTCAACACCGTAAGAACCATCAGCCTTCCAGTAGTCGTTGAAAGCAGTAAATAGAATGGTGTCGTCACCACATGATTCCTTGATGGCGGCGACGGCGACCTCTTGGTTAGTTTTGGAAGGAACAGCCACACCGTTGGTGTCACCTTGAGATGGCCAACCAGACTCGGTAATCAACACATCCTTGGCGCCATCACATATACCCCATAGGTATTCAATTTGGTCCATCAACCAAGAACCGGCGTTTTCAGCAGTACAGGTTGAGTCAAAGTAAGCATGGGCATTACATGCGACATAGTCGTTGTAATCACACAAACCTGGATTGTTCAAGAACGCAGCAAATGATTCTACAGAGACGACTGGGCCACTGTAGCCTGCAGCAGTCAAAGCAGTTCTACCAGTTTCAATGTAAGAACCAACGGTCTCGACAGATGCTTCACCAGAGTTAACCAATTCATTACCAATGGAAACTGTCATCACATCATCCCAAGAACCGTAAGATTCGATAGCACTTGCAATTTCTGCAACACCAGCTGCAATGGCATCCATGTAGTAAACACCCAAGAACAACTTTTGGTCTGAAGACTTAGCTTGCAAGACATATTCAACTTGGCTACAGTCAACACCGTACAATCTGATAACACCGTAGGTCGTTAGGTCCTCAAAATCAGACTTGACTTCGTCCAAAGTCTTACAAGCACCGGCATCAGTGTATGGAGAGTAAGTTATACCCTTTACACCAGAACCTAAGTCAGTAGTGTCAATGGATGATGTGGAGCTCGACGTAGCAGCGCTTGAAGTCGAAGTTGAAGTAGTAGAATCGGTTTCAGCTTCTGTAGTAGCTGCTGCTTCAGTGGTTGCTGTTGCAATAGCTTCTGATAGAATAGATTCAGCAACAGCTTCTGCTGTAGTGGCTTCCGCTTCTGCGGCTGCTGCAATGGAAGATGGAACTTGACCTGCGTACACAGTAGTGACACTTGTTTGATGAGTTGTAACGTATACAACATCTCTCTTTTTAGCAGCATGTTCATGAACTGGAGAGGCCATTACTGAACCTAGCATACTGGCACCGGCCAAAACACTTGAAAAACGCATTTTTTATTTTTGCCTTGAAATGAGCTCGACTAGTTTTCTACTATCTCCTCAACCGATTTTAAAATTTATTTGTTGCTCTGTTGTTATTTATCCTGATGGCTTAACAATAGAGATTTGAAGTAAATATCAATTGATCAAATGAACGAATATATTTGGGTGTCTAAAGGAACGACGAGTAGTTGGATTGCGGTTGGATGTAGGTAAACCTAGTTGTTTGAAGTGTAAAACTAGAACACAGGCCGCCTGGGTGTTGGCTGAAAGACTTGAGGAAATATCTTTTCTCAATATATAGTAAAGTAAACCAATATCAACTTCAGAGAAGCATTCAAAGCGCAGGAGGACAGGATTTCGAGAAAAAAAAAAATAAAGCGTATCGTAATTGCCCACTAAAGTTCGTGGAATGATATATGGCCTTTTTTAAAAATTTTTTAAAGCGTAACTACTCATTCTTCTAAGAGATTCAGATCTCCTCAAGGTGTACTCGTAGCCTATTTTAGAAAATTGAAAACAAATACGGTAAGAAAATCCGTAGTGTTCGATGTCATCCCGAACGATAATCCCAAAAGGGTAGTTGTCAGATTTTAATACGAGATCGTTTCCCGATTAGGAATGGGGTCGCATTTTTCTAGTTCTCAGAATGATGCGCTCGCTTTAAACGCTACCCTATTTCATTTCGGCTTTTAAATAGAACGTGCAACAATGATGCGTGTTTCTTTCAAGAGAGTAACTTAATCCACCACGTGATCTCTCAAGAAGTTATACTAATTAAAGAGATGTGGGATAAATCACAGCAGACGAAAATACGTCCGGAAGATAAACGTTCGATTCGGCGGCTAATGTCCCATTAGGTCATTTTGATCATTAAGAGAAATGATCTGCCTTTACCTTAAGGAGAGAGATCCAAGAGATCAAAAACAAGGAATCAATATTTGGTTGATTCCACGAGGAAGTATTTTAAGTAATTACCTAATAGCAGATGGTATATAGTTGTGGTACGCTTCGACTTATTGTAAGGTGTAGAAAAGACGTTCAACGAGTTTCTTATAAGTACAGGTAAGCTTTTAATTTCTTTTTTAAGGTGTTTTCCTAGTTTCCTTTACCCCTTCTTGCCGCTTCTTGTATTTTTCGTTTGATTCGGTTTCTTGAATGGTTTAGTATAAAAGAAAGGAAGGGTCTGGGCGTTTAGCCGCTGTTGTTACCAAACATAAGATTATATATTTTCTTAGGTATATTCGAGATAAAAAGAGATATAGTACATTGAATCTGTTTTCAGGTGATGAATAGTCCTCAAGATACCATTTCAGAGGTTGAATACCCAGCTTGGTATCAGGATGAAGAAGTTCCAGTCACTAAGCAAGAAATCAAAGATATTTTTAACGATTTAGCGAGGAAATTTGGATTTCAACAATCGTCCAAAGAGAACATGTGTGATCATTTACTTACGCAATTAGACTCTAGAGCAAGCAGGACTACAGCTCAACATGCGTTGGTTTCATTACATGCATCTTATATTGGAGGGGATGTTGCTAATTACAAGAAGTGGTATTTTGCAGCCCAATTGGACCTTGATGAGGAAATTGGATTTCCGTACATGAAACTAAGGGGGAAATCAAAAAGGAGGAACATCCGAATCGCACATGCAAAAGGAATTTCTATTAAAGAGCAGCAGCAACGATGGAAAAAAATGCAGGATGAGTTCCTTGAGAATTATCCTAAAGTTGTAATGTCTGAGACTGAAAAGAAAACGGGATCCTCCTTTAAAGCGGCAGATTATAAATGGAAATTAAAGATGAACTCGTTAACACCGTCGCAACTAGCTCGACAGTTGGCTTTGTATTTACTCATATGGGGTGAAGCCAACCAATTACGTTTTACGCCTGAATGCTTGTGCTTTATTTTCAAATGTGCTTTGGATTACGACTCTATACTTCAAGACGTTGAAAATTCTAGACAGGAATTTTATTTTCTTGATGAAATAGTGACACCAATTTACAACTTCCTAAGGGAACAGGTTTATCACCTACAGACAAATGGAAATCTAGCTAGACGAGAAAAAGATCACAAGGATATCATTGGCTATGATGACATCAATCAGCTTTTTTGGTATCCTGAAGGAATAGAAAGAATTATACTGAAGTCTGGGGAGAGGTTGGTTGATATACCCTTAGAAAGAAGGTTCGAAAGCTTGAAAAATGTCGCATGGGAAAAAGTGTTCTATAAAACTTATTATGAGACCAGGACTTGGCTGCATTGTATGACTAATTTTAACAGAATATGGATAATCCATTTCGCAACCTTTTGGTTTTTTACTTCCTTTAATTCTCCCACTTTGTATACAAAAAACTACATCCAGCCATTGGATAATCCTCCAACTCCCCAAGCAAGATTTTCGGCCATTGCAATTGGTGGCACCGTCACTTGTTTAGTCCAAATTTTTGCCACATTAGCTGAATGGAGTTTTGTCCCCAGAGAATGGCCAGGTGCACAACATCTCACAAAGAGGATGTTGGGCTTAATAATTTGCCTTTTCATAAATTTTGGCCCCTCCGTTTACATTTTCCTTTTTCATGACTTAGACGTACATTCAAAAAGTGCATATATTGTTTCGATCATTCAATTTTCAATTGCACTAGTCACCACCCTTTTCTTCTCAATTAAGCCCCTTGGTGGACTATTCTTTTCCTATCTAAAAAGAGGATCAAATAAAAGGAAGTATGTGTCATCACAAACTTTTACAGCGTCGTTTGCTCCTCTCACTGGTAGTAGCAAATGGTTTTCAAGAGGATTATGGCTTTGTGTTTTTGTTTGCAAATTCGTTGAATCCTATTTTTTCCTTACACTATCGTTAAGGGACCCTATTCGAGCTCTTTCTACGATGGATATGACTAGATGTGTTGGTGATCAACTCTTAGGCACTTCTCTATGTCACTGGCACGCTACAATCACATTGTTTCTGATGGTAATCACGGATTTGATTTTATTCTTTCTCGATACTTACCTCTGGTACATTATTTGCAATTGTTTCTTTTCAATAATGTTATCCTTTTCTCTTGGTACATCAATATTAACTCCATGGAAGAACATCTATTCGAGATTACCAAGAAGGATATATACTAAAATATTGGCAACGGCGGAAATGGATACTAAATACAAGCCTAAAATTTTAGTTTCCCAAATTTGGAACGCAATTGTGATATCAATGTACAGAGAACACTTGATTTCGATAGATCATGTTCAACGCTTACTTTTCCAGCAGGTTGAATCGACATTTCATGAAGGTCGTGCATTAAAATCGCCAACTTTCTTCCTTGCTCAAGACGACTCTAACTTTAAATCAATGGAGTTTTTTCCCCGCAACTCTGAAGCTAAAAGGAGAATATCATTTTTTGCCCAATCCTTGTCAACTCCAATTACAGAACCTATACCTGTTGAGTGTATGCCAACTTTCACCGTCTTAATACCACATTATTCTGAAAAAATCCTTTTGAGCTTGAGAGAAATCATAAAGGAAGAATCTACAAATAGTAAAATTACGTTGTTAGAATATTTAAAACAACTACATCAAACTGAGTGGGAATGTTTTGTAAGGGACTCGAAATTGTTGGCCATTGAAAATGGGCATTTGAGCAAAGAAAGTTCTAAAACTGGTAATAATGATTCCCTCATTCAGGAGAAAATTAATGACCTACCTTTTTACTCTGTTGGGTTTTCTGAATCTGACCAAAAATATACTCTTCGCACAAGAATTTGGGCTTCTTTGAGAACTCAAACTCTTTATAGAACCATATCAGGTTTTATGAATTACACCAAAGCGATAAAATTGCTCTACCGGATCGAGAACCCTTCAATGGTTCACATGTATGCGGAAAATATTGATGGCTTGGAGGCCGAACTTGAAACAATGGCTAGACGAAAATTTAAGATGGTTGTTGCAATGCAAAGGTATGTCGATTTTAATTCAAATGAACGTGAAGCAGTAGAATTCATTCTTAAAGTATTTCCCTCCATCTCAATCTCATATTTGTTGAAGGAAAAGTTACCTGAAGATATGGGTGGTAGGGAGGTATTTTACTCCTGCTTGACGAATGGTTTATGCCCTATTGATGAAAAAACTGGTTTGAGAAGTCCGAAATTTAAGATACGGTTGTCCGGGAATCCTATCTTGGGAGATGGTAAATCCGACAATCAAAACCATTCCATTATATTTTATCGCGGCGAATATATTCAGGTGATAGACGCCAATCAAGATAACTACTTGGAAGAATGTTTGAAGATTAGATCTATTCTAAGCGAATTTGAAGAATTAGAAATGGAAAATTTTATGCCATATATCCCAGGAATAGAGTATGGAGAGCAACCTCCTCCAGTAGGGATTGTGGGAGCAAGAGAATACATTTTTTCTGAGAATATTGGAGTCTTGGGAGATATTGCAGCAGGAAAAGAGCAAACTTTTGGCACCTTATTCGCTCGCACACTTTCAGAGATAGGAGCAAAATTACATTATGGACATCCTGATTTTTTAAATGCGATTTTTATGACAACTAGAGGAGGAATTTCTAAAGCTCAAAAAGGTCTTCATCTAAATGAAGACATTTATGCAGGTATGAACGTCCTATGTCGTGGTGGGCGAATTAAGCATAGTGATTATTATCAATGCGGCAAGGGTCGTGACCTTGGTTTCAATTCCATTTTGAACTTCACAACAAAAATTGGGGCTGGCATGGGAGAACAACTCTTGTCTAGAGAATATTACTACCTAGGAACACAGCTGCCTTTAGATCGATTTTTATCTTTCTTTTATGCTCATCCGGGATTTCACCTTAATAATTTATTCATAACGCTTTCTGTTCAACTTTTCTTTTTGCTAATGTTGAATTTGGGTGCGTTAAACCATGAAGTTATCTCCTGTTTTTATGATCCCGATAAACCAACGACTGATATCCCGGATCCACTTGGTTGTTATCAGTTGAAACCGGTTCTTCATTGGGTCACAATTTTTGTTCTTTCCATTTTTATTGTGTTCTTCATAGCATTTGCACCGCTGCTAATTCAAGAACTACTTGAAAAGGGCGTTTGGAAAGCCTTTTCACGCTTTGCTCATCATCTCATCTCTTTGGCTCCAGTTTTTGAGGTGTTCGTTTGTCAAATATACTCAAATTCACTAGCCACTGACGTGACTTTTGGAGATGCTAAATATATTCCCACAGGAAGAGGATTTGCTATCACGAGATTAGATTTTCACAATCTCTATACTCGATTTGCTGCTTCGTCTATTTATTCTGGGTTTATGGTTTTTTTGATGCTACTAACTTCTTTTTTAACGATATGGCAGCCTGCCTTGCTTTGGTTCTGTATTACGGTTATATCTCTCTGCCTGGCCCCGTTCATCTTCAACCCTCATCAATTTTCGTTTATGAGCTTTTTCTTTGACTATGGTAATTTCGTAAGATGGCTCTCGATTGGTAATACATCGTATCAAGAAGACTCATGGGCTGAGTTTGTTAAACGAAACAGAGCTCGGTACACGGGTTACAAGAAGAAAATCATTCATGATCAGAGCGAACAACGATCAAAGAGATCTCGAAAACCATCACTAAGGAATCTATTCGTATCTGAAATATTATCCCCTACCATTTCAATGATCTTTAGTTGTACTGCATATTGTTTCATCAATTCTCAGACAGGCGTGAGAAACGTAAATCCTACTCAGGGAATTTTAAGATTGGCAATAGTAACAATATTTCCGATAATTTTCAATATCGTTGCCATCTCTGTTTTCTTCCTCCTTTCTTGTTTTGCAGGGCCGCTTCTCTCATGCTGTTGCGCTGGAAGCAGTGGCACGGTAGCAGCTATGGTCCATGCATTGGCTGTAGTGATATATCTGGTAGATTTTGAGCTGATGTGGTTCTTAGAAGGCTGGGATTTCACGAAGACCCTAATGTTGATCATAGCTACTATCAATCTACACAACCTTATTTTCAAATTAGCGACCATTTTTCTTCTATCAAGAGAATACTTAAACAATAAATCGCATCTGGCTTGGTGGTCAGGAAAATGGTATAGTACAAAAATGGGGTGGTCAGTAATTTTTCAACCAGGAAGAGAATTCCTAGTAAAGATCATGGAATCAAGTTTTTTCGCTGGAGACTACATTCTGGGTCATTTTTTGCTTTTTGTTCAAACACCACTTGTCTTCATACCATATATTGATTATTGGCACAGCACAATGTTATTCTGGCTTCGACCAGGTTCTTTTCTCTCTTCACATTCTGTGCTTTCCTTGAAGCAGAAGAAGAGCAGAGATGCCGTCGTAAGACGGTATTTCTTGTTATATTTCCTAAATTTGATATTGATCTTGACACTATTGGTGGCACCAATGGTAACCCTACAATATTTACCTGATGGTACAACTCTTTTAACTCACGAAATGTTTATTGGTATAGTGCAGCCGCACAAGCAAGATAATAATGACACCGGGCCTAATGCGCCATCAACTATTTTGAGAACTACGCCTGCCATGCCAGTTTTCAGGACGGTCCCTTAACCAGATACAAAAATAGTAACACGTCACTTCGTTATGGATATCCCGCATAAATATACGATTTAACTATCTATTCTCATCTCATTTAGGCACATAATGAAGCCAAAGGGAATTTAGAGGCACCCTAAAAAACCTAAAGACAAACCGTTTTGCGAGGAGAGCAGAACGCAATATCCATTTACATCTCAATATCATTTATCTTTTCTGCACCGCCCTCTTCGGATGTTGCGGCTTTATCTGATAGTTTTTTCCTCATCCCGACTTTTTAGACAGAAGAGGCGATGCTCTTTTGTACGATCTTTTCTACGGTAACTGAATCATTACCCTGTTTTTACAAAAGAAATGAAACGGTTACCCAACTGGTAAATTTTCAGCGAAAATACAAACATACGCGATTTCTTAAGGAAATGGAGAATCTTGAGGGTATGCGAAATTATGTTCTCACGGCATCCGCCTCCAGGTTGTGCGAACACCGAAAAGTTTAACATTTAAATGGAACTTGAAAATCTCGAGACGTTAATGTTTTTCTTTCGTTGTTTGATTATGATAGGAAGGAGAAAATAGGCCGGTTTAAGCACAACAATGTTCTTGAGCAAACTTGCTGCATTCTCACTCGCTTCTTTATTGGCAGGCCATGCCGCAGCCAGCGATCTTCCCGCAATTGAAATTAAAGGTTCAAAGTTTTTTTTCTCGAACAATGGTTCGCAGTTCTACATGAGAGGTGTTGCTTATCAAGCTGATAGCGCCAATACAACCTCTGGTAGTACTTTTGTGGATCCATTAGGTGATTATGATACCTGTTCAAGAGATATTCCTTACTTGCAATCTTTAGATACCAACGTCATCCGTGTGTATGCTCTTAACACTTCCTTGGATCACACCGACTGTATGCAAGCTTTGAATGATGCAGGTATTTACGTCATTGCTGATCTTTCTGAACCAAGTTACTCCATTAACAGAAATTCTCCTGAATGGAATTTGGACTTGTACGACCGTTACACCTCTGTCATTGACGCTTTCCAAAATTATACAAATATTTTGGGTTTCTTTGCCGGTAATGAAGTTTCAAACCAATACAATAACACAGATGCATCTGCTTTTGTCAAAGCTGCCATCAGAGACTCGAAGCAGTACATTTCTGACCAAGGTTACAGATCCATCCCAGTTGGGTACTCCTCTAACGATGATGCTAAGACGAGAGTGACCATGGCCAATTATTTCGCTTGTGGTGATGAGGATGTCAGGGCTGACTTCTATGGTATCAACATGTATGAGTGGTGTGGTGAATCTACTTTTGAAGATTCTGGTTATGCTGACAGAACTGAGGAATTTTCAAATATGACTATTCCTGTATTTTTCTCAGAGTATGGATGTAACGAAGTGACACCAAGAAAATTCACTGAAGTACAAGCCATTTATGGTGAAAATATGACAGATGTATGGTCAGGTGGTATTGTCTACATGTACTTCGAGGAAACCAACAACTACGGCCTTGTCTCAATTGATAGCAACAGTGATGTCAAAACTCTGTCCGACTATAGTTACTATTCTAAGGAAATTAACAGCATTTCTCCTACCTCTGTAACCGAAGATTCTTACACACCAACTTCCACGTATATGTCATGCCCAACTGAGTATTCGTACTGGCTTGCTGCTACTGATCTTCCACCAACGCCCGATGAAGACCTATGTGAGTGTATGGCTGCATCTTTATCCTGTGTTGTTGATGATAGTGTCTCTTCTGATGACTACTCCACGCTTTACTCTTACATTTGCGGCGAAGTTTCATGTGATGGTGTCACCGGTAACGGTACCACAGGTGAATATGGTGCTTATTCTTTCTGTTCTGACAAGGACAAGTTATCCTTTGTGATGAATTTGTACTACCTAGATCAGGACAGTGACTCCAGCGCTTGTGATTTTGATGGTTCTGCCTCTTTGGCATCCTCTGCAACCACAGCATCAGCTTGTTCCGCCGCCCTAAAGGCTATTGGTACCGCTGGTACTGGTACCTACTCTGGTAACGTGACCTACGCTACATCTGGTTCTTCCGCATCCACCACCTCTGGTTCAAGCACCTCTGGTACCTCAAGCTCATCATCCAGCACTAGTACAAAGTCTAGTGGCGCCATCGTCTCAACTAAGGTATCCACTTCCCATGTGTTCGCCACAGTATTTGTAACCTTATTTGCTATCGCTGGCGCTGGTTTGGTCATGGTTTAAAATATTATCATTAAAACCAGCTTTAAGGAACTTTGAAGTGTTTTGAGTATACATACAGGTATATATGTGTACAATTAGGATTACATGAGTTTTACAACCATTATAATTGAAGTATATATGGAGTTCTTTAATCGGTAAACTCGCCAGGCTTTGCGGCGATAAATTGTTCGAGACTCTTGAGTGTAGGCAGAATCTCGACTCACCCATCACTTTAAATTAGTCTTCGTGACGCATTGAAAATTTCAGGTCACATTTCTGTCGTCCTTTCTTAATATAGCTTCAAAATTGCGTTTATCCAAAGTAGTCTGGAAAAAAAAAAGAGACCGCTCAGAGAACCATGTATACCTCAACTTGTGGTTACATAAGCTACAAATGGGAGGGTCCAGCAATCTAAAGCTTTTCACTAAGGAAAGGTTCAATAATTAGGAATTCTAGAACCTATATCTCTTCAAATTGTTCCTGAGTATCTACATCTAGCTTCACAATGTTGTAATTTCTATTTTAGGATATGGCGACAGACGTCGAAACCTAAAGAGACAAATATCATTATAAAAGTGACTAGTAAGACGTTTTAATAGAGTACGGGTTCAAGAAGCTAGGATATTTACAGGACTCAAACTAATACTAAAATAAATCAGGTCAATCCACTATTTTTACCATTTCTTTGGATTTTTTTGGATTTTGTGCCCTACCATGAATCCTTCTTTCGTTAAGTTGATATTTCAATTTGTGTTCTTTGTGACACAGATTGCATGCGAAACTTCTGACAGCAGTGAAACGGCTCCAGCTATTGAAATTGTTGGTAATAAGTTCTATTATTCCAATAACGGAAGTCAATTTTACATCAAGGGAATTGCTTATCAAGCAGATACAGCCAATTCTAGTTCCACGGCTACTGTCAATGATCCACTTGCAGACTACGATTCATGTAAAAGAGACCTTCCTTACTTGAAAGATCTCTATACCAATGTGCTCCGAGTTTATGCTGTTAACACTTCTCTCGACCACTCTGATTGTATGGAGCTATTTCAACAAAATGGTATTTACATCATAGCAGATCTTTCAGAACCATCAGAATCTATATCCAGGAATTCTCCTGCGTGGGATCTTGAGCTATACAAAAGGTATACCTCCGTTGTCGATTCCCTACAAAATTATACAAATGTTTTGGGTTTTTTCGCTGGTAATGAGGTCACCAATAGCAACAATAACACAGATGCATCTGCTTTTGTTAAAGCTGCGATTAGGGATACAAAGCAGTATATCTCAGATCAAGGTTATAGATCTATTCCAGTCGGTTACTCTTCTAATGATGACTCGGATACTAGGGTTGCTATAGCGGACTATTTTGCCTGTGGTGATGACTCAGAGAGAGCCGACTTCTATGGTATTAACATGTACGAGTGGTGCGGTGAATCCACATTTGAAGACTCAGGATATGCTGATAGAACCAAAGAATTCTCAAACTTAACTATCCCAATTTTCTTCTCAGAGTATGGTTGTAACGAAGTGACACCCAGAGAATTCAATGAGGTTCAGACTTTATATGGTGACGATATGACAGATGTTTGGTCAGGTGGTATTGTTTATATGTACTTCGAGGAAACCAACAATTACGGCCTCGTCTCAATCGATGGAAACGATGTCAAAACACTAAGCGATTATAATAATTTGAAATCTCAATTGAAAAGCGTCTCCCCTTCCACTGCAACTGCTACTTCCACTGGTAGCTCCAACTCTAGTGTATTCTCATGTCCAGTGACCGGGGTAAATTGGAAAGCATCAACAGATTTGCCACCAACTCCAGATGAAGATGTGTGCGACTGTCTTGACATCTCTCTAGAATGCGTTGTTAGTGATGATGTAAGTTCTGACGATTATGCAGATTTATTCAATTACCTATGTTCTGACATGGACTGTTCTGATATAACATCAAATGGTACTACTGGAGATTACGGTCCTTACGCATACTGTGACTCGAAACTAAAGTTGTCCTACTTAATGAACAAATATTACGAATCAGAAGATAAACACAGTTCTGCCTGCTCTTTTAGTGGCTCAGCTACGTTAACTTCCACTGATTCGTCGGCTTCTACATGCAAGGCAGTTTTATCATCTGCATCGATTAGTGCTAGTACAACCTCTGCCTCTACTCAGTCTGGTTCATCTCAGTCGTCTTCCAGCAGCACCTCTTCGTCTTCCAAAAAATCCTCTGCGACAATTTTAAAGCCTTCTTTCAACTCAAACACGATGATCGTGACCAGTGTTCTTACTTTCTTCTTTATTGGGTGTGGAATGGTTATAATTTAGTATATTAATTACAAGATTTATCTATCAATCAGTAACCATAAATATTTCATTTAATGCCTTAGCATCCATTACAGCAGCACGTTTTTGTTTAATCCATTTGGAACGAACAGATAGTCTGGTGGTCAATGCATTTGGAACGGACGAAGCAGTTTCTCGTGGTCTTAACATTTCATCTCTGCTCACTTGTGTTGAATTCGATGACAATTCATTATCAAGTATATTGCGCTTCTTCTCCTTCTTCTCCTTCTTCTCCTTCTTCTCCTTCTTCTCCTTCTTCTCCTTCTTCTCCTTCTTGGCCTTCTTCTCCTTCTTGGC
Organism: Kluyveromyces aestuarii; assembly: GCA_003707555.2. NCBI lineage: Eukaryota > Fungi > Ascomycota > Saccharomycetes > Saccharomycetales > Saccharomycetaceae > Kluyveromyces > Kluyveromyces aestuarii. The sequence goes on from PPJO02000014.1 coordinate 37,481, forward strand.
CTTCTTCTCCTTCTTGGCCTTCTTCTCCTTCTTGGCCTTCTTCTCCTTCTTGGCCTTCTTCTCCTTCTTGGCCTTCTTTCCTTTAGATTCACCAGTAGACTCAACATCGTCGTATGATCGTTTCCTCTCGTTACTGTAAGATTTTAGCTGTTTCGTTTCCGCATCCCAAGTACTTGCCAACACTTCCCCCTTAACAAAATGAATGCCCCATTTACCATTTATAATCTTATCTGTTCGTTGCCTATCTAACTCATTGCTAATATTGTCCTCATTACCGTTAAGTCGTCCTAATAACCTTTGGAATACATCCAGTCCGGTGCACTCGCCGCTATCAAATTCATCTTTCTTTTCTTTCTTCTTAAGTTTCGCCCCTAAACCCAAATTGTCGTCTTTTACACTTACCTTAATGTGAGTTGTTGTCGAATGTGATACAAGACCAAGTCCAGAGCCTGGCGTCCATCCCATTTTTTCAAGGTGTTTATGTCCGAACCTTTTCGTATCATTACTCCAGGCAGTATTTCTTGGATCCAACCCGAATCTTTGCTTCGTTCTCGCTGCTGCTAATCCCATAAGTAATTATATGTGTTGATCTTTAGTTGAAGTTATACACCTGCTGCTAATGTAGCTTAAATATCAATTATCTTTACCTCATCTCATCGCTTCTCAAAATTTTTCTTCCAAGAAAAAAAAAAAAAGAAAAGCGATATCAAAGATCAATTCAAGAAAGCTGCAGAGAATGAAATTCGACAGTTACTTGAAAATGAGATCTAATACATACATATATATATATATTTATTTCGGATTACTATCATTAGTGCTTTCGAAAATTAACATTATAATTAGAAGATGTGTTAAAGTTGCGCATATTGCGAATTTATCAAAAAATTATGACTACGGGGATTTTATATGATGCTGAAGTTTTACCTATTTAAAAGGATATTAAGCAAACCATTTGTGTACTGTTTGCACCATTTCAGGTGGATATCTCTGAAGAATAGCGCTAGTTTGGGCCTGTGGCATGGCATTAAGTAACTTCTTTGTGGATTCTACTATTGCTGTGGCATTTGCTCCAGTTATTGATTTTTGATGTAAAGCTTGGAGTACGTTGTCGATAATAACATCAGTGTTTTCTTGGATAACAGGTGAATTGTTATCGATCAATTGCGCCAACATCCTGTAGTTGAAGGCTGCGCATTCTTCATCGTGAATTATTGGGAAAGTCTTCAACCAACTTTTGAGATACTCGTCGAAGCTTGGTAGGTTTGAACCATAACTGCTCAATATTTTTGCGATTGCGGTTGAAGCATTTTCACTGGAATTCACATTTTCCTCTGATTTAGCCTCTGGCATGTTTACAATACGTAACAAAACATCCAAGGAGGGTATGCACACGTCCGCATATGTATTTGGTGCATATTGGGCGCAAACACCCAACAGATAAGAAGCACCTTGGCGGATAGAAGGTTCAGGGAAAGTTAGAGAGTCTTTCATCTTCTGTACGAAATGCTCCTTGAATGGAGCCGAATTTTCACCGATACTCTCGACCATATCAGCAACAGCAATCAAAGCGAAAAGAAGAATAAATGGCTCATTTTCTTGAAGATATGAATGAATTATTGGCCATAAATTCTGGAAGTGTGGCAGGAACGCAGCTCCGGAGGATTTGAAAACGGCAGCTAATGACTTATTAATTTCGTCCAATAAATCTTCATCCGTGTATTCGTCCAACTCATCATCAACGTCTTCGTTGTATTCATCATCTTGATCGTAGCGTGATTTGGTTCTGTCGTAAACATCTGTCAAGTTATTACTCACACCTTGTGTGAATTGAGCGAGTTGCTCTCCATTTAGCTTACTATCACCAACTAATGCAAGGCAATCGACTAAAGCATAGTGATAAGTCTTTGTCACTTCTGGCATTGGTTCGGAAATAATACCTGACAATAATTTAGCCAGAGCGATTTGCCACAATTGCAACACAATTTCGTTGTCTTGGCCTGCTGCAGATATTAAGGAAGTAAATAAGGCGGGAATGAGGGTTGCACCCCGAGCTCTTACTCCATCATGAAGGTAAAAATCTATTGAAGGGATTGCAACATCAGTTAGGATTTCTTTCACGTACGAAGCGAAGAAACTTTTCAAGACAGTGGCATAAACCTGTATTAATTCCATAGCAGTAACCTTGTCATCTAAAACAGATGTATGAATTGCAATGTGTTTGCCTTGGATTTGGACAACATCCCAGTCAGAGTATTGTTGGTAATTCGCAGCCTCTTCCTCCTCAATTAAACTAACATCTTGAGTTGCTTTGGCTGTTTCAAGTAGAGGGGGGAGAACAATATTCAAGAGGGGAACAAAATCTTCACGTAAGATTCTGCAAACTCTGCTCCAACTCTGTTCTAAGTAAGACTTGATAGGGTCATCTTCGGCAATTCCTTCGTTTTGATATGCGATGAACAACTGAATCAATTCTTGTGAGTGAGATGCAAATTTCTCTTTCCCCACAGCTAGGGCAATTAAAGTTGAGCATTCCATGCATTTACCCTTAAGCACTCTACTTTCACCTCCCGTCTCAGTTCTCAAAACATTTATTAGAAGTGGCATCAAAGTATCGTAGTATTTGATGAACTTTTTCTCCGCGGCTTCGGCTATGAAAGCTATGGTGGTCAAAGCCTGTTCTTGAACATAAAGCTTTGAGCTCTGTAACATGCTCAAGAGGTTTGTCAATAAGCTGTCTAGGTACGGTTCCATAATTGACTGAGTAGCCTGTTCAGAAAAGTTGACTAACGCTGCTGCTGCGTGTGTTTGGACCCTCTCGACAGATGCATTTGTTAGTTTTGAAATCAAGGCCGGTAAGATACGTTCGTGTGATGTGCTTTGGATTAATGGGGCAAAGTCCGTAGATATCTGTCCTAAGACGTTACAACAACCATATTGAACTCTTGGGTGAGGATCATCGATGAGTGGAACTACCATATCTAAAATTTTATCGATTTCGGTCATCAATACATCACGACAACCTTCTGCAGCAGAAGACAAGGCCATCAATGCGGCAAATCTCTCCCTCCATTCAGATGAGGATATCATTTGTTGTAGGAATTGGAATAACGGAGGAGCTAGGTATTTTCCATTTAGTCTTAATGCAACACGATCCAAAGACTGGCGCGCCATATCGTATGTGTTTTCCTCGCTATCTTCTTCTACATCGTTAGAGCTTTGCCATTCCAAGGCTTGCTCGTCGTCAATAGAAACCTCGGTCATCATAATAAGCGTGTCAAGAACAAGTGATTGAGCATAGGTTGGGTTGCTCTTACACATCTGTGGGGCACATTCACTGAATACTGTAAGTAATTCAAGAGCGGTCGTTCTAGCTGAGGGCTCTAAGTCTTTATTTTTGATAACAATATCTGAGAACTGAATAATTTGATCGAACATATCCCTGAAAAGTTTTGGTGCCAACTCAACAAGCTCTATTAAAGACTCGAAGACAGATGCCAATGCCTCATCTTTACCGTCATCTAAAAACTTTGGTAGACTGTTTAGCAAACTAGGAAGCAAAACACCCAATTTTGCCCAATTCGACTTAGGAAGTTGCTTAAAATAACCGACAAAGGCAGTCACTGCTGCAATCTTCACATCATCGTTGCTGTCAGTAAACCCTGCTTCAAAGATTGGTAGGGCACTAGACAATTCAATAGAGTTAATTAAGTGAGGAACAGTAGAAAGGATTCTAAAGCTGGACTCCCTAAAATTGGGATCCGAATTTTCGATAGCACCGAATAATGTTTGCAACAACGCCGACCATTCTGGTAATTCCTCTAGAGCGCATTCAGCAATTGCATCTGAAAGTTTATGTCTGATGCTATTCGGCCTCTCAGAAACGAAGCCCTTCAAAAGAGTATCTCTGATCTGCGTCAATGCTTCTTTTGATATATGTGTAATGTTCTTGGCGATTATGATTGTTTTTGACGAAGGAGGGGCTCTCAACGCTAATTTCCTGAATAGCACAGCTGAAAGAGCAGCTGATGTAAAGTCCTGTGAGTAAGCAGATTGTTCAGCCAAGAACATTAAAAGAACTTCTATATGTTCTGGAGTAATCCAATTATTATTCAATGCATCCTCCGCAGCAGAACGAGTAGCATTGTCCGGAGATGCAAACCCCTGCAAGAGCTTGACTAAGGTACTATTGACCTCATCTGGTAGGACGGACATCACGATGCAGCGGATTATACAATTGTTTCTAGATGTATTTTTGAGCTTGAGTTTAAATTCATGATTAAATTCACGGCGTCGTTTCGATTTGGAATTGGATTTTATCAGTACTAAATTTCAAATTTTTTTGTCTCGTTAATTATGATATTTCTAGAATTCGGGTAACCATACTGGTATGATGCGTCTCTGCCAATTTTCAATCAGATACCACTAATATCAGCTATTCGCCAGCCTTGTCCTTAGGGTGAAATTGTTTCCCAACGTTGAATCAATTCTAAAGTCTAGCACAGAATTTCTATTTAGATTCGTATTAATTCTTAATGCACACGGGTACTTTTGAATTCTTATTAATATAAAATACTGTAAATACATACCTTCTTTATGCGGTTGAGTTTTGTCAGTGAAGTAGAGTTTTCGGATAAAAAATGCAAAACCAATTATTCTGAACATCTTATCTCTGGATAAATTCTTAAGGCGAAGACCTCTCTATCCTTGTTCAAGCTTCTATTTTGTAGGATACATATATATTGGGTTGCAGATTTATAGCTACTAATTTAACCGCGAAATGAGATAAATATATTGTTTAGTTTCTAGGCTCATGGAATTATTTCAAAATTCTCCCAACTATAAAGCCGGAAAAAAATGCAAGGCATGTTTTAACGTTTGCGTTCGACCAAGTGGATTTAAAGAGTGATTGTAGTGATGTTGATGAGAATAGCTCTCGCAAAAAATCTAAATATCGCGATGTTTTCTCCTGAACAACAAACTGTAAGGGCATGTAGGTGCGAACTCCATGGATGCTTATAAAACTTTCATAGTGCTCGCATAATAATTCACTGGTCGCAACTTTTTTGCCCTCGTACTGAAGGCAAAAATTGGAATCAATTTCATAAGTCGATTTGACTTTATCAGCAATTCTTGTTAGCATATCGGTGCTTGTTGAATTCTGGATGAACGTTTTAAATTTCATCGTTCCAATTAGTTTGTTCTCTTTCATATTTTTGATCGATATCTTGAACTTGTACTTTGAGTGTTTGCCATTTTCAAAGAATTTCTTGTGCAGCAAGGTAGATGACCTTCGTCCGGCAAATTGATCATTAGATTTCTGAGAGGCATTGACATTGCCTAAACAGACTGTCTGTGTTAAATCAACGAGAGAGAGTTGACTCGATGATACACTTTCATTGTCAGACGCATCGAATGATTTCCAGAAATAATTAACCTGAACGTCAGGCGTTTCTAGGTCACTTGCGGACAAAAAAGTCATGTCATTAGCATCATGTGGCTCTAACTTTTGAACATCAACTGGTTCAGATTTCCGAATTGAAATGTAAGGCTCATTGAATGTATTTATTGATTTTGTCCTGGTTGCCAATTGACAGCTCAATGCAGCATGTGTCAACTGCAAGACACTGATTAAGCCTAATATTGTACCACTGTCGTCAATCACCGGTAAATTTAGAAACCGGCCTTCATACATCATCCTTAGAGCAGAATGTAACCCAAGCCCCTTAAATGCAAAATTGGGTCTTGCTGTCATCACCCTTGTAAGAGTACAAGTTAGCGGGTCAATATCACCGATGTGATTTAGAACGCGACAAACGTAATCCTTACTTGTAAAAATTCCGATGATGTTGCAGTCATTACTTTGTCGAAATTCGGCCATGCTCGGTGAATCATGAACAAGTACAGCTGTGGTCTTATAAGTCGCCATTAATTGCATTGCTTCAGCTACTGTTGCCGTAGGGTTTACAAAAACGGGTGTCGTGTTATAGACTTCAGAGTTAAGTATTGACTCTAACGAAGGTGTTTCCATTTGGTCTATCAAGTTTGCAATATCATGCAATAATCTTTGTCTAGTTTGAGTAGCCTCATTTCCTATGACATCTTGAATCGCATCATTCAACTTTGCACTATCCCTCGCCATTGCTTCCAATTTGAGCACTGCCTGATGAAGACATTTTGTTATATCCAATATTCCAACAATTTCTCCGTTTTCACTATCTACAATGGGCAAGTGCCTTATTTTACGCTCGACCATGATTTCTAACGCGTCAGACACACACATAGAATTGGGTGTAAGAACAGGCGTTCGCGACAAGATATCTTTCGATAATGTACCACTTTTAAATGCTAGATCCTTAGTAGTTATCACACCCTCTAATTTGTCATCTTTTCTTACCAAAACACAGTAACGTCTTTTTGAAGACATTAATGTAGCAACATCGCTAATTTTGTCAGTTGGTTTGCAAAAAAGTGGTCTTTCCAGCGGTAAGTTTCCAACTGTTGGCAGCGTATCTTCTAATTCCATGATTCAAAGTTAGAAAAAAGCGGTTGAGTTCACCAAAACCGAGATCCTTCTTTTGAACTTCAACTAATTTGTCTTCCTTATTTGGTTTCGATCCCTAAACCTTGACGTCAGATTTAAAACAAACCTTTTTTTATATTTTGGGAAAAACAATTCCGAAATACTGTGAAATAAAGAGAAAGTAACTGTGTCATACATTTGACAGTCGCACTTAACGGGCGGGTTCTTGCAAAATATATAATCATACAAGTTTTGTTAAGCAGAATCGCGTAAAATTTCGTTAGAAACTTAGATTTGAAGATTTGTTTTTGTTAGAATTACCAGAAATTTCCCAATGCAATCTAATACAATAAATAGCCTTTTTTCAAAAAGAGTAAATATAGATGATTCAACGAACGCACAAGGAAGCATGTCCAGTTGTTCTAGGGTTTTAAAAACAATTTTACCCTTTTAGTCAGCTAACTTCATTTCAAGTTTTGAGTGTAATTCTGAAGGGTTCAAAAGATTATACTGGGATTTACCAACTATAATTTCTCGAACCAAAGAGTTGTCATAAAAAATCCATGATAATTTGGGAATAAAGGACTCTCAACAAGAGGCCTGTATTTTACACTATGATGGGAAAAAAATGTCCGCAGCAAGTATCGTAAGATCTATGGAATGTATGAATACACTGAAGGGGTTGTGTATTTTCACCGTAGGTCGATTGAAACTACAGCGCTACTCTCATTGAATCACTCCTCGTTGACAACCTCTAGTAAAGTCCGCATAATTCGAAATGGGTTCTCCGTTTGAGCCATTACTAACTCAAGCAAAGAAAATCAACAATAAACTTCGAGATGGTTTTAACACTTCATTCTTGATATGTCTCTCGAAAAGAAGCCCAATTTGAACGGACTTTTTCTATCGATTACTGCTCATAGTGTACCATAGCTTAATTAGGTGATTTTTTGCTTATCATGAGCACCAGTATATATAAGTTTGCATGAGGGAACCGTTGAATTAAATCGCAGTTTAAATTTTATTTATAATGAAAAAATTGAAAGAAAATTGAGCATTTCATTGATGTTCAGATAGAAAGAACCCTTCCTAAACGGATACTCCAAAACCCAAGAACACAGTGAACAATGTCAGGACAAAAAAGTAAGTACCGCACCTTATTTCTTATTTTCTTCAATTTGAAGTCCAAGAGCTAACATATGACCTTTCTTCAGTTGATTTAACTCAATTGAATCCGGAACAGCTTTCTGCCGTTAAACAGCAACTTGAGCAAGAGCTTCAGCATTTCACACAGTCTTTACAGGCCTTGAATCTAGCGAAATCAAAATTTAAGGAATGTATTGAAGATACAAAGAGTGTTAGTAGGAGCGAAGAAGGTGGAAATATTCTTGTTCCGTTATCGAGTTCACTATATGTTTCAGGCAAAATTAAAGATAACCAATCATTTATGGTTGATGTGGGAACAGGATACTATGTTGAAAAAACTAAGGAAGAGACTGTAGAATTTTACCAGAAAAAGATCGATAAACTTAACAAGGAGAGCGTTCAGATACAAGATATCATCAAGGAAAAGAGCCAATCTTCGTTGGCAATCGAAAACCAACTTAGAATTGCAGCAATAAAGCGTCATGAGGAGATGTCTTCAAAACAACAAACTTAAATCGTTAAAATCAATTGCATACTATCTTATTATATAAAAAATTCCATAGTTACCTTCCGCAGTTTTGAAGCTATTGCTATAGGTCTTTTATCGATCAGTTTCAGTGTATTTTTTTGCAAAAAAAAACTCGCTACTTAAATTTATTATGCGAAAACTTCGCGACATCCTACGATTAAATAGCTATAAAAAAAAAGCAAAAAGAAAAGGTGTATTTCAATATGCCATTCTTGCAATACAAAAAAATTTTAGGCGATGAGATGAGATGAACAGACGAGGAAGGAAAGGACCAGAGTTTAACAGGTTTCTTTCAAGAGCCAACACGGTTAAAATGGCTAAGAGAAACAGACCAGGTGTGAGAAGCAAGAGACAGTCCAAGAGACGTGCCCTAAATGCTTTGGAAATCGCTGCTAGAGAAGTTGGTGACCGCAGTGATTCTGATGGCGAAGCTGTTGGGAGACATAATGCTATTGTGAACCCTCAAAAAGGCAGTGACGATGATTCTGCCGATGAAAGCTTTGAAGATGAAGAGCTTGACTCCGATGAAGCATTTGGATCGGATGATGATTATGACGTAATGAGTTCAAGGTTTTCCCAAACAATTAGAGACAAAAAGAAGGCTAAAAAGTCCGTAAAGAAGCATTACGATTCTGAAGAAGATGAGGGTGGATATACTTCCATTGAAGAAGAAGAATTGCTACCTTTGTCGGCAGTTTGGGATAGAGACGATAAGGAAGATTCTGGAGAAGAAAGTGCAGATAATGAAGCTTCAACGTTACACTTGGATGATAAAGAATCTGAAGAAAGCTCTGAACAATCTTCGGAAGACTCATCTTCCGAAGACGAGGTTCAAGAGGAAGAAGATCCGTTTGATGGCTTGTCGGAGGATGATGGAGATATCGAACTAAATGCAATTACCTCGATGCTTCGTAAAAGTAACGAAGATAAGCACCATAAGAAGCTTCAGAATTACGCAGGAGGCGAAGAAAATGAATATGCAATTCCCTCCAACAAAAATAGTTCTAAGCTAAGGCTACAAGATATGCTTGATGTTATGGAAGATCCAAAACTTCTTGAAAATGCTTCACTATTAAAAGGGGCTCAAAATACATTGGCAGTGCCGTTGCCGCAAAGAATACAGAAAAGACATGAAAGACGTGCTGCTTATGAAATTTCAAAGGATGAGGTGAACAAGTGGCAAGATGCAGTTCAGCAACTGAGGAAAGCAGAACATATTTCCTTTCCATTGAATCCAGAAACGCAGCACAACGATTCTAATGTTTTCATTCGTGATGCAGGCAGAGATCTTTCTGAGGTAGAACAAAAAGTTTCTAAAGTTCTGGAGGAAAGTAATCTAACAAATCCAATGAAAGAATCTACTTTTGAAGAAATTGCCACAGCCAAGATGTCGCCCGAAGAAATGAAAAAGAGAACAGCCGAATTGAGACTGATGCGAGAATTGATGTTCCGTGAGGAACGAAAGGCAAAGAGAATCAAGAAGATTAAGTCAAAAGCATACCGCCGTATCAAGAAGAAAGAGCTCTTAAAAAATAAGGAACTGATAGACTCAGATGAAAGCGATGAAGATCACGATATCGCAAGGGCGAAGGAAAGAATGACCCTAAAACACAAAACACAAAGTAAATGGGCAAAAGATATGATACAACATGGAATGACAAAGGATTCAGAAACTAGGGAAGAAATGGAAGAAATGTTGAGGCAAGGAGAACGATTGAGAAGCAAGATAATGGGGCGTGATGATCGTGAGGAGAGTGACGCAGGGCTTGACGACCTCGAAGAAGATGCCTCTGATAGTGCTTCTGACGATGAAAAGATTCGCGAAAATGTCGGTAAAACTGGTGTTCTTAACATGGCATTCATGAGAAATGCAGCGGCGAGAGAAAAAGAAGCCAATAGAGAAGAAATAGCTCTCTTAAGATCGATCGAACAAGGTGAGGAACAGTTGTCATTTGATGGCGAGTCTCATTCTGCTAATAAAACGGTCAATATTGGAAGGAGAATTTATGCACCTGAAACTGATAAAATAAATGAAGAAATGAAAGAGATTCATAAATCTGTGACCAAAGAAATCAAAGATGATGAGTCAAAATCATTGGTCAATCGTCTTTCAAAATCTAAAAAGAAGACCAAAGGGCAGAAAAACTCTGATCAAGAAGAGAATTTGGAACCATCAAATCCTTGGTTGAACGAAAGCGATGATGATGAAATGGTCAAAAAATCTTCCAAAATTCACGTTCTCGACAAAGACAGTTCTAAAGCGTCAAAAAGTGCGCACAAGATTGAAAAGAGCTTAAATAAAAGGGCCAAGAAAAAGTCTAACACTTCAAAGGATGAGGAATTACTCTTGGACTTAGAAGACAGCAACAAGCTTAATATTGTAGATGCGTATGGAGGCTCTGATGATGAAAATAACAAAAACACTATGTTCCAACAACAGGATGTCATTGCAGAGGCCTTTGCTGGTGATGACGTTGTTACGAAATTCCAGGAAGAAAAGAGAAGAGTTGCAATTGATGAGGATGATAAAGAAGAGGATGTAACATTACCTGGTTGGGGTGACTGGGCAGGTGCAGGTGCAGAGAATAAAAGAAAACGTAAGTTCACCAAGAAAATCAAAGGTGTAGTCGAGAAGGATAAAAGAAAAGACAAAAACCTTAAGAATGTCATTATAAATGAAAAGGTCAATAAGAAAAACTTGAAATATCAATCTTCGGCAGTTCCTTTCCCATTCGAAAGTAGAGAACAGTATGAAAGATCTTTAAGAATGCCATTAGGTCAAGAATGGACGTCAAGAACATCGCACCAAAAAATGATAAAACCAAGAATATTAACCAAGTCCAGTTCAATAATCGATCCATTGAAAGCACCGTTCAAATAATGTCGAAAATCCTCGCTAAAATTCGTGCGAAATTTTTTATTACTTCATGTATATTAATTAATCTACAAAGCATCTAATCTATCGTTGATTTCCTCCGGTGTTAATTTTTTAAACCTAGGGCCTTTTGCATGAGAGTCACCTGCGTACCCCAAAAGCTCTTGATCCACATCCCCTACGATAGCTATCTCAACTGTGTCACCATTGAACTCACCTTCTACTGATTCCTTTAATGTCAACAATGCTATGTGAATTGCATCCTCTAACTCCAATTCGTCATTCCATCTCTTTTCTAAGAACGTCTTCGCAGCTGTCGCACCCTTTCCGATAGCGGTAGCCTTCCAAGGAAAATAGGCCCCGGAAGGATCGACCTGGTATAAACTAAACCCATTATGTTCGTCATGCCCTGCTACAAGAAGCGATACTCCAAAGGGTCTAACACCACCAGATTGCGTTGCCTCCTGCATAATTTTAGCGACCTCGGATACGAGTATCTTCGTTGGAGGATAATCCCCATAAACCCTCTTGTAATTTGTATGTGCAACTTTTCTACATTTGTCAATTAATACACGAAAGTCTGGACCCATACCAGAATAAACGGCACCAATATCCGGAGTTATAAGAGATACCTTTGAAAGCGTATTAGGCAAAGCCAATACTGAGGAAGATTTCTTTTCAGTTGCGATCACTACACCATTTGTAGATTTGATACCGAGAGACGTAACACCTTGCTTAACAGCTGCTAAAGCATAGTCAATTTGACCTAATTTCCCGCTAGGAGAAAAAGTAGTCAACGAAAATGAATAACGATCAGCCATTGTAACTTAAATGGTTTTAATAATGTCTAAATTTTGGAATTTCCTCAACCTATATAATATGATTATTAACCCACCCTGCTAGATCTTTTGCCACCATTTAAAGGTTTTTTCTATTTCTACCGATTTCTTATATGAAAGACACAAAGAAGCCGGGTAATCGCCATAATCGAAAGGACTGATTTATCTAAAGCTTAATTATGTAACGTAAGTAAACCCTCCTAAACGCTCTGTCTAACGTCTCAGTCGTTTCACGTCTAGTAAAACTCTTCTTAATGCATGATTGACATATACTTTGGTATCTTCTGTACTTGAAAGCATGTTTCCACTATTGCATTACTTTGAGATGTGTCTGGTCTTCCATTGACTCAGCATCAAACCTTGTGCCAGTTCAGAATTAGTTTTCCTCTCATGAATAAAATTACATTGCTCTCCTCGGTCACATGCATCTTGCTGGTGGGCCCTGCAGATAGCCTCTTGAAAATTCACAACGTGACAAAGGTCACAATACAACGGCCTTTTATCGTACCATCTAGTGTTGAGCGAATCCCTCGCTATTCTGGCCTCTTCTGGTTTGCTAAACCGTACATATACGTTTCCATTTAAATGATCGGTTTTGTTTTCACACACCACTATCTCTTGCACTTCTCCAAGTTTTGAAGTTTCAAGAAATACATCTTCATAAAAACTTCTATACTCCTTTTCCATAGAATCTAAATCTTTAGAGTCACCCGTTGGCATGAACATGTTATATATTATAATGGTTGGAGAATTTATAGGCCTGCCATGTTTTTTGGAGCATTTGTCCCCATGACGGCAAACGCCGATCTTATAGTAAAACGTACTGTCATTTGATAGTTAGTATTCAACATGTTCTGCTATCTTACGCAAAACGTGAGGCAAAAAAAAATCGCTAATTAACATACCACTTTTCTCTATTGTCGTATTCGATACCCCTAGACATGATACAAGAAGAACTTCCACTACTAGAGGGCTTTCCTTGTTTTGATGAATCTCTTGATTTTCTGAGATGAGCTATGTATCTGGTATCCTATATTTTTCTTTTTTTTTGTTTGTCACCTGCTACAATGATTAAATTCAAACTGCAAGGCTGATCTACAAATATTATAATGGATTATAGAATAGTATTGTTCATATCGACTGAAAGTCGACCGCATTAGGAAACTCAATCTTTCTTAAGTCGTGGATACAATATGGGGGTATGTTCACCAATGATTTTATTATTTTGAGACCCAACTTTCTTACAATCTCACGTATATACTAACTAACCTCACCGGCAGAACGACGGTGGTTCATTTAATAAAACTAAGGGTATACGAACAGAGAATAGAGTACCAAAGGAAGACAAAGATAAAAATGCAGAGTACAAATGGGAGAACTTATGGTGTAGCTGTAGACTATCTGGAAAGCCCTTGATTCCACCCCTTTTCAGTGATTGTAGGGGTAACCTTTTCAACAAAGATTCCATTCTTGAGTGGCTATTGGTCAAACCTGAATATAAGTCCGACGAATATACAGAAGTAATCATTCAGAGATTTTCACACATCAAGTTTCGAAAAGATGTGGTGGAAATATCCAATTTAACACAGCGTCAGGATGGAACTATCGGAGTGAGTTTATCTGGTGAAGGCGAGGATCTTATCTTGGGTAAGGGCAAAAAGTTCGGGTATGTAGATATTTGTGGACACGCCAATTTGCTTAGCACGTTAGAGGACAATAAGGTGTGCCCTGTATGTGGATGTGGATACGAAAATGAAAATTTAGTGATGATAAATCCTCTTTTAGACCAGGAGGTTCGTAAATTGCGTGACAGAGAAACCAAATTGGCATTCGGGCACTTATCGCATAGTAGAAAACCAATGAAGAGGAAGGGACTAGGAAGTAAAAAAGAATGCACGAAGAAAAGAAGACTGGAGCGGTAAGCATTATGCATCAATATAAATCATCATAATCTCATAATGTTAATAATAATGATAAATCATTGGATTAATAAATTCTATATACATGATGAACATACTATAAACATTCGTACTTGGGTTAAGACCCAGCTAAAGCGGCCGCCAGTTTCATACAATAGCAGACTACTCAGCGTGCTCGGCTTGTTTAGTTGCCATTTGTTCTTGTTCATACCTCTTACCGTTTTGATATAAAGTGTAAACCAAGCCTCCACCCATGTAAAGTGTGCCTCCTACTAGGGTTAGAACAGTTAGACGATGTGCAGCATCCGTCAAATTTGTGTACCATGCATATCTAGCCATTTTTGATGTTGATTAGTCTTATTATAGAATAGAGTTGTCGATCTTTTCTGAGATTTAGTTCCCCTTATTATGTATTTGGGAGAGCTAAGAATGGTACGGTTAGTTGATCATAAATTTTTTGGAATAGAAATTAATACATTATAGAAAACATTGCCGCACGTACATAGCGACCTGTCACTAAGGCGATGAAAGCGTGCTTTAATAAGTTGTTGTAGTTGGATTCGCTACAACTGAGATACCCCTCTAGTGCTGAAGAACTGGTATTGATTCTCGAATAAACGCGCTTTCTAATCATTTTCATGGATAATAATAATTACGTATACATATATTGTGGTTTCATGTTTTTAGTATTTATTTATTGCATTAAAAATCACACAACACACTGTCTTAGCAGTGTCACGATTTCTCATGGCAGTTTATGAGAATTCTTTGGATGCCTTGAAAGCTCATGACTAAAAGTAAATAACTACAGATATAAAGGATTTTACAGTTTTAGAGGAGAATGGGTGTGTACTTCTAAATCTGACAAAACAACTCTGCAAGAGTTTTTTTGTCTCTGGATTAAGGTCTGACGTATGCATAGGCATTATGAGCAAGAGTGCGCGCACGTTCGGCAACTTGACTGTACCAAGGCTTTTTCGGAGTACCGAAAAACCACATTGTATTTTCTTTCGCTTTTTTAATTAAGTCATCTCTCGAAAGACCCTTCAAATCTGCGGGCTTACTAGTGAAACTTTTCAAGTAAGTTGTAAGATCTTTGTTGGACCAGCTATCAAAAGAAATTTGCAATTGCTCGAGCATATCTGACTCTAGTGTCGATACTCTGCCCAGTATATCAGCGCTGGCAGATTTTACCTTGTTGATTACTGTTTGTTTGTTCCACCAATTTTTGGCGGCATCAAACGCCCCTTCCCAAGACTTTAAAGGCTTATTCCGGTTTTCATGAACTAGTTGTAAGAGTTCATCTCTAGTCGATAAAATGTGATATTTTACCCCACGAGCATCAAGAAAAGCCTGTAATCTCTTTTTTGGCCAAGATTTGACGCCAATCAAAAAAGTGTCGTTGATGATGTTCTCATCACGATAAATTTTGGCAAATTTTTCTTTAACGGATCCCCATATTGATTTAACTGCTTCTACGTCCTTTGATATTATAGGCGTAGAGTTTTTTCTTGCCTCATCTGTGAACCATTTGATATCTTCCTCCAATATATCTAGATTTTCATTAGCTAGTGCTATCAAATTGTCTCGATTTTGTTTTGTTTCATCTGTCAATTTGACACGATGATATTCCAACCACCCAACGATGTCCTCAGAAGACCATAAGTCGAAAAGATTCTTTTTTAATTTATTTCCGGCTTCAAAGAATTTTCTTTGACTGAAATCCAATGATTCAAGTAAGTGGTACTTTTCTTCTTGATAAACCTTAGAAGCTTTGTAGATGTTTTTCCTAACCAAATCCGCCAATTTTTCCTTGCTGGCTTTTACATGTTCATAAGAAACACCATTTTTAGTCAACCATGCCTTCAAATCATACTCGTCCCAATCATTGAAGTATAGCTCAGTTGGGTAATATCCAGAAGTGTCTAACTTTTTAGATATTTCTTCAAATTTGGATCTCGCAAGCATCTTCAACTTTTCATGAGAAAGATCAGAGTCAAATGTAATGCCTGAATGCCTTAGAAGTTTTCTCAAATCTTTGGCGGACCATGTTTCAAAGATCCAGTCAGATATTGATTTCGAACCGCTTCCGGTGCCAGTTACATCCCACCAATTGTCTTTTTTACCGTAAGGCCAAACTTTCCACCACGGTTTTGGCTGTGAATCTTCAGACCAACGCTCATTTGCATAGCTTTTCAATTCTTCTAAATCATAGTTAATATGACTTTTTGCAGCTTCGCCCTGATCTTTTAAATACTGTTTAATGTCAGTACTTGTCCAATCCTGAAAAATGTTGCCTGCAGCAACCTGGAGCACTGCTAAAACTGCTATATATGTTTTACCCACCTTCATGGCAAATTTAAATATTACAATGAAGTTGTGGTAGTATGTTCCACGTATTGAAGATACGATGTGACTAATTTAAATCGAAATACGAGCACTATTGTATTTAAATACCTTAAATAAATTGGATTAAAAATTTACTACGCCAGCAACAAAGCTTAGAACTAGTCACGCTGACGCAAATAATTGTGCCAATTTCCTTCAAGTTTATCTGGGCATGTAATATAAACCATGTTTGTTTTATTTTAATTTTTTTTTGCTTTTTAAATCATTAAGGTTTGCTCTTTGCTATGTGCATGGGGAAAAAGCGCGTTCATTATATCTAGATAATTCCACGGTTACAACGCCGACGAAATGTTGTCAAAGATCATTACTGCAATAGAGTGTGGACCTTGTTATCAAGCTTTGTTACCTTTCTTCCATACCTTGACGGGAATTCTAAGGCTTAAATAATAAACAATTCTCGTCACATGTGCATCTTCATCTGTGCAAAGTTCCTTTTCCAATGTGACCAATTGAACCATATTTTTAAGGCCTCCAGGAGTCATGCATGCATTACGGAAACGAAAATCGGCACTCCGATAACAAGTTCGGATTGCACCATTATCAACTTTCACTCTATATAGTTTTACGACTAAAATAGTGTATCTCATCTTCTTGGCACAACATTAGCTTAGAGGAGGTAGTATTTTACATGCAAGCACAAAAAAATAGGGTGCTAAAGAGCAAATGCTGGGTTGACGACTATATCCCAATAATTAATCCAACCATTAATGAATAAACTTTAGTTAGTTAGAAGATTTTTGCAAGTATGTCCTGAGCGGTACGCTTTCTGATTGTAGTGAATCTTTCTTCATTAACCTTTTATTCGTAGTGATTACCCGAACTTGGTGATGATTTTGAAAATTTCCGAAACTTAAATTTATGAAATAGTCAACAGTCGTGTTATTTATATATTCACTAACACTCAGGTATCTACAGTTAAGTATATCAATTATTTCCGCTCTAAAGCTTGTGCTGCATTTTAAAGAAATGTCGAGTCAATCTGCAACGCCAGTTGTTGGATTAGAATCCAACGCCATTGTCGATAGTTTACAAACGCTATCAGCAGCACAGATAACTGTTACTAGGGAGCAGTCGAATGGGGTTGGAAAAACAGGTTCGGCACTACAACACACATTGGCAAATTTGCAAGTTTTTCAACACCTACCTATCAATGCAGGTGTAGGGCTGGATGATTTAACAAGAATGAAAATGTCTCTCCAGAGTGGAATCGATGAAGAGGTGAAGTACGCGTTGAAGAGGTATTTAAAATACAGCGTCAGTGCTCCTTATGTGATAAACCTTAACGAAAACAGGGATTTATTGCAGATAATACTTCCTCTTATCAGTGCATGCGAAGAATATATTCCATTACTTGTAGGCCCCGTGTCACACACTGCTTTTGAACAATTGCAAAAGGGTTTGACTAGTGTTTTGTTATTAAGGAACTTGGTCCAAGATTCTGAAAGTACACCAATCTTGGCCTCAGACGAAGCTTTAAAACAATTTATCTTATTCATTCTTGTGTGGGCGAATAAATTTAATACTGCAGAAAGTGCACTTTATCAAACTCATACTTCCTACTTCAGTGAGCTCTTGATATATATCCTAGATTTAATGGAAGCCATTTCCTCATATATTGCACCTGCCAAAAAAGATGATCCGTATTTCCAAAACTTGTGTGTGATTTTAAGGGAGACTAAAGATAGATATTGTGTGATCTCAATCCTGAGGTCACTTTCAAGGTTACTGGTTAGATCAAAAGCGGATGAGGAGAGTGCAGCAGATAATTTAGATGATAATCTGTTGAATAAAATTGTCTACAATTTGTTGATTGACCGCGATGAAGAATTGATTATGGCGTCCTTGGACTTTCTCTATCAATATATATTGCCTGGTAATGAAAGAGTCACTACTCTTCTTTCCAGCAAACTCCGCTACAATGTTTTGAGTTCTATTCTACCTGTACTACTATCTTATCGGGTTTCTCTTCCTGATTACAGTGTACTAGCTAGTTCAAAAATCACATTGAAGAAAAGAGTTAAGCCACTTCCACCTGCAAATGCTCCAGAATTACCCGAAGCATTATTTAGAGAATTGTGTGGCTTGAATGAACCTATGAGGGCAACATCTTGGCTGAGATGCTGTTTCGAGCGGTCTAACACTGCTGAGGTTACGCAGATACTGCTTTGGAAGACATACGAACAAACATTTGGTGAAAAAGTTAAACTTTCAGATCGTAAACTGATAACGGCGGTTGACTTCATCAAAAATGTATCTAACGCCTTCCCAGGTGCATCCGCTCTAGTTGTGGTTGAGGATGAGACACAGAAGAAGAAATTTGTCATAAGAGGGATCCAGCCTAGAAAGACAGCTCTTTCAATAAAAGATGCTGATGCTGATATGGAATCCCTGTCACCCCTCGTTGAGGAAATTTATGACAACGACTTGGGTGTGGAGCCAATTATCACGGATGCTGCTCAAGTACCACTTCCCGATATATCCTTTCCAAAAGACCTATCAGATGTTTCAAAAGCGAGCGCTTCATTCTTATCTCTACTTTCAGGCGACGCTACCACCATTGGCAGACAGTTCGTTAAGGACATCAAGCCTTTTGTTCTTCATAGCGTTGCAAATGTTCCACCTTTGAACGGACTACTTTCAGAATTCATCAACTCATCAACCTGAGGAAACTATTATAAATCGTTAACTGTTTTTTTTATTTGAGCGGAATCACCTAATAAAGGGCATAATATATATCATAAATGTAAAAGTATAAATTAAACAGTCGTAAACATACACAGTATTTTTATTTGTGTATTATATAATTCGTAAGTTCATAATAACATAAAAAGAAGCAAACTAATAAACACAGAACCCAAACATGTAAAAGAAAAAAACCACAGCTGAAAGAACGGTGTCCTAAACACATCGCATAATTTAAGTGAGAGAATTCACAAGAACATCTGCAAACTTCTTGGCTTTAGTAGCCTCATCAGCCAGGCTATCCGATAAATAAAATTGTTTGATCAAATTGACGTATTTCAAGATGCTACTCTTTTGTGCATCGAATGAGATTAAATCGTTAATATTAATAGTGGTGGCATCGTTGTTCAAACAAAGTGTTTCAACAATGTTGTTGAATAAGCTATCCACCTTGGCAGGACTTGAGGCGTACCAAATTTTTATTAATTGGGTCATTTCAGTCTCTGAAAGTGTATTGATTTTCAAGTAACTTCTAAATCTGAGGTAATTTTTCATTTTTTCATTAAAAACTTTGTTGATATCTTTGTTTTTCAGATCAATAAACTGAAGACTATCCTCGAAGTTGTTCAATATCTGTTGACAGAGCTCTAACTTCACACATCCATCCAACCTTTGGCTTTCAGTAAATGATTCACCTCTCACTGCTTCCTCATACACGTGAATCATTTCGTTAAAGTAAACTTGACTGGATATAACGTTAGCCAGCTGAAGGGTATTTTCGATTGATTTTTCAAAGGATATAGAATGTCCTTTGAATGACATTAAAAATAATGCGAATGTGTACAAATCCGCCGTCCTATGAGGGATGGATTTTGTTTCATCCTCCAACAGGGACATTGCTTCCTCAATTCTTTGATTGTTTATTAGATATTCGGCCTTTAAAACAGTGTATTCCGGGATAGTGAGCTCTGATTTGAATTTTTTCATTAAAACAGAATACTTTTCATAATCCCCACCACGAATACATGACTTCAAAACTGATTGTAGATTTAAGCAAGGAACAGTTTCATTGAAACCGATAATCGACCCATAAGCCTTAGCTTTCATTAGAGAATCGTAAATGAAAGCAATCGTTTGTTTGAACTCCGCTTGTACTGCGATACTCTTGAAGCGCTCAGGAAACTCAACCTTTTCAATAAAGTGTGTGATGTTCGAGCAATTAGATGCTATCCTCAATAAAGATTTATCTGAGAGATTTGGCAACAATGTTGATAAAAATAAGGGGTGGTTCAGCACATCCTTCTCCAAAAGAAATTTCAAACATTTGATAACTATGGTGTTTGAAATGTATTTCATGGTTTGAGTATCAGGACAGTTTGATATTATTTGAGAAATGATTTCCGCATCAATGAATTTTTGATGGACCAGTTCAGCGTATGTGTCGTAATCAAAACAATAACCATCCTCCTTCAACCTTAAATATTGTTTGATGCCCGTGCTTTTGGAGTTACGTATTGTTGACCCTAAGCTTAATGGATAAGATTTATCCCAATCACCGGGATGTTGAAAATAAGATAAGGTATCTTCAGGAACATCAATCATTTTCATAGCTTGTACCACGACTGGTGACACCTTGTTTGCGTCTAGATGTATTCTTCTGTAGTTTGCCAATAACTTACGGAATCTATCAGCAACCTTTTCTTTGAATTCAGAGATGGTATCATTCGTAGTACCGGCATAATACTCATCCAAATCATAAATTTTCGAGATTACTGTCCCGTGCAGTTCTAAATTGTAAGAATATTGATCTAACATTTGTGGAGACTTCCAGTTTGCCTGGAAACATGCAATGAAACCGGCATAATTTATCGTAGAAGAATGCTCCAAAGAGAAGTTTTTGCAAGCCTCAATAAAAAATGGCATTTCAGTAGTTTTCTTTAAGAGGACTTGTGATTGATAATTGTCAACTAATGCGTTCAAAAACTCGAATCGAAGCTTATCAGCTGGTACCAAGGATCCATGGGCATCTATAAAACGCAATAAATACGCATCTGGGCAACGAACGCTCCGGAAATAGCGGAAAATGTATGGGTAGAGACTGCTTTGGAAAGAAAATTTCTTCACTATTGATTCTTCCAAAAGCTTCATAATAAGGTCATTATCCTTCTGTCTCAATGCATAAGTTAAAATGGTACTTGGCATAGACTCTAGTCCACTTGGATATAGCAAATAGTCTTTAGCTCCCAGTTTTTTACCCCTATTCCTAAAAGAAATCTTCATAGGGAAAATATAATCATAAATAGTCTTGACTAATTCCCAATTTGAATTTAAACAGTTGGCAATCATAACCATGTAGAATTCATAGGAAAATTCTGGCACAAACTTTAACTTAGAAAACTCTGTGAGAAGAGCATATGCCTTCTCTGGAGCCAATTTTCCAACAGATATCAAGAAATTAGATAAAACCAAGCCAGCACTTTCATTATGTCCAACTTTATGCTGTAAATTGATCAACAATTTATCTAGCAATTTGGTTGCAACGTTTAAGGAACCAGTTTCAACAAACGCTGATAACAATACCGAGTAAACCTCGTATTGATAGTCAACCAACCTTTGATTAGTTAACAACTGTGACCTGAATTCTTGATATAGATCCTTTATGGAATCACTTCGATTTAACATCTTAGCATATGACAATAACGTGATATAATAAACTTCTGTTTTATCATAGTTGACACTGGAATCAATGAAACTCTTCATATAACCAAACTTTACATGACCAGGATACAAATTTATCGCCAAAAGCATGTTATCCAAGAAAGTTTGATCAAAGTCATGGGAATGGTTCAAATTAGATGCAAAAAATAGATCAACGGCAATCTTAAAGAAATCTAAACCGTTTGCATTGTGCAAATCAAAAGCCTTTATCGACCCAGAAATTAAAGATCCAACTACCAGGCAATACATCTTTTTGGTAGGTTTTAATTTATTTTGTATAACGTTCTGATAGCAATTTAAAAGCTCAAACATCTTTGCATCAATGTTATCTTCGTCCATATCTCTTTTGCAAATTGACTCCAACACCTGTTCGAAGACTGGCAGTGGTGGAACAACGTCATTTCTTTTCAAAGATTGATAAATCGCATTGACTCTATTATATTTTCCAGTACTCAAACACTCATTAATCTGTTCCATTTGAGTATGCAAAAACGTTTCCTTGTTTAAAAATGCCTCTTTATCCTCTTCCCATGGCCAGGCCGAATCATCTAACCTTGTATCCTCTATTTGTTCTCTTAATACCTCTATCAATGACTCCGGCGTAGGAGCACTACGACCCTGTGCATTCTCATTTTCCCCTGAATGCACTGGTTTCTGTACAGAACCATCCCCGACCAAAGTCTTGGAATCTGTGACAACACTATTTCCACCAGCAGTTCCTGCCCCAGTGCTGTAGTATCTATGCGATAATTTCTCATTTATTACCGCTTTATTTTCATGACTTATCTTTCCAAGCGTATCTGAACCTCTTCTACCTCTTCTCAATCCTTGAAGACCATTTACACTAGACTCACTTCCTCGTCTAATACCTCTATGTATCTCATCTGCCTCTCTTTCTCGCTGCAAAGCCCTCTCGACATTATTATAGTTTATACTTGCCCCTGCAACAGCATGTGGAACCACTTCATGCCCATTCTTCTGTAAGATAGCCGTGTCTGCATTCACCAGCCCCTGGTTCTGTTTTAGATATTGGTACGAACTATCAAAAAACGAGGTAGCTGATTTCTGCGCTGCAGAGTGATAGTTCTTCGAGTATAATTTACACTTGAACGATTTGAACACCATTCTCGGTCCTGTAAGTCCTGTCAATACTTAACGATCTCTAGTAACTTTATGTTCTCTTTCGATCACTCCTTGTTAACCTTCTTATATCTTTAACCACGCTTCAGTTTTCCTCTCGAACCAAAAGAAAAACCTCACACCGCTGTGAAAATACGCTTGTTTTACTGCCCCGCGATTCGATAATGATGTTTTTGTCACCGTTACCTCTATTTCTGGACGTAAAGCGTTTATATTATTGGATGCAATTTGATACCGTTCTATTATACTAGAAGCTGCTAAAGGTGGATAGCCAATAAATGAACTTTTTTTTTTATTCGTTTGTGATTCTTTTTTTTTTTCTTCCAGTCTTTTTTTTTTTGAGTTGTACAAATGAATGAATGAATGAATGAGCCAGCCAATCTCAGTGGGACGAGTAGATCAAGAGCCGATATTGTGGTGCACGGCTGTCGGACTTGTGCCGGAGAACCCGGGATCTGGGGAGACGAGCGTTTTCTTTTCTCGTCAAGAAATCACGCAGTATGTCGGGGGAGGGGCAGGATTTGGATGTGCGGGTAATATAGAATGAGTAATTGAGGCGGTCTTTTGGGAAGACGGCGTTATGCATATGGCGGGGCAAGGGGGCAGGGACGGGTTTAAGATGGAATATGGGCCGACATAATTTAGAAGGCAGTGAATATGCATTTGTATGGGAAAGGTAAGTTCATTGCATAGAAAGGCAAATGTTGAATGAATATTGAAGTTATCAGCCAGTTCTTGTAGTGGGGGGGGGGGGGGGTTAGATAAAGAAGATAGGGATGTAATAGAATTATTATGTAGCGTATACGATAGGAGTGGCAGTAGTTGTAGCAACAAAGATTATTACGAATATGGTTATGGTAAGTAGTGACGATAATTGAGGGGTTTGCTTAGTTCTTGACATTGTAACTTCTCTTGAATTTGTCGTCGACACCGACGAGGTAGTAAGTACCAGGTAGTAGATTATCTATAGAGCCGACAGGTTGAAAGTTCTTTTGTAGATGAGCGCTTTCTCTTAGAGCTAGGGCAGCCTCGTAGTCTTCAGGGGATGTGGTCTTTCTTGATTTCAATTTGTTGTCAACGTCTAAGACAGCTAGAATTGGCTTGATATCAGCGACGACTCTGCAAGAGAACATAGAGGAAGCTAGACCGGATCCGTAGGAGAAGAGACCAATACGCTTACCTTGTAGGGCGTCTGAGCCAACGTTGTAGAGTAGGGAAGATAAGGCGGCGTATACGGAGGCGGTATACATGTTACCGGTGTTGGTTGGGATGATCAAAGAGGGGGCAACTCTTTCATTGTGTAGCGACTTGGAAGCGTTGACAAAAGTTTTTTCCAATGCTTTGTCCTTAAGGGAGGTTTCATAGTCGAGAGAGGCTAGAGATGTGTCTACGTCAGGGTATAGGGAAGGGTTTGCCTTGAAGTCATTGTATAGCAATCTACCGTAAGATTTGGTCACCAACTTACAGGTTGGGACATGGAAGACATTGTAGTCGAAATGTTTGGCAACGTTGACAGCGTTTTCACCAGCAGGATCGGCAGCAATGCCCTTGGCGATAGCCTTCTTGGAATAAGCTTCGTACGCCTTGTCCAAAGCCTTTACATAACAAGCCAAAGAAAAGTGACCGTCGACGTAAGGATATTCTGAAGTGAAGTCAGGCTTGTAGAAATCGTAAGCATGTTCCATGTAAGATCCACGGACAGGATCGAATACAATTGGCGCGTCTGGACCGATCCATAGTGCCACAGTACCAGCACCACCAGTAGGTCTAGCGGAACCCTTTTCGTAGATGGCAATGTCACCACAAACAACGATAGCATCACGGCCATCCCATGCAGAAGATTCGATCCAGTTCAAGGAGTTGAAGACTGCGTTGGTACCACCGTAGCATGCATTGACAGTATCGACACCTTCTAGATCTGAGTTTTCTGGGAACAGCTGACACAAGACGGACTTTACAGACTTAGACTTATCCAAGAGTGTCTCGGTACCAACTTCAAGTCTACCAACGGAGTTTGGATCGATGTTGTAATGTTTCAACAAATTAGATAAAACGGTCAAACTCATCGAGTAGATATCTTCCCTGTCATTGACAAAACTCATATTGGTTTGACCCAAACCAATGGTGTACTTACCAGAAGAAACACCATCAAATTTTTCTAGATCACTTTGGTTCACACACTGTTATAACTTTCATTAGTTAGTAAAAGTAATTCTTTAAAACAAAAAAAATGCGAGTGAAACGGTAGCTAATCAAAAACGAAATGCCTATTCATAAATCTCATTGGATGTTAACAAATGAAATATCTGTTTCAAAAATTCTAACCAAAGTTAGCATTTGCTTAAACGAACATCACCATCATCATCTCTCCACGTGACTAGATCTCCAAATTTTCATTTTCCAGTTGCACAGCGGCTAGCTAACCAATCCGCGTTTCACGTCCACCCATCAAGGGTAAAAACGCAATTCTTACCCATGCCTAGTTGGTTGAAACCATCTCTAAGCGTTAGAAATACAAATAAAACATACTTGGGTAGGAATGTAAATCTCGATACCTTTGATACCAATATTTTGGGGTCTTGGAGGTTGATCAGTAGTCTTTTGCTTTTTGTTTTGTTCAGTCATTTTTTTTTAAGCTTTATTATTGTAATATCGATTTAGTTTCCTTAACTTTTGTCTAAAACGGGTTATATGATTTGAAAGCTTTCTATAATCACCCTAAGAATGAGGTAAAGCTTATGTTTAGCTATCGCGGCGCGTACTTGTTTTATATATTCTGCAATATTTTTTACTCCTCTTTTTCAAAAATTTTATGCCCAAATTTTTTTAAACGAAACATTAGCCTGGTCGCGTGGATGATCTCAGAAAATGTTGAATTTGACGTGGTGCGATCTCGGGCGCATAAACGAGAGATATAGGCTGCTAAACGAAAAAACAATCAACACAGTTAAAGGAGACGCTCGACAAAGTACAACACAAAGGATTAAATCGATTACGTCTGTCAACAACTTCTCCAATTACGGTAGGTATTCCATCACCCTTGTACAACAGCACCCCAATGTAGTTTCTTATGAGGGTTTATCTGTTGTAGAGTAAATAACTGGCCTTGCCTCCCAATTTATACACGTGAAGTACACGTGAGTGCTAGGTGCGATCAAACAGACTTAACTGAATAGCAGACATACATGCGTAGTTCAGAATATAATTGAGAAACTAATAGGAGTCTTAGAAGAAGAGTGCCGAGCGATAGAACTCTCAAGGACGTGGAACCATTAGCCTCACCGTGCACTGCGAGGAATTGTATGGATTGTCGTCGCGAAAGGTCTTTAATCCAACTTCATGATTGTGATCGTAGTTATACATGGTTACGTGCTTGGTTATAGGATGTAATGATTAGTTTAAGTAAGAACAGTATAATAAAGACTAACGAAGGGTTAGAGTCAGTTATCCTTCAATTGAGTTATTTTGATAGGTTGAGAGCTACAATACCTATAGATTGATTACATTATGTCATAATCCGCTATACACCTGTCTATAGTGTTACTTCTAACCACTGAAACTCAGCATAGCCCACTCACGCTTGGTCCACCATGCTGCTCTAACTGTGCTTAGCACTTGAGTATTTGAATTGATCAAGCAGATAACATTATGATACGCCTAAAGCCTTATAGAAGAGACAAGAATATTTCCGAAGGAGGTTTCACACGCCTTCTGGAATGCTACCTCTACCTAATTAGTAGCTGACATCAAACACAGTTCCGGAGTGTAGGTGTACCTTCCTACCATCAGTCCGTCCTTCTCTTATCTATCGTCCACAAACTCTGGTTTGTCTTTGAGTGCATTGCGACTGTTTTCTAGCACGTGATACTCACGTTTGGTTAAGAGTCCCCGAATATTGAAATTTAGACGGCACTGCCACAAAACAAATATATTATATTGGGATATATATATATTTATATATGGCCAACGGTTCGGTAATGCTCCAATATATGCAGGTAAGAAAGGTATTATTTGCTAAAAGAATAGAACCATGGAAAATGTTTGACAAGCAGGTAAAGAACACAGCTAGTCCTTTTTCATGCTAGTTATTGAAGTTATTATTAGCGGAATTGGCAGTCATAGAAGCAGCAAGTTTTATAGACTAAAACATTATGGTGAATATAAGAAATTAGGTCCACAGCCTTTCAAATCTTAAATATTTAAATGGCATCTGGAAACCACACCCAATTATGTTTCATTTTGCGTTATAACGATTGCCTTTGTGACAGTATGCATAATCTCGCCCACGTATTGTGCACGTGATCGAGCATTAAGTCCAGCCACAGTAACAACGGTGGCACCAAATGTGAAGCACGGTGGTAAATTGAAAATTAATGAACCGGCAAAGAGACGGCACGTAATCACTAGAGTGGTACGCAATGCGCTAGTCAGTCACTCTTCCAAGTCAAACGAATGTTTCTTGCGAAAGTATAAATATATATCGCAGAAAACTTTTACACTTGAAAGCTCGATGAGATCTATGTTACAATCGTTCATTAGGTGCTTGAGTAGAAAGGGTAGAAACAACATACAGGGACGTTATGACCGTATTTAGGTGTGGTGACAATGGTTACACTAGTGACGAAGCCAATTTTACTATGGAAATGATCTATGATTGCGGAGTGATAGAAGGTACAGTATACCCAAATAGCACACGTGTTAACGGGAGCTCTACTGCTTCAACATCAGCTGGGTATTCGACCCGTGCGCCCCAGAAATTATTGGTGTTCATCTTGGTGACTCTTTTCGCACCCATTCTCACTGCCGCAAGTACATTTGACGTGACTGGTCTGGTAAATAGTTTGCGCGGTAGCACATGATTCATTTAATAACTCATACTTGTTTCGTTTTACTACTGGTCAAGCTACATTCATCTTTGACGTCGTAACTAACTGCTCGTTTAGTAACAATCATACTTTAAAGGAAAGGGATTATAATTATCGTTATCAGGTCAGTGTAGGACTTATGGAATGGAAACGGATAAATATATTACAGTATGGGACGTGGCGGACATACTGGGAGCCAATTACAGGATTTTTATGTACAAAATTGTTATGTACCTGCAAACAATGTATCTGTTGGGCCTGTGATGTGCTTGGTAATTCGGTGCTGAAATTTATGGTCAACAGAAGATATATTGAGCGGCGTTCAGTGGCAAAAATGTGACGGTTACACTTATGGTCAGGAGGAGCAGTTATACAATGTGGCTCGGATAGTAGATTAGTTTAAGATTGGGTGTAGCAATAGATTTAAAGATGTTGATCAAATCAAATCAAATCAGATCAAACCATAACATTAGGCTGAAGCCAAAGAAAACAAAAAATGAGACAATTAATTAGAAACACAGAGCTGTCTATATATTATTGTATACGTTTGAAGCATAGTAGGATCTCAGGCTCAAGTTACACATGTGAAGCGCAGATGAACATCAGCCGAGTCTTCAGGAGTCTGGATGGGCTAAAGAACTGATGAAAATGCCCATGAATGAAATTCAAGAGAAGATGCAAGATCTTTGAATAAGACTAGTATCCACATGTTATTGAGGTGTAGTGGGAGAATTTATTACTGCTACTGTAGAATAACTGGAGAATGCGTCCTACTGCACGTGAACGTCAGAATTTAATTAATGAGTGCTAGACGAGGATCATCGTTCCAAAATGAGCTAAAGAGAGTGGGGTTATTAGTTACCGATGTACAAGTTGTGAATTTATAATTACATAACATACCCTAAGGAACTATATCGATTAGCCTAGAACAACAGGTTAATATCCAACTTAATGTTTATAAGCTTGATTATAATTGGTCACGTGCATTGTTACAACATGTAATGGTTTTTGTACGTAACAGCATTGTAAGGACTAACGGTTGAAAGCTACGATACCTATAAATCGAGTGAGTTAAACCAATCTATAACAAATTGGTTCCTTGGCCCAGTTGGTTAAGGCACCGTGCTAATAACGCGGGGATCAGCGGTTCGATCCCGCTAGGAACCATTTTTTTAACAGCGAGTAACACGTGCTTAAAATATTTAGCCAAAAATCAAAGGTAATTTTTTAAAGTACTGCAATGTATTGAAGATAGCTACCATCTGAGAAGGTCTTGCCTCTTTTTGAAACTTTACATAACTACCCTTTTGTGTATACAGCGCAAATTTAATGGCTGTCCTCGGGTTACTTGAGCTTCCGGTGGAAGTCCTCGTTAATATTTTCAGTCATTTAGACGAGGCTGATTTCAAATCCTTAGAACAGACCTGCACTTTGTTCCAACAGATTGTCCTTGATGAGGAGTTGTGGAAGACCTTGTTTCTACAAAGAAATAACACGTTATCCTTTCCATCTTTCTCTCGATCTCATTTATACAGCGTTGAATATGTTGAAAGGAACAAAGGTTTGAATCAATGGAGACACAATAGAGCGACGAAGACGAAGTATACAATATCTCACGACCCCACGCAACAACATAGAGATATATCCAAAGTTGTTTTTGATTTTCCTCGCTGTGCTTGTTACAATGAAGGGCTCATAACATTTCTCCAGTTGCACACGAAGAGAAAGAAAGATCGAGTAGCTTATATTCAATGCACAACACCGCATGGAAGTTCAACTATGCACTTTAATATCAATGCAGTGGTATTTGGGAGGTACGACGGGAGAGTTTTCGGGAAACTACTGACAAATAAGTCATATCTCTCTCCAGTGACCGAATTCGATGAAAAACACGAATGTACAGTGACAGCAATTAGTACTGTAGCCTACGAGGACTCCTCTGATGATTGGTGCATTAGTGGTGATGAAAGCGGGACAATAATTTGGTGGTGCAATACAAAGAAAAAAAGCACGCTGAAAATTTCTAGTCATTCCATCGCGCAGTTTCATGTTCATCGATCTATTACGATTGCAATGGATTTGGAATCGATCTACGTTATAAAAAATATGAACGAAGTTCATTCCATCAATTTATTGGATAAAATTGGCAAAGATTTTTCTGAAGTTCGCATAAACAAGGTTGATTTCGGGGGAAAGAATATTATCTTGGCCACTTATTTTGAACTATACGTCATATCTTTTGATATTGGCAAAGATTTCGGTAATTTCAAGGTAATGCGATTCGATACCGTCATACAGGAAGTTTCCTTAGACGAAAAGACGGCAAAGAAATCTAGAGATTTAGATCTACCCGGTGATGATGGTTGCTTCGTTTCGGTTTTAACAGAAGAAATGACAGTCTATGTCATTAATATCCGCTCTAACAAATCCGAATTGAGATATCAGACCAAATTGTCTTTCCATGAAAGCTGGATGACTTGTCAGGTTACTAATTTAGTTCTTGTTTGTGCTTTTAGCGGTATGATCGGTATTTACGATGCTATAACGGGTAATGAGATAAGAGTAATTCAAAATACTGAAACGTTTCCAGAGTTTTTGAATGTTTCGCATGGCCAGATTTTGATCGGAAAGGGAAATGTTTTGAACTATTATCAATATGTTTCAGAGGACGAATATCAGAAGAAGAAAAAAGGGTCCATGAAGAGCCGTAGTAATAAATGGAATGAGAATTTGGAGTTGCAGCTTGCCATGTATGATGAAGAAAAACAGTCAAAAAAAGAAAATGAAAATAACTTTCTTAAGTGGAAAAGAAAGTTTGTGGGAGACATTGATGACGAGCAATTGCAACTGGAAATTGCATTATTGGAATCACAAAACTACCAAAATCGAGAGCAACACATTGATTCAGATACTGATGAATTTATTTCTGTAGCGAATGCCAGTACAGTTTCTCTGGACGGTAGCTCAAAAGCACATGCTCTTCAAACTGATTCCGATCTCGATGAGGATTTTATGAGAGCTTTGAGGGAGAGTCAATCTGAAGATCAAACTAGAAGGACAAGAATCTCAATGACTCGCCCAGGACCCCTGGGTGAACTAGACTATGTTAGAACTTCGGATCCGTTGAGCGATGCGGAATCGCTTGATGAAGACACAAAGAGACAAATAGAAATAATGGAAAGTATCAATCCCCAAGCTAACTCTTCAGGAGATCATAATGCTACAGAAGATGAAGATCTAGCTCTCGCTATCGCATTATCTCTCAGTCAAGTAAACGGAACCTCTTGAATCTATAGAGTAAACTCACAAATTTCATATATGATATTTAGAAACTAAAATACAAAAACCTGATCATCTGGGTTCGATTTCATGATGCCTCTAGGCCAACCAAGCTCTTCAGCATACTGTAAGAGCATCTTTTTCATCTCAGGTTTACCGCAGATCAACAGCCTGTTTTCATCTGCAGGATTTGGCATATACTTGGACATCATGTCCTTTGTGACCAATCCCGTTTCACCCTCCCATGAAGCTGATGGGTTGTTAACCACATAATGAACAGAAAAATTAGGATACTTTTCTGCAATCTCGTCCAATTCGTCTTTCAAGAGAATGTCGTTCATGGTTTCATTGGCAAATAGTAAAGAAACCTTCGTTACATCTTCCGGAGTAGTTATGACACTATTCAAAACCTGCAACATTGGGGTAAGACCTGATCCACCGGCAATCATCCCGATGTGTTTTGAAGAATTAGCTTCATAATTGAACCTACCAACTGGTCCTTGGAATTGAACTGTTTGACCAGGTTTTAAGGAGGCAAAAAACTTTGACACCTTCCCGTCAGGATAAGACTTGACCATTATATCGAAATGACCCGTTTCGAATTTATTTGAAATTGGCGTATAATATCTAATTTCATCCTTCCCTTCAATCGGAATCTTAACAGCTAAATGATGGCCAGTTGGTATGTTGAGGCTCTCAAGACTAGTTTTTAACTTAAATCTGTAGATCGCGGTATTTTTCGAGACAATGGTTTGGTCTTCCAATTCCAAAGCGGTCCATTTATTACTATGGATTGATTTGGAACGTTTATACGCAGAAGCGAATCTAATCGCCAGCATGGTGCCCAGCACTAAAAATCCAGCCAGAAACCTGGGATCACCGCTCATCACTGCGAAAAGAAGAACACCTGCAGAGAATAAAGCGCTTGGAATGAAAATTCCGTGCAAAGGATCATTTAGAACCTCCCATCCTGTACTTGTAGCCATTTTTTCAAGTGAACTGGAGATGAAGATCGGCTACTATTAAGGTTGACACAATTATATATTGTGGAATGCAGTCCGAATGAAGAGGGGACTATTAAATCTTTTTTTTTCAGTGCTGTCTCAAAACTTCAGCAGGATGAATTTCGTAATATTTCAATACGTGAGGGAAAAAAATATACAGTGAAAAATGGTGATGATAGTGATCATTAATAATCTTCGTACACATCAACAATCTATTATTAAACACAAATTCTATACATGAGTAAACGCAGGCATTGAAAGTATTTATGGATCAACGATACCATTACGGATAGCCCATTCTTTATTGGCAAGGAATACATCGTTTGGATCCTGTTGTGATCTTATCTCGCGGAATTTCAATAAATCTTCACCGTACCATTCTTTGATCTTGGTAGCCATACCTCTCATCTCGTAGTCAGCGTAATCTTTTTCGCTCTTAACCTTTCCAGCCGCCAAAGAAGTAGAACCGAGGAAGTTCTTAGCCCAGTGAGGCTTACCACCACCAGCTCCCATAGTATCCTCGAACAGGGTAAACCATTTGTGGATTGGAGTATTGCAACCAAATGGTCTGTATATCGTGGCATTGATATATAGAGTTAATTGGGAGTTTGTCACATCGGATAGTGGGGCATACCTTAGGTGAGAAGCACTTGAATCCAAGTAAGGACGTAGAATGTTACCAAATACTGGGCCTGCACTAGTAGAAGTACGCTCGGTATAGGTAGGAGCATCTTGTGGCAGAGTAGTATTTGAACAGCGAACTTCAACTGGAACGTGAACAAAGAATTCCCTGTTTTGGGCAGCTTGAGTAATCGAGTAGTCTAAAGAACGTAAGATTTCAGGGCCATTGTTTAATGGACAACCCCATTCATCGACGAATTGAGAAAATAAACAATCCATGTTCAATCCATCAATAGAAGACTGAACGGCGACATCACCGTTGCCAAAAGTTTCAACACGACCATATTGCTGATGGAATACAAAGTTCTCAACAAGAGGAGTCAAAGCGGGATAGATTTTTACACTTGCCCAAACTAAACATTCATAGATGAAACGGCCAAGCGTAGTACCCCACCAGGATTTTCTCGAAGGAGTAATTGCCTCAGATGTTTTAATACCTCTCCAGAGAACGACTTTTCTGGTGTAAGGATACCACCAGCATCTAATGAACTCACTAGAGGTCCAGATTGTTTCCCAATTATTCAGGAATGTTTCAAAATGAATCACTTCCTGTGTTGATTTGATATTAAAGGCAGGAATAACCCTGATTGTCGCTCTAACAATAACACCAATTTTACCTAAAGATAGCATAGCAGCCCTGAACACTTCAGGCTGATTTTCAGAGTCTAGGAACAATATTTCTCCTTTACCATTAACGATCGTCAAATTTACATACTGCGACGACACCAAACCATGGTAAGGAGATGATCCATGAGTCCCAGTTGAGATAATACCCGCTACACTTTGCTCAGAAATTGACCCGAGATTTTGAATCGCATAGCCCTTCTCACTCAGATACTCGTTCAACTGGAAAACCCTGATTCCCGCCTCAACGGTAACATCGGCATAACCGTCCTCTTTATTTTCAACTATTTCGAGGACCTGGTTAAGCTTATCTAGATTCATTAGCCACTGATCAGTCACACACATATCACTAGGCGAATGACCTGAACCAACTGTTACCACTGTCTTGCCTTCTTTTGAAGCGGTTTTCACGATATCGACAACTTCATCAATTGTCTTTGGTTGAAAATATAACTGCGGTCTCGATGAGTAGATACCAGCCCAGTTTTTAAACACATAGTTTTTGCGGGCTTTGCCCAATAGTAACTCAAGCGACATATTTTGTCCTTTGAGTCGTATCTTTTCCGCCTAATTCTCAAATATTTGTGAGATGTATTGTGTTGTTTTGACCTCAGATTCGAGCTTTTTTATTTTTTCCTTTCCTTTTAGAAGTATCGTTCGAGACAGCCTTTTCAAAGAATACAACGAAATTACTAGGCGGTTCACCCAATTTTATATTTCTACAAAGTAACTATTGCACTTTGCTCGTTATTCCGCTCCACTCCGAAACTATTACCCAATTAATGTTTCGTTACTAACCTCATAAATTTTGCCTTCACACTTTCGGTAGATATTAATTATTAAGGGTTATGACATTAAATGTTTGAGAAGTCGAGAGGCACTACGGGAAACAAGTCAGATGAGACAGGGAATGAAAAATCCATACGAAGATAACGATCTCATTTCAAAATACGACGATGGGTATATAGCATATAAAAACATATTTATATTTCTGATGGAGTATGAAAGCGAGAAGTTTCCGTGATAAGCGTGTTTATGGTAAATTGTGACAATAGAGGGCTACTGGAAACTTGAGAACGAGAAAAAAAAAAGAGACTGGTATCCTGCTCGTTCTTTCCATCTGAATCAACCAAAATTATTGATAGTGGCAGTCGAGAAATTGAAATGAGAATTGGGAAAGTTCCAAAAAGCGCAAAATTACAGATGATGAAATTTTCACTGAGATAGTAGTAAGAAGATATTAGTAATAATAATGATAATGATATTGCTGGTAGGTAATAGGTGGAGGCATAAAATCTAGAATTCTTCATCAGCGTATGAATCAGCACCTACTTCGTAATAATCTCTTTCCAACGCAGCCAAATCTTCTCTTGCTTCGGTAAACTCACCCTCTTCCATACCTTCACCAACGTACCAGTGCACAAAAGCACGTTTAGCGTACATCAAATCGAACTTTTTGTCGATTCTCTTCCAGGCATCTGCAATAGCAGTTGTATTCGAAAGCATACAAACAGCTCTGTTTACTGAAGACAGATGAGAGCTTGGAGTTGCAGTAGGAGCTTGGTAGCAAATACCGATCTTAAAACCAGTTGGACACCAGTCAACCAATTGAACCGTTTTCTTGGTTTTTATTTGAGCGACAGCATTCTGAACGTCTCTTGTAACTACATCACCTCTGTATAGTAAACATGTGGCCATATATTTACCGGTTCTTGGGTCACATTTGACCATTTGGTTGCCGGGTTCGAAACATGCATTAGTAATTTCTGAAACGGAGTTCGATTCGTGATGGGCCTTGCTCTTGGATAGAATTGGAGCGTAAGATACAAGTGGGAAATGAATTCTTGGGTATGGTACTAAGTTAGTTTGGAATTCGTTTAAATCGACGTTCAATGAACCATCAAATCTTAAGGAAGCGGTAACAGAAGAAACAACTTGAGCAATCAAATTGTTCAAATTTGAGAAGCTTGGTCTTTGAATATCCAAATTCTTTTTGCACATATCATAAATTGCCTCATTGTCAACCATAAAAGTACAATCAGCATGTTCTAAAGTAGTGTGAGTGGTTAGCACTGTGTTGTATGGCTCTACAACAGAAGTTGAGACTTGAGGAGCTGGGTAGACGGCAAATTCAAGCTTGGACTTCTTACCGTAATCTAAGGAGAGTTGTTCCAAAAGTAAAGATCCCAAACCTGAACCGGTACCACCACCAAGAGAATGGGTGAATAGAAACCCCTGCAAACCATCACATTGATCAGAAATCTTTCTAACTCTATCCAAGATGTCATCTAACAATTCTCTTCCAACAGTGTAGTGACCACGAGCATAGTTGTTTGCAGCATCTTCTTTACCACTAATTAACTGTTCTGGATGGAAAAAATCTCTGTAAGCCCCTGTACGGACTTCGTCAATCACGTTTGGCTCTAAGTCAACATAAACTGCACGAGGCACAAATTTACCAGAGCCAGTTTCATTGAAAAAAGTAGAAAACCCTTCTTCACCACCAGTTGGCTTCTTCAATCCCTCTTGTAAATAACCATCTGGAGCGATCCCATGCTCCAACGAATACAATTCCCAGCAAGCATTACCAATTTGACAACCAGCTTGTCCGACTGTTTTAAGGTATTCATATGTTAGTAAATGTAAATCAAGTAAAAGGATTGTACGATGGCGTAATTTGCAAATAAACGTGTATTCAGGAAGTGCTTTAAAACTGCCCTCAATATGGATACTGTAAGGAAAACCTGTGTTATAGCTCGTTATGCTGCTCCAAAACTTGATCGCTATTGGCTAACATCAATAAGTAAGTCGCTTGAACGAAACTTTGATCTATAAAGAAAAAGCCCCCAACAAACATCAGAAAAAAGTGCCTGTCCTAGCTCCATATGCAAATTCATAAGGATATAAAGCTCCATATTAAAAGACGTAAAAACTACTAGTAGTTTTTTTTTTCGCCACCTATAGTATAACTTCTTCCAAGAGCTAGTTCCCTGTAGTGTTTGTGAATTCTATCACACGTAAACAGTTCAGTGCCTCACACGTACACCACGCAAATTAACCCACCAAAACTGACGTAGTGAAATAAGCTACAATAGTTGATTTCAATAATTAACATACCGTTCACACTAATTACTTCTCTCATTACTGATAGTCGTCCTCTTCTGTTGTTATTTCTGCTTTACCTTCAAGTTTCAAATCTTGTTTTGAATAGGAATCACCATTTTCTTGATGTTGTTTACATTTTTCCACAAAAAAACAACAAACCTGATATTTTATTACCCGGTTTATAGTACTCGTGTTATCCGAAAATGGTAAAATTCATCACGTGTATATATGTTTTCTTTTGATGTCGGGTAATCAAAGATGGGGTTAGGATTAGAGACTTGAACTTAAGATCTGATTGATATAAGATCAACGAGATTAAACTACGGGAGATTACATTCCTCATTTGATTTTCAGGCGTTGTATTAAATAAAATTATAGCACTTGATATATATAATGTAGCGCTCGATTAAACACTCTTCATTAATTTAATTTCTGCAGGAGATCGTCTATAAGCTCATCGACGATTTCATAGTTTGCAGAATACTATTTTCTTCATGAGAGAACAAAATCCTCAGATACTAGCGATATTTGGTAAGGTACTTTTGAACCGAAAAGTACCTTAATAATAGAACTCAGGTAATCCTTCCCAAAGTGAACAGAAAAAATTTATGAGGTAAAGTTAGATTATTGATTCAATCAATTTATTAAAGGGGGAAAAATTCTATTTGATTATATAACGTTTGTGAAAGAGCAAACAAGTCTATTAAGACACTAATGTACAATGTTCTGAATGAAAAGAAACAAGATTTGTGACTCAAACGGATAGATTTGCGGGTCACTTAGAAGTGAAATTATTGTCATTTAATATCTGATCATTTAGTGAAGATAATTTGTAACCAATTTAGAATCATGAATGTTAATCTCACAGAGAAAATCTAAACAGTTTCAATTTGAGATGATAGGGAGTCGCCGTTTTTTTCGTTAGGAGAAGCATATTTACATGGGTCAATTTCACCATGGTATTGTTCTGTGATTTCTTCTAGAGTTTTTCTCTTGGTTTCAGGGATCAAGAAGGAGGTGAAAATACCACACAACATGAATAATGCGAAAATTTCCATAACATGAGGCAACCAACAGTTCTTTGCTTCACCGTTCTTGGCACAGTTGTGATCAATTAGGGTACCTAAAGCAGTTTGAGCGATGACAGCACCAACCTTACCAGCTGCAGCAGAGATACCATGGGCGGTAGATCTGTATCTAGTTGGGAAAGCTTCGCCAGGAACAATGAAAGTAGTAGTGTTTGGACCAAAGTTTAGGAAGAATTGACACAAGACGTATAATGCTAGTAGAGCATGATCGCTCAACTTATCGTAAGCGAAACCAATGACACAGAATAAGACAAGATTGATAATGAAACCCATCAATTGAATTGGCTTTCTACCTACAGTATCGACAGTTGCAACAGAAGCCCAGTAGCCTGGCAAAGAACCAGCACAAATCAAAATCAAGTTACCAACAGCTGAGTTATACAACTTTTCGTAAACGTCTGTTGAAGAAGCGTAACCAATAGTTTGCAAAATGACAGGAGTGTTCAAGTTGATACCGTAGAATGCAACATCCATGAAGAACCAAGAACCAGCAGTACCAATTAAGATCTTCATGTGTTTCCATTGTTTGAAATGTCTGCAGAAATCTTTGAATGAGGCTTTTGGTGGGTTGATTTCAATTGGTTCAACTGCAGTTGGGGCCTTTTCCAATCTGGCAATTTCTTCTTGTTCAGCATTACCATGTTCACCAGAAACAAACTTAGCGGCATCGGCAACA
This sequence comes from Kluyveromyces aestuarii, assembly GCA_003707555.2. Lineage (NCBI taxonomy): Eukaryota > Fungi > Ascomycota > Saccharomycetes > Saccharomycetales > Saccharomycetaceae > Kluyveromyces > Kluyveromyces aestuarii. The sequence continues at coordinate 75,580 of PPJO02000014.1, forward strand.
CCCTTATTAAGATCTGTGCTGACGTCCAAAGTATAACGTGGAGATTCAGGGATGGTCAATCTGAAGTACAAAGCAATGAAACCTGGAACACACCCTAAACCGATCAAAATTCTCCACATTTGATCACATGCCTTTTGACATGCGTAGTCACAGTTGTCAGTTGGGTTACCAGATAAATCGCTCTTATAAGCAGCAATAACTATTAGAGCAACAATACCACCTGTAAGTTGACCCCAGGCTTGGTTTGCAAAGACAGCACCCATAATAGCACCTCTCCATTTAGTAGTAGAGAATTCAGAAGTGATAATAGAAGACAATGGATAATCACCACCGATACCAATACCCATCAAAATTCTGCAAAACGTGAAGACAGCGACAAAGTTAATACCGGCAGACGAACCTAGCATACATTGCATGATAGTAAATGTAATCATAACAATCAACTCTGTACCGTATATTCTTTTACGACCAACAACATCTGCCAAAACACCAAATCCAACTTGACCAATTATAGTACCAACGGAAGTTGAAACCTTAATCAAAGTCGAGGTCGAACTTGGCATACTCGAAGTTGGCCAGTAGACGAAGCTGATCATAGTTGTAGCCAAACCAATTGCAAAAAGATCGTAGGAATCGGTCAAAAACCCAACACCAGCAACCATAATTGCACGTACATGATACCAACCAAATGAGGAGTTGTCAATCTTATCTAAAGCCAATCTTCTTCTTTCTAGAGGATCCTCGATATGTGCAAAATCGTTGATAAAGTTGTGAAATGCAGCATTACCACCTGCTGTCTTGACATAGACCTTGCCAGATTCTTCTTTACCGTCCATATCCATCTCGTCTTCTAGTTTTTATGTTTCAGCTGATTGGTTTTATTGACTTATGTTCTTGGTTGTTAATATCTATAGATTCCCTATTCATATTCGACACTCTTCAACAGTTGGTATCCTATCCTTGCCTTTTTATATGTCAGGTATGCATTCCTGGAACTATAACATAGCACCGCAATACTATTCATTGCTCATTCATACAAAGTGCCCATACGTCCTGAGGACCCCTCACCGCACGCGATTTCTGTGATCCCATGCATGCATCGATGCCCAGATAATTTAAAACTCAGAAACGTGCTTCGAAATTATATTGATATTTTGCAGAGGAAGTCGTGAAAAGAAAAAAAAAGAGGGTCGAGAAAGAGCCAAGCCGTAAATGAAAGCGCAAAGAGTTGTTCCCGAGAAGGAACTCCAAAGCTCTACTACTGTTTGATTGGAAAACGTGTCCACGTAGTCGTACAGGATTGTATAAAGATATGTGTAAAAAGTTCTGGGCGTGCCCTCGTGTAGTATTAGCATCGTGCGCACATGGGGACAAGAACACTCGAGAAATAAGCCAAGCGTTTGATCTTGAAGCCGATCTTTAGACCACTCCTGCTTGGCGCAAGGGAATGCTTCTCGCTCCTCCGTTTGAAGAAATTAGGCTGAATGATTCCATATGGCGACATGTATGAGGCAGGGGGGTTAGATGTTGTGTCACGTGATACACGTGGCCCCATGTGGGTATTTGTATTATGAATTTAGGAGGAAAGGAAGAAGGTAGGAGGGGGGCCGAAAACTCTGTGCAAGAGTTCGGACGTTATTGCAGGAAATAAGATGTTATAAGATGGGAAGGTCCATGTAAGATATTTTAAAATTAACGGAGTTTTCGTGAAACCACAATGTTAAGAACATTGACTTGCGAATTCGATATAGTGCATTCACAATAAAGTGGTCGGGAGTTGTAAATGTTACGAAATGTTGGATAGAATATAGATAAACTAGTTTGAATAAAAGAACATGGCGGCAACAACAGTTAGAATCATTGTAAGACCAATGTTAAATTTGAATTCCTCATCTTCTTCGATAGAGGCGACCTTAGCATCTTGTTCAGATCTTTGTAAAACTTTAGTGTAAATGAGAGAATCCTTTGGCTTGACATTCTGGGGCAATTGTTCTTGATACATTGATTCGATGAGTTGTTCGATTTTTGCGATTTGGATATTTATCTTCAAGTAATTTGGATCTTCTACGGCAAGTCTCTTTTTGATGTCACGTAGATAGTACTGGAAGATTTCTACGCAGCCCCTTAACGATCTTGATTTGAGAATTAGGTAACAGGTGGTTCCCTTTCTGATTTTCACATTCTTGTGCATGACATTTGGATTTGAGAAGACTAGAGCTAGGGTAGCAATCGCCATGACTTGAGGGATTGCACAGAATTGGAAGGAAGATTGTTCATGAATAGAAGAGAGATAGTAAAGAACACTCTCGATGTGAGACATAGCATTGAGAACTAGGTGGTTGATGCAGTAAATACCCTGTTGGGTGAACTCTGGTTTGGCTAAGTCGGATAAATTTTCGGCATACAAAGACCAGATTTCCTTGGGCCAGAAGGAACGACCATCTGCCAAATCTTCGGCATAGTCTCTAATGATGTTTGTTTTCTGCAGGAATAACCCCATGCCCTCGTACCACTGGCTTGTCTCTTGGTAGAGATCATCTGAACCAAATTTGGCCAAGACAATCAACTGAGTTAAACCGTCACCTACGAGACCGGCCACATAGTGGCAGTATAAATCGTAATCTTTTACGGATTCCACGCCATTTAAATTGAAATTTTCATCAAGAATGTAATCAGCCATACCGTTACCCATCTTATTGGTGATTTCTTTAATGACTTTCCGATACTCTGGCTTCAATTTGTGGTATTCAGCTAGGATGCATGGAAATTCCAACAATACAGGACGGTCCTTCTCAGTTGGGCTATTCCCTTCAAATAACCAAAAGTCTAAGTCTAACTTCTGGTCAAATTCACGTAGAACTGGAATCTTGATCTTCGGATCAATTGTCATGTCATCCTCGACAGTATCTAAAGCTCTCAATACTAGGTAAAATATCATGACTGCATTCCTTAACTCTGGATGAAGCTCCATGATGACGGCTGCAAATGACCTTGATGTGAGTTCTAACAATTCATAACATCTCGTTAAATCAGGTGACGACTTGGTATCTGCGTTTGAAAATAATGGCTTCCTCAAATACTTGAGCTTCAATGCAGCCTTCAATTCTACAGGATGTGATATTAGTTGTGCTAACTTCCCCATGGTTTATTTGCCTAGGAACCCCTATCTTAACGGTTTGATTATAGCTTTGTAGTTATTTACATAGTACATAGTTTGCAATTTTTCGTCTACGATCTCTTTGAAGTTCGTACAGTTGTTGGTGTCCGGGTGTTAGTCAAATGAACGACGAATTAGCCAGAGACTTTCAAGGGAAAAGAAGGAAATTGCTTTGGCAGAAGACTGTGTGTGACATGGTTTACATAGTTTTTGATAACTTCTTCTTATGAAATAGAGTGTGTGAGAATTAGCAAGCACTCAGTCAAAATTACAATTTTATAAATGTGAGCAAAGCATTTAATATTGGAAACGCAATGTGAACTTTCACGGCCAAAGTAAGAAATCGGTCACTTTTTACAGATGCTTTATATCTTCCCAACTGTTAAATGAACATGCTATGACAGAAAAGGGCAATGAATCATTCTAGTATCTTAACTGCTTAAATTTCAACTTTATTGGCGTAGAAAGATAGTTGCATGTAGGACGAAACGCTGTGAATATGTAAAATTGGTTAAAAAAGGCAAAAAAGGTCCTACCCGGATTCGAACCGGGGTTGTTCGGATCAAAACCGAAAGTGATGACCACTACACTATAGAACCAATGAACCTGAAAAAGAAGGGGAAAAGTACAGTGTATACGGTTCATTGGCATCCCTGGTGCAATTTTCCAAATACAAAGCATTATAATTAGGACAGTGACATTATGAAGATTGTTCAAGCAAAGTAAAAGGATGCTTTCCAGTTATCTCGAGTTTTTGTAATCACTAAAATAAATTTGGGTTTAAGTTGCCAGAGGAAATGGATATAAATAGAAATATATTCCTTCTAATGAACGATTGTGCAGCTATATGTCTGAGAAGATACTAGTATTTTGAAGAATCAACGATTGTTATGAGTACGATTCGCATTTTTGGAAGTAAATAAAGCACCTCTTCAGCTTTGTTTTGTCTTTGAATTCTCATGTTGGCTTTATATATGAGTAAGTCATGCTGTTTACATGCCTTGTTCGTCATCATTATGATGGACAATTAGTTAAGGTTTCGGCGGCTGAAAGAGTAATTGGTAGGCCAATTATCAGCGTGAGAATAAAGGAATGACGAACTTGTTTAAAGAGAGGACGGCATGGCAGTGCTAAAAGGAATGAGAACGCTATCGAAGTTTCAGTCATCTGTTCGTGTCTAAAGGATGATAACTTGATAGAGTAACTCCAAAAAGACAGCCTACGGATCAAGTAATTGTATTTCTTCGCAGATAGAAGCAAGATCCAATTACAAAAGAACGACACGGAAGACAATAAGGAAAAAATCACGGGAAGTATTGTGAGCAAAAATATTTTTAAAAAATGGTTTTAAATATTTATGCACTGCGAACTTAAATCGTAACCTCATATTAAATCAATGGGTTCTTAGAGGTGTCGATATGGTACTATGACATGACATCCCTATGTATAAACAGAAATCTGCGGAAAAATTAATTTAAAGTTTATAAAAACTTTATATATATACATGAGAAAAGGGATAATGTGGGATGGGCTGTTAGTGTTAGGAAGATAGGCGCAACACTAGAAAGAAAATTTAGTATACATAAGTGAATTCTACTTTTGCCCATAATTCTTATCATATATCACTTCAAAAATTTCCTCACAAAACCTAGAGTCTTCTGCAACGATTCACTTTCAAGGATTTGCAGTTCTGATGGTGTGAACTTGTCCAAAACATATGCAGCAACTATTTTAGGGTCTCTTGAGTCTGGTCTATCGATACCTATTCCTAGTTTGTAAAATTTATCATCCCCCTTGATTTTGATAAGATCCCTCAACCCATTGTGGCCCCGGAAACTCGTGCCAGGTTTTCGAAACTGTACCTTTCCAATTGGTATGTTCAACTCGTCGTGTAAAACAACGTGCACAGTATCATGTGGCAGTTTTCTCCAAATAGGGATCATTGAGTGTCCTGATAAGTTCATGTATTGTGACACATTAAAAAGCATTGCAATATTTTTTGTTGGATCACTGCAGTAGGCTACATCTGGCGATATCTTCGATGGATTTATGAGAGCGTTGGGGCAAAGTTCCTTATGCAAAGTTCTTAACATTAGCATTCCTGCATTATGTCTGGTATATCTGTAGGCATTTTCTGGGTTCCCAATTGCAGTAAAACATACCAGTGGAGGACGCATTCTATTTCATCAGCTTCCTTCCGCTTCCTACGCATATGTTCCATTCATAGATGCTTGAAAATGTGTGAGATAACGGTTATCTTCCCGAACAAAATAAAAAATTAGAAATATCAATAGCACATAAATTTTGGAATACTTCAGAAATATATCGCAGGACTGCATAAAAGAAACCTAGGGTCCAAGCCTAGCTAACGTCTTTGATTGGAATAGTAACTGAGTAATTGGTTAAAATAAAAGGCTCAAAAAGATATACAAGGTAAGCGATGTCATCGAATAATAGAAAGAAGCTATTATTAATGGGTCGCTCGGGATCAGGTAAATCCTCGATGCGGTCAATCATATTCAGCAATTACAGTGCATTCGATACTAGAAGACTTGGTGCTACAATTGACGTAGAACACTCACATTTGAGGTTTTTAGGAAACATGACATTGAACCTCTGGGATTGTGGTGGTCAGGATGTATTTATGGAAAACTACTTCACGCAACAAAAGGACCATATATTTCAAATGGTACAAGTTCTAATCCACGTTTTTGACGTGGAGTCTAAGGACGTTATAAAAGATGTTGACATTTTTACACGTGCTTTGAAGCAACTAAAGAAATATTCGCCAGATGCCAAGATTTTCGTATTGGTTCATAAGATGGATCTTGTTCAACTGGATAAAAGGGGTGAATTATTTGATATCATGATGAAAAAATTGAAACAAGCATCTACAGAATACGGATTTAATGATCTAGTGGGATTTCCGACGTCTATTTGGGATGAAAGTTTGTACAAGGCATGGTCACAGATAGTATGTTCTCTAATTCCAAATATGACAACATATCACAACAACTTGAGAAAATTAAAGGAGTTAATGAATGCAAAAGAAATCGTATTATTCGAAAAAACTACATTCCTCGTGATTTCCTCCAGTAATACAAGTGGAGGAGAATTATTAGATCCGAAGAGATTTGAAAAGATATCAAATATAATGAAAAATTTCAAACATAGCACAACAAAATTGAAGAGTAGTTTTAACACATTGGTATTGAGTGACATTATTTATGTTACCGAACTTTCCTCCAATATGATGTGCTTTATTGTACTCAACAGCAACGATTACCCAAAGGACTTTGTACTACAAAATCTACATGCTGCTCAATCATACTTCCAATGATTTTTATCACTACAATGGAGCAGCTTAGAGCTTTATTAACGGTCGATCGAATATTTTATTCTTATACAAAAACATACGTAGTGATATGTTCGGGAACACATATCGATATATATATATATATATATATATATATATATTTACTTTGTAGGAATGTGTCATGATAAAAAAAGAGTAGTTTATACAATTCAGAAGGTGAAAGTGCACAATAAAACAAATCGAGTACGATAAAAGCTATGGAGAAAAAGTGAACATAATGACAAAAAATAGTCCTTAATTACTTAACCACATAGCTCCTATCAGCAAAATCTCAGTGTTTGAGTGAATCTTTCCCTTCAATATTCGTACATTGTGAATCTTTTATTGGTTAAATAAGTCATTACAGTCGTAATAGAGAAACATTACATCCACAGGGAATATTGACCTTATTAAATCCTCAATATATTTCCTTTTGTTTTCATTCAAATGGGCTGAATCTACAATTCCTTGAAGCAGTCTCTCTTGAAGAAGGCCAACTTCAACCAATCAGCGATAACCTTGAATCTTGATCTGGCAGACAAGATCATACCGACGTATAGAACTCTCCAGATGTAGAAAGTGATCAAACCACCACCGGTGTATAGAGATTTCTTACCGTAGGTAATGTGAGCAATGGCTCTTTCAGCACCCAAGTAAGCCAAGGCACCTAAGTGAATGTATTTAAATGGCTTGAAACCATTTTCTTCAAATAACAAATCAATCTTTTCCTTTCTACCTGCTAATTGTTGTTGGAAACCTGGAATCTTAGCCATCTTGTCGAAGACCTTAGCCAAATATTCAGCTTGTTGGTGAGCAACTTGAGCAGTTGGTGGCAAACCAGCGAAGGCATTGTCACCAATGGCAAAGATATTGTTACTACCCTTAACCAACAAGTGTTCATCAACGTTCAAAGCTCTAGTAGAGGCATTTTGTTCTGGGATTTTCTTGAACAAGTCAGTGACGATTGGTCTAGCCTTGTTACCAGTAGCCCAAATCAAAGTACCGTATGGAATAGTGGTTTCAGAAACGTTACCCTCCGCATCCTTGGTCTTAGCAATCAAGTGGTCAGCTTCAACCTTACCGACAGCGGTCTTCAATAACAAGTTGATGTTAGTCTTGGACAAAACATCTTGAGCGTAAGAAGTCAACTTCTTTTCGAACATGTTCAACACATTTGGCAAAGCTTCAACTAAATGAATTTGAACTTCTTCAGCAATAGATGGCATGTATCTCTTCAAATCTTGATCGACATAATCTTGCAATTCACCAGCAGTTTCAACACCGGTTGGACCACCACCAACAACAACAATAGTCAACAATCTCTTTCTTTCTGGATCGCCCTTTGGCAACAAGTTGGCCTTTTCAATGTTAGACAAGAACTTCTTTCTGACTTGCAAAGAGTGCTCGATTTCCTTCAAGAACAAACCGTGCTCTTCAACACCTTGGATACCAAAGGTGTTTGGTTCTGCACCAACCGCGGTCAACAAGTAATCATACTTGATTTCTGCTGTATCCTCTTGAGTCAAACCCAAATGCTTTTCTGGTTGAGACAATTGGGAAACAGTAGAAACTGACTTGATTGTAACTGTGTTTCTGTCTGGGTTCACAGAGGTAGCTTCTGCCTCATAGTAAGAAACGTTACCCTTCTTTTTCAAGGCGAAGTTAACCACTGGTTCAATGATAGACTTCTCATCAACTGTACCAACTGGAGTAGATGGCAATAGAGGAGTAAACAAAAAGTAATTTCTTGGTGAAACAATGGAAACATTGTATTTCTTAGAATCAATGTGCTGCAAGAAAGAAATTGCACCCCAACCTGATCCCAAAATGACAACATTTGGCTTGTTGTCTGCATTGTTTTCAATCACCTTGGGGCTCGTCTTGAATGATGATGCACCTGCTTGAATACTGCTCTCAGCTTCAACCTTAGTAGAATAAGCTGCTCTAGCAACTCTTCCTAGAGAAACTCTCTTACTGTTTCTAACAAATCCTAACATATCGGCCTTTCTATATTTCTAACTATATTCCTATCCTAGCCTGTTTCCACCGCTGATCTTGCTCAATCCTATTCCAATAAAAAGCTTGTGCAATTAGCAATCCCTCAGTGCCTCTTTTCAACGGTTTTAAGCCTAATTCCTTTTAAATTCCAAGTGATCACTCAACTATCTTTACCATTGCAAATATATACTGTCTAATTTTTTTTTTTTCCATTTTTTTTCCAACTACCGATTCAGCCGAAACGGACCTCTGAAAACTGCGTGAAAAAAAAAACGTCACGCTGCGTGCCAATACTAAGCATGCGATTGGCCTACTGGAGCCGACGCTGCAAAGACAGTAAGGGAATGAATGTCGTGCGGTACGTAGTAGAGCCCACAGAATGGAACAAGATAAAGTAAAAGGGACCACAGATGGCAGACGACAGACGACAGAAACAAAAAAAGAAGGCAGAATGATGATTGACCTGAGAACTCCACAAATGCTTGTAGCGTGGATTGAGTGGCTAGGTTTAAATTGAGTATGGTATTGACAGCCAGCGGTGTCCGAAGTCCGGCAACGACAGAGAGGGGTTTGGTGCAGTAAGGGAACGAAGAAGTGGGGTAGCATGGTGGGGTAGTACGATGAATGATGTATGGGTGGACACATGGTCGGGTAATGGTTACCCGGCGTAACATTGGCGGTTAAAGATGTGGGATGGGCAAATAAATATGGGCAAAGGTATAAATATGCAAGTAGAATAATAGAAAGGGAGTGGTACGTTTTGGTTGAATTCGTGAAATACAAAAAGGAAGTGGGATGTCAACTATATATGATGAGGAATGGTGGTTGGATTTACCATTGCGAGGTCAGTGGTCAGACAAGAGCGTAGTGGAGGAGAAGGGTGGGCAGGATAGATAGATACGTGCGGGTAACGAGAGGGAAATACACGTGACAGATTTCCAGTATTGTCAAGATTGAGAGTAGTTTAGTGAGTTATAGTTGAAAATTATTGCATGGTGTTTGTGAATTATAGTAAGGTGTGTGATTTAGGCTTAAGCGATGAGATGGACAAAAGCAGTCGATAGGATGAAGGCAGTACACTATCGCCATTGGCATTCGAGTGCGCGAGTGTTGCGTAAGGCGGGAGGAGTGGTTCGAAATACAGACGCTACGCAGAGCGTAGCGTCTGAACTGTCAAATGTGTCTGAAACGTCAGGCTCTTCTGAAGTGGAAGAACAGGAGGTAATGTTCTTTTCGCAGGATAAAGATATCTTGCCAGAGGTCGAAATCAAGCCTTTCAGGCAAATTAAGTCAGAAACGTGGAAACGGTTCGAGAAAAGATATGTGGGTCCATCAGTGGAGTGGTATCGGAGCATCGATGAGGAAAATGGATGGCTTGCACGAGGAGCTTTTGAGACTAAGAGCTCCATGAATGAGTTAAAGGAATCTTCTATCAAGTGGTTAATTTCATCACAAGGGTCGTCGAAATCTTTTTTTTTCAGGCCGGATTCATTAATTGGGTCTTCGTTACAGCCGGGGGATCTTTGTATTTTGAGTTCTGATCATAATGAGCTTGTAATGTGTGTGAAGAGTCCATCAGAGTCTATGGACGCTAGGTTTTCTTTTGCTAAGGCAGACGGTAGTGTTGTATATGCTAGAAAATCCAAGGTTCATCTGCGGTTCCCGAGGCTACACAGTACGATCGGGTCACATCTTTTGCAGCGAGAGGGTGATCATGGATATGATCCCATTGGGTCAATAAAAAATGATAAAGATACCACTTTTATCATTCCTACGTTGGCACGAATGCTAGTTATTTCGAATATTACTTATCAGATTTCGGAGGATGCTAATACTATGCTACCTATTGTGAAAAAGAAGCTTGAACTTCTTCACAGGTATCTACAATCTAATATGGGCCCCTGGCAACTACCTCTTTTCAAGTTGGTAGAATTATGTACGAATTTAGAGTTATCATCTGATATTGATAGATGTGTTGTGGAAGCTTTCAAAAAGTCAGGGGTATCTAGTGAGTCTCTTTATTCTTTGGCAGATTCTCACTTGGAACTAAGTATGAAATTACCAGAAACCATTGACTGCGCTCATTTTTTGGCAGTTTACCGCGCTTTATTACAACAGCAAGGAACACAAATGTGGGGGAAACTTACTGTTCATAGGGGTGTATTTTTCCCAACATCAATAACTGTTTTACCTCTTTCGTCTCAACACTTGCATTACCACAGTTTAATATACAAACTCAAAAAGTACGACGGTGCATTAATAAAAAAATTTGTTGGTTTGGTTAACCAAAAGAAACTAATCGACATTAAACGACAATTCCCCGATATTTTAACTTTACTACGTGATTATGCAGCTGGAAATGTCAATAATAATGCTCAGGTAGTAAGCCTTATCGCTTCTTTATTTCGTAAATTAGACGATAGCAAAGATCTTGATTTGACACGTGACACATGTTTCCAATTGTTAAAACAAATACATCCGGAGGAGCCACCAAATCCTTTACTTAATAATCATGAATTACAACTTCCAGTGGGTAATGACAGGGTTAAATTGGAACAAAAAATCTACGATCTAGCAACTCCATCTGATATACCTTCGCAATGGACTAATCGTACCGAATACAAGGATCTCGTTTGTTACTGTATTGATAGTCCTGATGCCCACGAAATTGATGATGCTGTATCTATCACAAATATATCGAAGACGAGGTATAAAATTTTTATCCACGTTGCCGACCCTGCTTCCTTGTTTCCACAATCTAATGATGTGTCAAAATCCATTCAGCATCCAATCTTAGATATTGCTTATCAACGTGCTTTCACCACATATCTCCCAGATAAAGTGTTTCCAATGTTACCAACAACTTTTGCACGAACATCTGACTTGGGTCAGTTTGGTACACCGACAAAGGCTCTTACGATTTCTGTTGAGTGTACATTTTCCAAGAATAGAGGTATCATTTTGGATAAAGACACAATTAATGTCGAATTATCGATCTTACATAAATCTAAGAGAACAACGTACGAAAAAGTTGACGAAATCTTGAAGAATGGAGAAGATTCTGAAATACAAACATTATATGGGATCGCAAAAGCTTTGAGAAGAAACCGCGTGGTTAACCACGGTGCTGTTTTGTTTGAGGGTGACCAGAAGGGCTTAGTCACATTGTTACCAGATGAAAATTCGGATTTGACAGTCGTTTCTTTTAAAGATTCAGTAGAAACCAAATCTACTATTTTAGTCTCAGAACTCATGATTTTAGCTAATTCCCTGACTGCCAAATATTTTGTAACCAAAGACATTCCAGGTATTTTCCGTGGGTATAGATCGCTGAATGTCGTGGAAGAGGCCACTTCTATTTACGATTGGGTGAAAACCAAAACGAAAAAGGGCCGGGCGCTATCTAAGGCAGATATTACGAAAATGAAATCTTTCCTTACGAACAGTTTTTATACTAGTAAACCTACGACGCATGATATGATCGGGTCAGAGCAATATTTGACGGTAACTTCTCCTTTGCGTAGGTATCCAGATATGATAAATCACTTACAGTTACACAGACATCTTAGAAATTTGCCTCTCCTTTTCTCGCAACAGGATTTAGATGGTATCATGTGGCATATATTGGCAAGGGATATTTCCATTAAGGATGCAAGTACACAGTCGAATATCTATTGGACTTTGAGATTTTTGAAAGAGCGCTCACAAGACCCTGAAAAAAATTCTTGGAATGTTCTAGTTACCTCTTTGACCGAACTTGGTTATGTTCAATGTACAATTGTAGACAAGAGCTTTGCTACAGGTAGGCTAAAAATAAACCCAAACAAGAAACCTTTATTGGTTGGTGACACTGTCAGCGCCTGTAAGATAACGAGCATTGATTGTCTGGACGGAGTTTTAGACTTCGAGTTTAGCAGTGGATCTAAGGTTGATAGAAAATCAACCTAGTTCAATCTATAAACTACTCATTGCATAATAAAGAACAACAACATGCGAACAAATACAAAAATTCTTCTCCTCATCCCAACCCCCCAAGAATGATGTGCATATAAATGAATACAACTGTAAATAGCCCCCCATTAAAAAAAAGCATTCCATACACTTCTATATTCTACACTGTCCTAACTGATATTTTACTGTAATGGCGATCTATTTACTTACCTTTTTGTGGTATTGAGGTTACTTTTGCACAATGTTCGATCAACGTAGTTATAAATATCACGATTTTGGCAATTCGTAAATATATGTTGATGTTTTCATTTCGTGAAATAAAAAAAAAAAAGAAAAACGATATTGTACCAAATTCAGATCCAATAATTTTTTGGGCTGTAGGGAAAACTATACATACAGAGCAACAAGGCATCTGTGAAGGGGACACTTAACAAGTGTAACAATTATACTTATTGAGTATACTCTCAAATTATTCATAGTAACAGCTCAACACTACACAATCATTTTTTTAGATTATTCGGTTTACTACAAAGATGAGTGAGGTAAGAAGGCTATCAAATCGTTCTAGCTTTCGCAAGGTTGACCATTTGACAGCCCAAAATTCTTCCAAAAACAAAAAATCTAAATTAAAGTCAAAGGGTAGGAGTCAATCAATGTCCAAGGATTGTTCTGAATCATCTCTTATAGTAGCAAAGGCTGGATCCCTTTCGCACATTCACAATTCTGACATTGACAACTATTTCAAGGAATTGTGCCATGCTCCCTCATCCAAGCTCGATTACGAAAGCCCTAAAATCAATGTAAGGCCAGAAAATTACTTTAAAGGCGCAAAGGCAATGTACAAGCTCGACAAACCTATATCACATCAAGCTAAATGCAATATTTCATCTACTATCACAAATCTTATTAAGGAGAAGCAGCAAAAACATCCTCCGCTAACAGTAGCAAATGATTTGAACTACAAATTTAAGAGCTTGAATGAATTAAAACCCCTACTAAGGAAGTTCATCGCGGATAAGATGGATGCTAAATCATTACCGCCAAAGGCCAGCACTAGATACGTTTACAATAGAGTGGATCAATTACTGGCGCAAGAAAATCAATTCTTAGGAAATGACAGCATAGATCTAAGTTTCGACGGGAAGGCACTTAATAAAAATGATATCTTAAGAATTGTTGATTCGTTTTCTGTTGCTTTTGAAGATGAAAACGACGAGGACGACGAACAATATATCAAACAGCCCAAAAACATACTTCCGAGAGAGGTAACAGGTGTGTTCTGAGATAGTGTGATACATTTATGCAGGCTAGAAGTCACTAAAATCGAAATGCTTTATTATTTTTTCCTATATACATGACATATTTATACCACTATTCTTACAGAGAAAAGAATAGTCCACTTCTGTCCATCTCCCACGTTCACCTCTCATACTCTTTTCTCTACTGTGAACCCAGGGTTAGATTTTCTTAATTCACGTTGTTCTTCTTTAGTCAATGCAATGTCCGAGAGCTCCACACTAACGAGTTCTTTCACTCTAGCGACGGCACCTGCAATAGAAGGTGATGCTGGTTGATATACGACGGAGCCTCTCTTTCCTAGGCCTAAGGATTTGACCACGGCTCTAGTCTTTTTTGGGGTACCAATAATAGACCTCTGCAAAGTTATTCTGTAGAAAACCATTTCACACACCGCCAGTTGAATGCTACTTCAATAACGTTGCATAAATGAACAGTGATTGCCAATAAGCAATTGTCAATATTTCAAACTGTATAAATGCTGTCCAAAAAAGTTTCAACTCGTATAAAAAGATATATCACGTGACAAAATGCACCATTTGCAGACCTTAGTTATTGGTAGGTACTTATTTAAAGTATCGTTTATAAATATCTCGTTTGGCACCAAGGTTTTGGGTTAAAGCAGGCGACTGGTTATTACATAAAAGCGAAAAATTCAAAGATAACCTATTTTTAAAGGCATTTGGATTTGGTCCTTCCTTCTATTTTGAATATAATTTAAGGCATCGCTTGATTCACAGACTTTTTTTTCAAGACTTTGTCAGTTTGAATGACGTATCGTTGCTTACTTGAAGATAACATTGAGATAATCCCAACTTATCATTGCCATTACCGTTTTAGGTACATCTGATCAATTGAAAGGGAAAGTACCACTGATATCATGTCAGGAAGTTTGGTGAAAAAGACAGGGGACCTTTCTATATCGAAAAGTGATAGGAAGACGAAGGCGGAAAAGTTGAACAGTAAGAAGAAGAAGCACTTGGTTGATATAAATCCAGATCACATTGCAGAAGTGCGAGCGCAACGAGTTGCGGCCCGAAAGGCTAAAAGAGATGCGTTGTTAGCTAAGGGTATGGATCCTGACATTCCCGCTGATTTACAATTCATCAAAAGACCAATGCTTTCGATCCCTAGGGATTCTATTGACGGGAAAAAAGTATTTGCTTTTACTCTTATGACCTACAATTGTCTTGCACAAGCGCTTATTAGGAGAAAGATGTTTCCGAATAGCGGAAATGCGGTGAAATGGTTCAAGAGGTCTCAGGTGTTGCTTAACGAGTTTACTCATTATCATCCAGATGTGAAATGCTTACAAGAAATAGATTTTTTGCAGTATAAGTCCTTTTGGAAGCTAGAACTTGAAAAACGTGGATATGATTGTCAATTCCATCGTCATCCAGTTAAAAATCATGGAGTGTTAATTGCATGGAAGAGAGAACTTTTTCAAATGACGGACAAAATGCTGATAGATTATGACAGAGAAAAGTCAGGGGATGTCGAACCTAGAACCCGTACAAGAAATGTTGGAATGATCCTCTCGCTAAAATTCACTCCAAAAGTTTTGCAGAATTATCCAGAAACAAGTAAAAGCGGTATCATTGTAGGAACAACTCATCTCTTTTGGCACCCGTTTGGTACGTATGAAAGAACTAGACAATGCTATATTCTTTTAAAAAAAATGCAAGAATTCAAACGACGTGTCAATATTTTGCAAAATAATAATGATGCTGATGATTCACATTGGTTTTCGTTCTTTTGCGGCGATTTCAACGCTCAGCCATATGATTCTCCTTATCTCTCTATGACTTCAAAACCTGTTACATATGAAGGAAGAGCGAAAACAGTTTTAGAATGTAGTGCTTCGTACATTTTTTCTAAATTAAGAAATGGCGAAGAGATCGAAGAGGAAGAGGAAGAGGAAGAGGAAGAGGAAGAGAAAGAGGGGAGAGTGGAAGAAGGCGTCTTAGAAGAGGACGAGGAGGTGAGAGAATCTGATACCGTGCAGCCGCAAACTCCTGTTCCTGAATCATTTGAGGCTAGTGAAATTCAAATTGAACTCTGCTCTTGTATCAATAATTTGCACAATGATCTTGCGATGAGGGCTATATCATTATATTCATTAGCATATAGGCAAGTGCACCCTGAAAATTCAGGTGTGGACAATGAGCGCAATGAACCTGAAATGTCTAATTGGGCTTCTACCTGGTTTGGATTACTAGACTATATTTTCTATGTTAACTCCTGGGATGGTTCGGACAAGAGAGAAGTTGATAAATTGGAAGATTTTGAATCAGAAAATCATATCTATATTTTGGAACTTCTAAGGCTTCCTTCGATCAAAGAAATGCCTAATCACGAACAACCTCATGAATCAGAATACCCAAGTGATCATTTGTGCCTAATGTCGAAAATAGGGCTATTTATGTAACTTTTATTTTAAATGTTTACTTTAGCACGTTTTTGCTTCGATGAATCGTTATCGATCTCGATATCCACGTTAGCCATGCGATTGTAGAGAGTCTTCCACAGTTTAATGTATTTCACGAGTCTTTGTTGCTTTGGATCATCAGAATTAGCAGAGGAAGCGATTCTCTCATGAACTTGCATAACCTTTCTCATCGTATCGTCACCCATCTCAAAAATAGTTGGTACTTCTTGTTCGGATTTTTCCACCTGTTCTATTTGTAACAAGTAATCCCGTAATACGCTGAAATGCTTTTGGAGGGCCGGGTTTCTATAAGCTGAAGGTGAGTAGCCGTTTTTCAAATTAAAAAAATTGACAATAGTTTCCGTGACCTTACATAGTGCCTCATAATCTTCTCCCTCTAAATATTTGTCATAATGAATCATCTCGGGCAACTTCCTAACTTCATCTACGAAAGGAACCCTGGTGAGATAAAATCCTTGGTTCAAATCGGTTACCAATGTTGGCGATAGGACAAATAAAGACGGTAGGGAGTTAGGACGTAGTTTCCCCCAAACAACAGCAGATTTTTCCTTTGAAAGTAGCGTCCGATATAATGATGCCATCATATCTACTGATCCGATATAATCTTCCTCGGAGGGAACAACGAAGGTAGTCGTGTCGATATTATCGTAGAAGTGAAGGCATTTGGACGTTTCTCTAAAACCTATAAGTTTCAAAAAGGCTTCTTGCTGCCCATAACTGTTCTGGATTTTTAGAGTCTCTTCCTCGGTTAATTCAATATAATCCTTACCAAATGCGTACACTCTGGCTAAATTATCTTCGTCTATACGTTCACCTGTCTCAGAATCAATATATTCACGATGAGCAAATGCTTCTTTTCTGGTATCACCATGGATATACACTAATTTGTACCTTGAACCTGGGATTTCCTCTGAAAATATCGTATAGCCATTTATTGATACAGTCAAATCAACTCTCTCGTCAATGATGAAAGGACACCTGAATTTTATCCTTTTTATTTCCTTTGATCTCTTCACTTTGGACTTGATGTAGGATGCGTTGATAGGTTTAGTATTGGGTCCGTTACCATAAAACCACGTGCTGCTCTCTTCAACTTTAGAGCCCCACTTTAGTATGTCGGCGTAGGTGGAATTGTCAAAGGGTTTTTCTTCTGATCCAATGAAAAATGTGTGGAAATTTATATGATAATCGTATAAGTCATCAATAATTCTTCTCAATCGCACTCTACTTTCCACTGCTGTAAACTCTGCAGGAGTATCATCATCGGTAAATAACAAGATCTTTTTATTCGTGTATAGCTTTTGACCGTGTAGTGGCTTTAAGAATTGTTCCCTTATCGAAACTAAGACAGGGGAAAGTTCAATTGGACCCTTTGTTGAGGCTATAGGAAGTGCCTCTTCAAGATTTAACCTACCTTCTGCTAAGTCACCCAAAAGATCAGAGACTTTTTTCATGTTTTTGTAGTTAATGTCAACCATAGGAAACAATTGGTAAATATTGTCTTTCGCATCGGGATGTGAACAGTTAAAGAAAAAACATCCTACTGCAGTCCCTGGCATTACTACTACTAACTCAGCTAACAATTCATTAATAGAGTCCAAAATTTCTAGCAATTGAATTTTCCCACCTAATTCCTTATTTGATAAATACATTGTAGGCGTCAGCTCTAAACAAAAAAATAACCCCTCATGAGCTTCATATCTCTTCCATTGTTCCTTCTCAGAACTTTTCTCAGAATTTTTATGTTCAAGCGTTTGACTCTTGATAAAGTCTGGCTGCTCTGAGGACATTATGTTTTAAAACTCCACCATATGAGTAACAATCGTTCTCTCTCTTGGTGATATCGAGACGATATGTAAGGTAAACCAATTGCAGTTAACGCTTTTCAAATGTTAAATATTATTAATCACGTGAACCAGTGACTTATAAACTGCAAAGGCACTGAAAACTTCTAAGGAAAACAATAACCAACGGGTTAATATTAATTGATAGATTAATTACATATATACATATATATATATATATATATATATATATCAATATTTAAAATAACAAAGTACATTTAAAGAATTAGAACTTAGACCTGTTTCTATGGTGGTGATTCTGAAGATGAAATGAAGGGATTAATCTAGTTCTTCTGCATCTAGCAAAAGTTACTCATCTTTCTGATGGGAAAGAATTGCATCTATAACTTCCTGTCCCACATTTTCTTCAAACTCTTCATCAGTCAAGTTTGATTTTGGACCGTGATATTGTTTGTGCTTATAGACCCAGTAATAAACCAAAGATCCAAACCATACAAAACCAACGAAGAGGCAGGTGTAATTCATGGTATCTGGAGTAATACCATGTTGTTCTGATGGGAACATCATCATGATAATAATGAAGGCTTCAAAAGCGATTGAAATCCAGTTGATAATAGGAGACCAAAATTTGCCCATATAGAAGGCACCTGGGGTAAAGATGTCTTTACCGGTTGTCAATCTTAGGATGTTAGGAACCATCCAGGCAAAGTAGTTGGCAGCGACATACATTGAGAATAACGCAGAAGAAGCAACACTTCCGATCAAACACAATAAACCAATGGTCAAGCATCCAAGCGCACCAGCCCAGGTTGCTCTCAAGGGAGATGAAAGTTTTACATTGACGACCTTAATCCACCATGAAAATGGTAAGCCGTCATCTCTTGCGAACGCCCAAATTTGTCTAGAAATAGCAGTCAAGGTTGAGGCACCCATCAAGAATTGACAAATAGCAATCAATATCATCATTGCAATTGCCCATTTTTTACCCAACGCATCATACAAGACTTGGGCCAAAGGTTGACTGAATTTTGTGTTAATGATGGATTCAATATCTTGAGATGAGCAGGCTGCAATTGCAATGTTAATGAAGAATCCAAGGAACCAACACAAGGAAATGGATGCAATAATACCAAATGGCACGGATTTTGTTGCATTTTTGGCTTCTTCTGACATATGAATACAAGAATCGAATGCACCAATAACCCAGACAACTGGTTGTAAACCAGTCATCATAAATTGCCAGCCAGGATTCCAATCCGATAAATTAGTGAAGCTACCAAAAATATATTTTCCGTCGTTAAAGTTCAAGTTTTCAGTTCTTGAAACACCGATAGGCAATGCAATCAAGAATATAACAATAATGGTTAGATTAGAAATAATGGACACATTCTGCAATTTAGAAACAGCTACTGTTGCAACGGAAGTTACAATTGTGGTCGCAATGATGCATGCAGCATAAACACCATAAGTGATACCGTTTGTGACTTCAAATTCACCATCAGTGGCAATAACTGCAATAGAGAGAATTTCTTGAGCCAAACCATAGTCAATGGAACACAAGCAAGACACAAGAGCCAATGAATTGGAGTTACCTATCAAGAAAGAAATAATATTCTTCCATTTAGGTGGCGCATAATGATATGTGTAGTAATATAAACCACCAGATGTTGGAATTGCTGATGCTAATTCGGCCATGGCCAAACCAATGGACAGAATAAACGCACCACCAATTAACCAACCCCAAACCAATGTAACCATACCACCTCCTAAGGAAAGTGACAACACAGATGCGATGGATGGTAAAAGACCCATAATAGAAAATGCGACACCAAAAACCTGAAGCGGGTTGAAATTTCTTTCCAATTCTTGCTTGTACCCAATTTCAGCTAACAGTTCGGTATCATCGTGAGCAGCTTTGGCATTGATATAGTTAACTTCTCCCGCTCTTCTAGATGTGATGGTACGAAGGGAAGTGATTTCGTCACCCGCGGCAACCTTATCACTCACGATCACTCTTACTTTGTTGATTGAACCTGCTGAACTATCCGACATCTTCAATGAATAATGTCCACTTTTTTTTATTTCACCGTCACTTATACAGTAAAGCTTTTGATTCACTATAGAGAATTTTAATCAAATCTTAACCCGTATCTTTCACTAATGTCGTTTCAAAGTACGTCCCTTATATATCTTACAATTAACTTATTCAATATCTTACAGTTAACTTATTCAAACTACCAACGCAAACCCTTGAATCTATGCTATCAGCTAGTAACTTGAATACTTGCTATCATATCTTATTACGTACTTCCATGAAAAATAGATAACAACCTGAAATATCTATGGTTACCAATACTTTAAGCTGATGGCTATCACACATCGCTACCTCTACCCAGATCACCAGCGAATCCTTATCCACTACTCAAGAAACCCAATTCCTCATCATTTACCGAATGTACTTGATTGAGAAAGGAAACTGCATCCTGACCCAACGTCCAGCTCGATCATTCTTTCTGAGTTATACACTATCTACCTTCGCACTAATCTTCGCGGCATCTCATTTCTTTTAACTTCTCGAAATATTAGTACCAATCCGTTATCCGGTCCCGCTGAAACAATTTCTGAGCCCCTCACAGACCCAATTAGAATCACTTAAAATAAATCTTCTACACACCTATATGCAATAACCTCTATTTGATTAAAGTTTGTGCTCAGAAAGGTACGAACGACTGTTATCAGTTTCTTGGCCATTGGACGTTTGGAACGGCTGAATCACTTTGGACTCAAAGTTGGAATATGAAAGCTCTATATTTTTGCCTTGAAGCAAATCAATTTTCTTCTCCGAACAATTCGCATACAATTTCTTAATTTGGAAGAAATGCGGGCCAGTGAATGATGTTGGGGAGTTCCATACGTGCTATAATGATAACCCGGACAAAAGTGTCGGTATTAAAAGCCGTAATAGGAAATTGCCCCATTTTTACCTATCATATCTAGAGGGAGGCGAGGGGTGGGGTGGGTAGGACCGATAAGGAATTTCGGGGGCCCTAAAAAGTGTTTTGGAGGATGTTGGGAAACTGAGGACGCATTTCAGAGAAATAAGGGTAATTTTAGGCGGAGGTAAAAAAGAAAAGAGAACAGTACTAGGTTGGAAGCAAAGCGATGAGCATGCTTATTTGGAACACATGCGAAGGATGAGTTTGACACAGTAGAGCCTCGTAGTTTAGGGCATCGGACAGATTGCAATTTCAAGAGAAAAGAGAAAGATAATACAAGATGCAGAGTGTGAGAGAAATAAGTAAAGAATTGCGACGAGAGGATCGATCTATTAGAAACAGATTGCAAAGCATTTTACATGACAACACATTCTTGAGCAATGCAGTGATGGAAGTTTTCAGTTATGGGGTAGTTCCAAATGAAAGGTGTGGGCTATGGTACTGCAAAGATGGAGAATTTTCAACGACCAGTTATTTTAAATCGACAGATGGACATGTCAATCAATGGGATTTCAGTTTACGCAGGTTAAATTTCCATCTTTTGAAGATACTTGGAGAGGATGGTGGGGTAATTATTGTAGATAGCACACGACGTGGTAAGAGGATACCAGATGCATTGTCGAAAACGGTTCCGATTTGGTGTGCAGTGTTGAACTATCTGATACTGGAGGAGGAGGGACAGAGTTGGCCGTTTGATAGGGAGATACTCTTTGTTCCTCCTGGGACGGTGCCTGATTCAGAGCGAGAGAGAATTTCTCAGAAGATACCTGAATTGGTTGAAAATTTGAAGAAACTTAGGATTATGGATGGCAGCAAATTAAAGGAACTATTGGGAAAAGGTTGTGAAGGGAGGCCCAGGTTGTTGCGGCCGATTTGGATTTATCCTGGGTCGTCATTGTTGAGAACGAATGTGGATTTGTTTACGGGAGAAAAAGTGATGACTTCTAAATGGACCGCGCCTGAGGATATTATCCCGCTCATTTTGTGTACAGTCAGCTATCAATGTCAAGACGGGGTTGATAAAAGGAATGGATTTACTTACGTTCAAGGTGCCGCTGATGACCACGAACTGTGGTCCAATGGTTTGACGCCAGCATTGTTCTGGAAACACATCAGGACTCTTGGTGATCCTGAAAAGTCAGATTCGGAGCTTTTAAAATTCATAGATGGGATAACAAGTGCAGAGAGTCTTTCTGGAGACTCTTCTTCCTTGGAAAAAATTCTAGCATCTGATATCATCACGCCTAATTTACATCTTGGCATAATCCAGAATGGCGTCTCATTAACTGAGCAAATAAGGAAAGAATTGAAAAAAAGATATAGTAGAGCGATAATTTGTAGTGAAAGTGTTAAGCCAGATGGAGGGGAGTCCAGTGATATGCTTAGCGTTTATCCGCTTTCTAGTGGGTCAAAGAAGAGTTCAAGAGATTTAAGGGCGCAGTTAATCACAATTGACAAAATGATCGCAACCAATTTAAACAGAGAATTACCCATACTTATCGCATGCAACACAGGAGCAGATATTTCGGTTTGTATCCTCTTAGTTGCTCTATGTAAATATTACAATGTCGAGTGGGAACTTGAAATTCAAAATAGCATCAATAAGACAATCATAAGAAAGCATCTAGCCAAAATCATCGACAAACTACAAGGCCGTAATGTCAATCCAGCTAGAGCTAGTTTGAACAGTGTCAATTCATTTCTCATGTAAAATGCCTCTTGTTACATAAGGTAGGATATAGACAAATCGTATTTTATCTCAATTATTCTTCCAGTGTAGAAAAAATTCATGGAAGGAAAAAAAAAATTAATTCAACGAATAATGAAAAAAGCGCTTGTTAATGCATCGGTTTCTATCTTAAAACAGGAAATCAATCCCTGCATTCTAATGTTCCCAGTATCTAAGCTACCGCGTTCGATCGGGAATGCAGGATACGTGGTACATACAGTGAAATATTCAACTTCAAAAATTCAAAATGTTACTCTAAGAGATTCGTTACAAAACATTTTCACCAAATTTGATGCTACTATAAACGAAAAACCACTACCGGTGATGGCTTCTAACTTAGCCACAGAACGGGATATTATAAAATCCTTAACTATATTTGCACAGAATACAAATCTCAATGTGGGTACCTCAGTTCAATTTTTGCAGGATTCATCCAATAAACTCACAAGTAAAGATTTTTCAATCTTCATAAATCGATTATTTGATGAAAAAGACTATATTACAACTGCTATAACCGATATTGACGTCAATTCTTTTTGGAAAAGACTTTACCACATTTACCGTGTGTTCGTGGTCAACAAATCTAATCGGACATTAGATGCGATGATTCTATACGATCTAAACAAATTTGCAAAGCTATTCATCAAATTAAACGACTTACCAACGGCAAGAGCCGTATTTCAACTAATCTTAAAGAATTCAAAAGATGGTGAAATACCAAAGGATGCAGATACAATTAATTTATACCTGAAATTATATTGCGGGGGAATCACAAAATTTTGGTTAAAACCTACTAACAGAGACAATTTCCACGATTTCTCTAGTGGCACTTCAAAGAAAGAAACTTGGCAAGTCAGCTCTTATCCAGCAGTGAGCAAGACCCAGTTTCTCGCATTTCTCAGAAAAGTATTAGAAGACCCAGAATATTCAAAGCTCAGAAACTGTGAAATGGAGTCACTTTTAGTACACTCTCTTGGATACTACAAAGATCTTCACTTCCTAAACAGATTCCTAGAGGTCATTTACGGCGTTTCCAACAATGGTACCATCAATAAAGACATAACAGCATCAAAAAAATTATATCCAAACTATCAATTACTATCGTCTATCATCACTTCCTATTCATACAACGACCAGATATCCACAGGTATAACAACTCTTGCTGGCTTTATGAAAAAATACCCCGATATAAATCTTGAAAAATTATTCTGGAGAAGATTAGCACAATGGAGTTGCAAGAGTTGGGATAGAAAACTTGATCGTTCCGCCTCTGTCCCCAAAAAATGCTGGCAAATAATGATACAATGGCATGCTTCCAAAAACAAAAATATTCCTTTCGATCAAAAGATGATGCTTGAAAGGCTTCTTTTCTTACAGCGCCGTGGTGACTACATTTCTGCCATGAATGACATAAAAAATACCTTCAAGAGCGTCTATCTGAAGGCCCCAAGGGATGTTTTCATCCTAGAACGGCTGGTCCTCTTCAAGTACCAAAAATTCATAATAAAAAAATTGGTCAACAAGTCACAAACCAAGAAAGCCATCGATTTCATCAACGAATGGCAGATTGACTATGAAAATGGTTTATTTTTACAGGATTACTACCAACTCATGGTCCAAATTAAAGAAAAAAATGACGCCGCCTCAAAGAGCTCTAAAAGAGTAGATGACGAAGATGACGACTTCAATTTCCCCCTATTTGGAACAAATATTTTATAGAATGCTCGTTTTGAACCTTGTATATAGCCATCGCACTGAAGTATACTGATCGACGTCTATGTAATTGTAAATATTCCAAATGAACAAAAACATTATCGAAAAATGCCAAAATCAACCACAACTACACCCAAACTCATGAAAAATTCTCCACTAATTCATTGCCAAAGCATAACCGGCTAAACATCCACCATCCAACTCTAAACCAAACCATCTGCGACACGTGACCCACGCTCATCGCACTCAACGCAAGCAGGTATTGTCGCAATGTACACATAAACAACCTCGGTCTTTCTTGCCCAATTATCGGCCCAACAATAACCTGCCACAATAGCGGTATAAATCCACTATATTTCACATGCATCCCTTCCCCACTTTTCAAATAGTACACTCTTTCAAACCCCATCGATGAAACTACTTCTCCACAAGAAATGTGGTTCACGTGCCCAGAAACTCCGCCTCTATCAAATGTCACCACCAACGGGCGCTCGTCCCATACAAACTCCCTCAGCCGCTTCTGCGCCGCATCCATATCCCACGACGCACTCTTACTATCCTCAAATTCCAGCACATGACTCTCAACATCCCTACTATGAACCAAAATCCTTAAAGATCGTTTCAGCTCCTCTTGCCTCACGTGCCCATCTCCGTCACCGTCTCCATTAGTCATTGAGATTACTCGCACCACCGTATTCTTATCCACCAACTCATCCATCCAAACCATGGTCGGGCTGAAAAACATCACCTCGTCGTCTGGATGCCCAATGACCAAGTTCATAGACGTAATCTCCCCATCCACCTTTTCTATCTTTCCTACAACCTCTTCGTAGTACCACCTATTATGCTCTTCGATCTTTCCACTGCTCAATCCGTACACCACCGCAAAAACAACTCCCCAGTACACTAGTTTATGCACTGCTGGTAATATTCTCATAGTGCCTCTCTTTCTCTATACCTGTTAACCCTTCTGGTTGACCGCTAACTTGCTTCTTTCTTTCTCCAGTCTTCTATTGGGTTCAGTGACTCGGTCGCTGTCGTCCTCTTCGTCTCCCTCTATGCTCTCCCATATTATACAACTTTGAAACTCCCAAGCCTCTAATGTACCCACCTCTTGCTGCCCACCACAGAACAACGAAAAATCGAGTGAGGGAAAAAAATAAACATCACCAAATGTTACCCGCACAGTACTACACATGATTTTCTCCGGATCTCCCCGTCTTTTATCCATGTTTTTCCTGCTTTCTCCGCGAAACCCATCATGGCTCATATTCAAATTCCCAGATTTTTTTGTTGACCGGCGAAATTGCAAAATTTGGCAAATTTGACAGGGTCAAAGCAGATACTACGAGCATCCAGCATCGTTTAATTATTTCTTCATTTTGATATTTGAATCGTTTGAAAAGTTTATTTGTTGTAATAATTTACTGCAGCTTCATCGTGGTTTTATTAATATTTTAATCGACAATAATACAGACGAAAGAACAGTCGAGCATAAGAGCACGAAGGGGGAAGCCAGGCAGTTTATACTAGGTTAGTGTAGCGGTTAGCAGAAGATAGTAGATTCAGTAGAAAAGCGAATCGTGGGATGATCGAGCGAAATGATGCGCGTGGAAGTGAAGAGCGGTTGCCACAAGTTGAGAGTCAAGGAGGGCCTAGATTTATTCGAACACTTGGATCGCAGTCACTGAGTGGTGGTTTGAATAGTGTTTATGGGACAGGGAATGGAGGTAACGGAAGTGGAAGTGGAAGTGGAAGTGGAAGTGTAAACGGTAATGGAGGGTTAGTAGGAGGAGGGGTAGTAAATTCGATTTACAGTTCTCATACACAGTCGCCAGTGCTTTCGAATTCGGATTCACCAGCAAATGGTGGAGGAGTTTGTGGATTGGGAAGTCCAGTTGTTGGCGGTGGGAATGGGAGTAATGTTGAGAGTACACCAGGCGGGAGTCATGGAGCTTCTACGCCATCTTATAGAGTTGCACAGGCTTGTGATCGGTGTCGAGCCAAGAAGATACGGTGTGATGGTAAAAGGCCGCAGTGTTCTCAGTGTGCAGCCGTTGGATTTGAATGTAAGATTAGCGATAAGCTCAGCCGAAGAGCGTTTCCCAGAGGATATACCGAGACGCTCGAAGAGCGTGTTCGAGAGCTTGAGGCAGAGAACAGACGGTTGGTTGCGTTGTGTGATTTGAAGGAAGAGCAGTTGCATTTGGTGTCGAAATTTAGTAATAATGAAGAGGGGGACGAGCATGTTGCGTCGAATGAGGATGAACAACTTTTGCATGAGTTGTCGAAGGACAACGGTGGGTCTTTGAGGGTTAGTTCTACCAACCTTTATCTTTTAAACAAGAAGGCTACGCCAAGGGAGACGAATGATGTAAGGAGTACAGGCAGTGGAGGGATACCTGTTGCTAAAGTTGCGACGACGGCGCCCTCTCCAAGAATCGTGTCACCAAGGAATAGTGTGGCAGGTTCAGATCCATTACACGCCAATATGAGGGATGCAGTAAAACATGATATGTTTAATCAAAGTACTGATTCATACGGTATCTCGTTTGAACAGAATGAGGCTCCTGGGCTACCTGCTTTGAAAGCGTTATCGTCTATGTCCAAATATAAACAGGGAACGCAACTAGCGACGTTGGTGGCGGTTTCCGTTCCTCGTACCACAGAGGAGATATTGTTTGTTCCGCAGCTATTGGCTAGGATAGGGCAAGTTCATGGTTTCACCTCTAAGCAATGTATTTATACAGCTTCCGTTCTAGCTTCTTTAAAGGAGGCAAATATTTCCTCTATTCCACCTGAATTGGAGGTATTGAAAAGTAAAAACCTTTGGGAGATTGATGATGTAATACATTTTTGGAAAAATGTATTTAAACTAGACTTTACTACCCATACTGCTATAGATAACTCTTCGACGCATTTGAAGGTTAGGGAGATTGACGAATTGATTGATTTCTTTTTCCAGGATTGGTATGAATTGATCCCATTATTTGATAAGAACGAATTCAATATCTACTATCAGAAATTTAGAACAAATGTTATGGATCCTAATTTCTTCTCAAGGAAAGATGATACAATTTTCAATAATCGTACCAGATCCATTTCTTATAAAATTTTCTCATGTCTATTAGTAATAATTATTCAGATGGGTATGCTTTCCAAGGTTAAAAGAAATATGATTTCATCTGGGAAATTGAATAATTTAATGAAGTATTATGATAAGCTAATGACTCACATTTGGGTGAATCCTTATTTCAACTCTAGAAACACTTCCATACAAGTATTACAATTGTTGACTCTACTTTTGTTTTACATGTTGAGTGTTGGTGATGTATCTTCAATATACGAATTACGTGGGAAAGTTGTTTCAATGTCTCAACAGCTGAGATTACATCGTTGTCCAAGTGCCGTTTTAGGTGGTGATGGTTCCACAGTTTCAAAAGTTCAACAAGGTGAAAGACGTGTATTATTTTGGAGTATTTATTACTTGGATGTTTTTAGCGCTTTACAATTGGGTGTCCCAAGGTTGCTGAAGGATATTGAAATTGAGTGTGCACTTCCTGTGACCAGCGACGATGATAAACAAGTCAATTTGGCTGGCCAAATGATTGCTTTAGAAGGTAAGGTTTCAGCATTCTCTCTATCTGTTATTAGATTTGCAAAGGTAATGGGTAATATTTTAGATTCAACCTTTAAGAGAGGAATGACTACTTCATTGACTAAACAAGCAGCTTTAGTGCATGAGAATGCATTAGATAATTGGAGACATGGACTTAACCAAGAATTAGGTTTCCAATTAGATGTCAATGGTACCATTAATATGGATGAATTTAATCAATTAAAGCAATCTTCACAAAACCTTACTTCATCATCTTCGGGATACACTTACAGTTCATTGACATTAATGACTCTATATTTCATAGCCAAATGCATGGTTCATTTGCCCGTAGTGGCAACGAAACCCCTCGTGGAAGAAACGCTTAAAAAGGAAAATCAAGATCAAACAGAGGAAAAGGCGGTGGACAGATCGCTCTCATCATACGTTTTATTACAACAAGCAACTAACACATTGCTTAACGTTTTGACTGCTTTGAATAACGTTTATTTACCATTACCAATCAACTTGGCAAGAACGAAGACAAGATTCGGGTTATTCAGCGCCAGAGGCTCTCTAGAGTATACAAAAGGTGGTGCATTATTCCAAGATAACAAAACGTTATTGCTTGACCTAATCAAAGAATTAGAAGTAGATAAAAAACTTGGCTTACCAAGCAATATGAGTTGGCACAGTCTAAAATTGTTTGACTTATCAGTCAATTTGATCCTTCAACCTGTAAATTCTAACCCTGACAAAACGGAGAAGATGATTCAAAAGAAAATAAATTACTATAATAAGTTAATGGGTCAACCAACAGTAACAATGAAGAGAAAAAAGGAAGCCAAGTCAGCTGATGCAGTATCCAAAAAGGTGAAGATGGAAGAAGGTCTCACGAACTCATTCAATAATCTACCTTCCGGTGACACTGCAGATACAGTCCATTCTGAGCAAGTAATGAAAGATGTGCCAAAAGAACTAAATGTCTACCCAGACAATTATACAACTATTCAAGAGGCTTTCCAGCTCGATCCCGTATTGCATACCAATCCCTTCAGTAATAGCGATTTAAAGGCATTGTTCTCTTCTGGGTTGATAGAAAATCCAGGCCAAAACAATTCAAACGCTACTTTGAACGGATTGAATTTCGGTAACAACGGTTCATCTTTATTGAACCTTACAACCGCACTAAACCCTCCCTCTAATACGCAAAACCCGCTAGTAAAACAGGAAAACGTCCCGGACACTTCAAGTGCCTCCAACCTACTAAACTTAAGCAATAATGATGGCTTGTTCAAGGTTCCAAGCAATGGTGATTTCCTCAAGGATTACTATATGAACAACATGACAAACACAAATCTTTCCCAATTAAATAACCATTCAGTGAACAAGGGACCTTCCATGTCTCAATTAAGTTCTCTGTTCATGTCAAGCAGTGGTCCTGCCCCCAATAACCTCTCCTACAGCAACCTTCGTTCTGAATCAAACAACAATCTCAACAATATCAATGGGGGCATGCCAATACAACAACAACACGCTCAACCTTCAATGGATGGTTTCTCATTCGCTGCAGATGCCTCTCTCGGTCTTGCTCCTCTATTGGCATGGTCACCAGATACCAAAACCCCAGTCAATACAGGATCTACCGGGATAGTTCTAGAAACAGGCGAAAATGACTACGATTCCAAGCACATACATGGCAATCCAATTGCTCAGTTACAACAGCAGCAACAACAACAGAATCATCAACAACAACCAAGCCCGTTAAGTAGCGCCTCCATTCCAACCAGGAAAACATCCTTGTTCGAAAAGGCGAGAAAGGCAACCAACTCCACCACCCCAATTCCAACTTTCTCTCCACCTATCGCTCCTTCTACACAAGAAGATACCAATCATCTAACCATGCCTCCTACTAATCAACAAAGGCGCGGCCCTAGGCGAAGATGGAATAGCAACGCAGGCAATGGGTCTTTAGATTCTTCCGTTTCTGATTTACTGCGCTGGCAAAATGGTTCTGCTTGATTTGACTCCGAGCACTTCAATTCGAAACTTTTTTTTTTTTCTTCAACTCGAAGCGAGATTCTTTGCATCTTGAATTTCGACACAGAAATCGCGCTGCGGTTTCAAGGTTTCCATGCCTAAATCAAAAAAAAAAAATGCACCTAACTCTTTTTTACTCGTTACCTCATCATAATCAATATCCTGTACTACTACTAGTGACTTCATCCTGACCGTTTCATCAATCTATAATCACGGCTCTAATTATGTAACTATCACATCCTAATGATCATCTACTTAGTCTTTTTCAATGCTACTGTACCTCTTTTCCAGAAAAAAAAATTTCACCAAGTTTACGTCCGCGCGTCGAACGAACTTTTAAGTCCATAATCTTCATCTAATCTAATTGAAAACCTATCCACATGCAAATGCGTCACCGTCCAATACAGTTTGATGAGTATTGATACTTGGATACGTAGCTTCTTATGAAAAAATTCGTAAGCTCTGCAACAAATTTTCAAGCTTTTCGAATTAAATACATTTTGGCCATTTACTCTCGCACCCGCGGCGCAGCGGCTGAGATAACGTAATTAGAAGCCTTTTGTTCCATTATTGTAATTATTTCCTGCTTTTTTTTTTGTTGAAACGGTAATTTCTCAACGTTTGCGCATTTTGAATTTTACAATTCTAATATTCTGGTTTTTTTTTGGAAACTTACACCACAAACCGACACACACCGCAAAAGAGGGAAGAAAGGCACAAACTAATAGTCAAATTAGGTTTTAGAGAAAAATACAGTCAGATCTGACCGGATATAGCAGGACTAAAAGCTGTAATTGATAGGAGAAAACCTGATAGTAATATCAAATAGTACTGGAAGGTGAAAAACGGTGAATTTGGTCAGAACTGAAGGGTGAAAAAGAGCTGGGATTAAAAAAGGGACGAAACCGAGAAGAAAAGAATCAATTGCAGAAGAAGAATAAGAGTTATAGAAGATGAGACAAACGGGTGTTGGACCGCAGGGAGGTTACTTTCAAGGCGACCCGTATGGAAGAGGATCAGGGTATTTTTCAGCTCATCCAGGGGGTTATGATCCGCAGCGTATGTATTATCCAAGAAGGACAGGGTCCATGCCCAATAACGCGGCTGTCCCTCAGACACCATTTGACCCAGTATATGGCTTTACCCTCTTGCCTAGTCACTTGGTAATGGGTTCGCCGTTTGTAAACACACCACAGAGCGCTATACCTGGTGGCGATGGCGGAGGCTTTGGTCGGAATCCGATGTCGATGAGAAATAGTAGCGTTATATTTTCTCCACCGCCGCGGTTGGGTCCTCCACCTAAAGGAAGGCCGAAAAGAGAAGATATGAGCGGTAGAATAGATTTGGAAAGGAGAGATAGTTCTTCGTCATGGCGGGAGCCCTCTGAGTTCAGGTCGGGCGGTGATCCTGAGGCATATGGAGAGGATAAGAATGGGGTTTCAACTGGTAGAGATTCGACCCCAGAGTCAATTTCACAGGCTGGAGAGATGGTTGTCGACTATGATATGCCAGTCACTTTGCACTACAGGATCTTGCCGAAGGGCAGCGATACATATCGAAGTAGGTCTTTGCTTTTTTCGAAGATTAGCAACACGGTAACACTTTCCCAGTTTGTCAATGATATCGTGAAAGATTATCAGATTGAGAGTGTCTATCAGGTCCCGCCGTTGCGAAAAATGGATCGAATTGCTGAGGACGATGATGAGGGACTTTCTCCTCAGGGAACCAGAACAGATGAAGAGAAAAAATTTAGCAGTAATACCAATAATAATACTAATACTAATACTAATAGTGCTGCTGATGCTGATATTAATATTCAAGTTAAAGATAATACGGATTCTAGTGATAGTCATTATGGCGTTAATCACTGTACTGATGAAGAAACGATAGAGAGCGCTTCGCTCCTCATTGAAAAAAGTTCTATAGTGGGTGATGGTTGTAAAAATGATAGTTTTATTGACCAGTCAAAAAATAATTCCAATGAAGTAATTCCCGAAACTTTATCTGAAGGAGAAGAGCTTAAAAATACTACATTTTTGTTGAACTTTGTAACTAAGGAAACTTGTCTTCATTTTTACAACAACTTACTTCAAAGATTTGCTGCAGCGAAAAAAAGTTTAATGGCAGAAGAGCTTTCGATGAATTTTGTGGCGATTGAAGATAGTTTTGGAATAACTGACCTTAAAATGAGTATTGTATCACTTGGGGCAACCAGATATTTATACGTAGGATTCTCTAAAGAGGTTACAGTTGACAATATTTGGCAATTGTTACCACAATTGAAGGGCTCCAAAAGATTTGTGGTTCACGATGTTATTTTAGTTAATACTCTCGAGAAAAAAAAGCATTTTGATTCAAATTACGCCATAATTCATTTCGCATCAATAAAAATGGCTTTAGAGGTTAAACGGTTATTAGAATTAGTGAATGATTCTATTAATAACGTTTTTTTTGTCATTCAAAATAATGATGCTGAAAATGAAAATAGAAGAAAAAGCAGCGTCATATCTCTTCAAAATGAAGATTTAAGAGCTTCTGTAGATTCAAGAGCACCTTATTCAAGAAGTCGCGCTAGCGATATTTCATTACCATTTTCAGAGAAAAATAGGAGTAAATCCACTGATTTGGATGAATCTGAACAAACTGATTTTTCTGTTTCAAATTCCTCCGATTCACTAGGACAATGGAGGACAGTGATTGTAAACCCAGAAGATTATTGTGAGCCTGTAATTACTTTGCTAGATATCAATGCACCTGGTTGGTCAGTTTCAAAACCAATATCTTTTTATGTTAATGGCACAGAAAATGAAATTTCTTCTAGTACGTTATCTGATGACATGGTAGATCCAATTTCAATAAGAAATGGGATGGCTGTACCGCAGGAGTTAGTTGTCAATGATTATCCGTATTTGATGGAACCAATTATGGCACCTCAGATAACTCAGACAATGCAAAACCAATACTCTAAAAGTATTCAAACCCTAAATGCCGGTATAGAACATCGAACTGTTTATATTGGAAACATTAATCCAAGATCTAAGCCAGAAGATATTTGTAACGTTGTTCGTGGAGGTATTCTACAAAATATTAAATGGGTTGCACATAAACATGTTTGCTTTGTGACGTTTATTGAAACAGCTTCAGCTGTTCAATTTTATGCCAATGCTATATTGGAACCTATAGTTTTACATGGTAATGTATTGAAAGTAGGTTGGGGACAGAATCCAGGGCCTTTGCCGAAAAAGATTTCTCTTGCAGTTACTGTTGGAGCATCAAGGAATGTCTATGTTAGTCTGCCAGATATTGCATTCAAGGATAAATTTATCAACGATCCAAAATTTGCTGATTTCAAGTTTAAATATACTTTACCTGGTGTTGAGCATTTAAAGAAAGATTTCTCCATCTTTGGACCAATGGAACAAATAAATTTTCATCCAGACGGTCATTGTTGTTGGATAAATTTCATGAACATCACTAGTGCAATTACGATGGTAGAACAGGCTAATGATGCACGAACAAGAACTGGCTTCCATGAAAAATTCAATAATCAATATGAAGGATTAATAATTGGATATGGAAAAGACCGTTGTGGAAATATGAACAAAAATTTAGCTGCCAATAAAAACCCAAGGCATAATAAGAAAGCGAAAAAACATTCTTCAAGTCAAATATCATTTGAGCTTGAAAGCGAAATGAGACAAGTCTCATTAAATTCAAAGCTATCGGACGACATCAACGACAAAGATTATTTGTCTTTGACTAACAATGAATATTCTGAAGGCCTAGGAATAACTCTCTCACCAAATAGTCGATTGGATGATGTCCAAAGTGATACAGAAGAAGCTCCCGATTCCACTTTTGTTAACGAAAAAGCTTCTCTTGAACCAACCGCCAATCCTTCACTGAATAACAAATCTTTATTCGAAAACGAACAGCGTCATACTACTGAAAATGCCACTGAAAGTGCAATGGACTACTCAGCTTCAAGCTCCGATGAAAGCGATGTTATTATTACAACCACTCGTTCAAAGAAAATGGAGATTCCAGTACTAACAACTGATTCTAAAGAATTTGTTCCTGGATACTCTTTCACTTCTTACCAGCCTAATTCCAACTACGTCTCCCACTCAGAAACATCCTTCACTTCTAATACCACCCGTGGAAAACATCAAAAACATCGTTATTTATCTCGACCTGCCAATACACAACGACCAAGAAAATCTAGTGCCAAACCTCTGGCGGGCTCAGAAGTTATGACTCGCTACTTAGAACAACTTCATCATAACACCTTAATGTACGCTACAAACGTCTTAGGTGCTGCCCAAGATTCTTCTCTCTACGACGAAGATAGTATTTAATAGTCCCCCAATTTTTATACACACGAAAATCTTCTATATTTGTAAAGATATCTTGCTCTAATCAATCTATGTATCTATTTGTTACAAAATGTACTCACTACAAAGTTCACACCTATAATTCATATTATATCCTCTTAAAAAATCTTGACATATAAACTTATCTTATTTTTGTACATTCGAGGGAACAGAAATCCATAGGCCCAGCATCCTCATCACTTTATTATTTCCAATTCATTAAAACCGACCATTGTAATGAATGAAGCCTTTCCAGTATTCATTAATATCACGCCTCAAAACTTGACGCGTAAACAATGTCTTTTCCTACTTGGGAAATATGGTACTTTTGGAATGGCGGAAAAACATGAAAATCCAGTGCCTTAAAAAAATTGATATCAATTCAAGCGTAATTAAGTCTAGGCTCACCTAAATGTTTTGAACAACATTAAAGAAAAATAGAAAAGAACGTCCATCAAAGTTTCTACTATAGTTGAAAGATATCCAATATTACATAAAAAGGATAAATCTATTTTGATACTTCTGAAGGTCTCTTTCTATTTTTTTTTTTAGTTGCAAGTGTGAAAGGTGTTTGTTTGGTTGATTTCTTCCTCATAAATCGAGCGTTTACATTGATAATTCTTAGGTTTCGTCAACTATCCTGAGCTCTTTACACATATCTTACTGTGTTTGAAGGGAACTATTTGAAAGAGTGTAATTAGCAGAGGTTGGTGTGTTGATTGATTTGCTCTTTCAGTTTTAATTTCAAGTGGACTTCTTCAGTAACATTTGCATTGCATCCATTCAATTCCTAATTTTTTTCCGTTAAAGGTTAAACAATATCTATACACTAATTACTGAATATGGTTCGACTTCTAAATGGGTTCTGGACGATTTTTAGCGTATTGGTGTTCGCACAATTTCAAGCTATTAATGTCGAGGCATTTTTTCCTGTCTCGACGGATAGATTCATAGAGGATAGTGTTTCGTCCAAAGTGGACACGTTAAATGCTGCTTATGCATCACATTTGCTGGCGTCTGATTTTTCTGTTTCTGAGAAATTGAGTAGGGCCAGCACAGCCACTTCTTCTAACGTCAGTTCGACGGCAGAAGACAGCAGTACTGTGGAAGTGTATGTGAAGCCAGGTATGTCGATATTGTCGACGGATGACAATAGCGAAGCGTACTATGTCAATGTTACAATTGGAGACGATGCATATCCGTTGATAATTGATACAGGTTCTGCATATTTATGGGTTTATGGCGATTCGTGTGACTCGGATGCATGTAGTGGCAGAAGTTTGTTTTCAACGGAAAATGTTCAAAGGGCGGATGGGAATATGACTTTTTCCCTCGCATATACCACAGGTTCCGCATCAGGTTATGCTTATGAAGATAGAATCATTGTCAATAAACTTGCAACAACGCAGAATTTTACATTCGGTGTAGCAAATCAGGTACCAAGCATTTTCGACAATTATTTGGTCAGTGGGATTTTTGGTTTGCCATCTTCGGACTCAGATAGTATTCAGAGTATCATTTCAGTTCTAAGTGAGTCAAATGCCATTGCTGAGGAGAAATTCTCCATGATCATAGGAAAACTTAATGCTACAGATAATAGAACTTCAATAAGCTCCGGCGATTCTCTCCTAACGGAAAATAAGGGTATCTTTGTGATCGGAGAAATGGATCAAGATTTGTACTCGGGAGAAGTTCAATATACTTCATTGTTATCTAATGAAAATCATTATTGGCAAGTGGGTATTAGTAGTGTTTCAATTGATGGTATTCAAGTAAATTTTACAAGCTATGAAAATGTGACAGGTTCACACTCTCATACCAATAGAACTGGGATTATTGATAGTGGTACCACACTCTTAATTCTTCCCAAACCAGATGCCCTAGATATTCATACATTTTTTCCTAATTCTGTAACTGATGGTACCAATTTTGCAATTTACTGTAATTCTACTGAGGAAATTGTTCTTACAATTGGTGAAGGTGAGTGGAAAATCTCTTCGGATTCCTATTTAGGAGAAGCATATGGCACAGATACCGATATGGTTGGATACTGTGTCTCAAACATTCAGGGTCTGGATCTGGATGACTCTTGGATTCTTGGTGATGTTTCCTTGAAGGATAAGTATGTCGTTTTTGATGTTGGAAATCAAAGACTTGGTTACGCAGAAAAAAATGAGAATGCCGTTCTTGTTCCATACAATAGCTCGACATCTACAGGAACGTCAACGATTCTTACTGGAATTAACAACGCCACATCAACAATCTCTTCATCATCAACTAGTACATCTACCAAATATTCTTCGGTGAAAGCAGGAGCAGGATCTATCATACATCCCTCATCTTTCATGTCGGTTGCAATGTTATCAATACTTGCGATACTTTAATTCTTGTGACAATAATCTGGATATGAGCAATAGCATGCAATGAAAAAATAAAAATAATTGAGCTTTAACAAGTCCTCAATCCGTAAAATATTGTCATCATTGTTGTAGTCGAATTCTTATTAGACTCTGTTAATAAAATACAAATGATATTATAATGATAGATAAAACAAGATACTTATACAAAAAGACATTTAATTATGAAACTGTTATCAGAATACGTAAAAAGTCAGTCAGAATTACTGATCAAGGGGGATAGGTAGGTGCTAATCCATTCCTTGGAAAGAATGATAAAAACAAAAAAAAAATAGAGAAAGTGGGATAAATATTTAATACAGTTAACACGGCCTTTGCTAATTATAGGTTTCTAATCTTAGTTTTTTATGAAATTAAATGTAAGAAGAGTACAAATTTACCATTGAGGTGCTAAAGATTCTATCTACAAATCATCTATGTTTGGCATCCCTTTCAAGTTTTGTGATTTCTCTCAAATCATCATCACTGGGTTCATAAATATGCCATAATGTATAATGGGGTAGACCTCCAACTCTGAATCCCATCTTTTTGGCTAATTTACCAAAAGCTTCTGTTTCAGCGTGATTTTCAAAGGTGAAAGCTGGGAAATTGATACCTTTTCGGAACAAATGTGCTCTAGCTAAGATGGAAACACCACCAACACCATCTAAATCAACAACATCACCGGGGTTCCCCTTTGGATCTCTTATATACCCTAGATGAACTCTCCAAGTTGGATATTCTGCATATCCTTCTACAATGACATCATCTTCGTCCAGTGTCTTTGCAAGTTTGAGTGCTTCGTTCGATTCCATCCAAGAATTTAAATCGTATGCCTGCGCACTATCACCTAGAAAAGTTGGCAGTGGTCTCCAGACGTTAGGGACAATGACATCGTAATCCTTTGACATTAAATCTTGTAGAACGGAGCCAGGGCATAGTTCAACATCAACATCCCTCCAATAAACCCACGAGTGATAAGGTTTTAAAGCGTTCGTTACGAGCCAGTTTCTAGCACGCCCCATCAGCTTTCTTCTAACACCCTGAACTTTGACCGCATGTCTGTCACTAAAACCCTGTCCAATTTGTTGACCGAAGTCCTTTTGGAAGATCTGAACAGAGCGGAAAGGTTTATCATAGTTTTCGTGGAAAGGTGGTTGGTATGCTTTTTTCACTGCAGCAAGATATTCCTCGCTCATATACTTCAAATGCATCTCTTCCAGTAA
The DNA here is from genome assembly GCA_003707555.2 of Kluyveromyces aestuarii. Lineage (NCBI taxonomy): Eukaryota > Fungi > Ascomycota > Saccharomycetes > Saccharomycetales > Saccharomycetaceae > Kluyveromyces > Kluyveromyces aestuarii. Next base: position 113,659 of record PPJO02000014.1, read on the forward strand.
TGTGTTCTTTCTACTTGAACGTTTGGCGTCCATTTCTTTGAAAAGTGCAGAAAGTGTACCATTTTGCAGCTCCTTTGAATACTCTAGAACTGCCTCTAAAGTTTTACCACTATCAGTACAGTCACTAACCAAAAACGCGATATCAATCAATTCATGTGGATACGTCAAATTCATTAAATTCTTAAAAAACATTGGTAGTATCGATGCCGCATCTCTCAATGGAATACACAATAAAACATGATCTCTTTCTTCTTCTCCATTGGGAGATCCATTGTATAAGCTCAAATCATAGTTCTCTGTTGTCGACGCTAGCAACATATCAATTTCCTTCTCATATTCCTCCTTCTCAGTTGGAGTCAAAACCTCTAGACCACCCTTAGTTATAATATAATGCTCTGCACCTTGATCATATTTTTTAATCGTATCAACGTCAATAGCATTGAAATCAAAATCGTAGTATTCTGGCTCTTCTAACGAGATCGAGCCATAATATAGAGAGCCAGAAAGGAGCCCACCGAACAAATAATATAATACCAAAGAAATAATACCCAACCGAAAAGTCCATGTTCTTATACGTTTTTTTTCACCAGCGTCCATGGCCTTAAACCTGCTGAATGGGTTGAACTTCGATCCGTTTTTAGGAAGGAAATGCGACCCTTTCTTGTGCATGGGAAGCTCGTGATCTTTTTTATTCCGAAAAAATACCATCTTAACAGCTATAACAATCACGCAAGTAACCACGAATTCCCAGCTGACGCGTGATTGTTCAATTCTAAGCTTTATAAGTATTGGTTAACGTGCATGTCAATAAGTAGACGTGCATTTTTTTTATATACATTCGTTAGTTCATGAAGGCTGATTCCTTTTTTTTTTTTTTTTAAAATTTCAAGATCACATGACTCAAATTGTACGCTAATAACAATCAAATAATCTAAGCCATGAAGTTACCACTGGCAGCAGCTTAAGAGTGTTGGTCGATAGTTTGTTGATAAACGAGGCTTGTGCTTCGTCGCTTTAAAAATTTTTTACTCATTCAAAGTATATATATTTGCAAAGAGGAAATAATGATCAACTATTATGACTTTGGTAATTATCGACAGTAGCACGAATGGATTTTATGTCTGCCACCGAAGTCCGACAACAACCACCAACGATTCTTGCGCCATTTTTTAGATAAGATCTAACGACATCGTCCCAGGCGAAAACCTGTGAGCTGTTCGGTAGCCAAATCTTTTTGAAAGTATCATAAATTTCACCACTGTTTGGGTACACGATCAGAGGCAGCTCAGGTACATATTGATGTAAGGATTCAAGTATCATGTGCGATTGGTTAAAGGCACAACAGTTGATTCCAATGAACATCAAGTTTGGGTTTAGCTTGTTCCCTAGAGAGTGAATTAGATCTGCAACCTGTTCCATGGAAGTTCCGTCCCTGAGCACACCGTGCTCATGGACTGACATTGCAATGTAGAATGGCTTGCCAAGGATGCTCTCATCCCATGATAGAATAGCACGTAACTCGTGAATATTGGGAATTGTTTCAAAACCAATCAGATCAATATCTTTTGACGCATTAAAGTTTTCTAGTTGAGGTTTAAAGTAGGACAGGAAGTCAATTTCTTCAGGGTTTGCTCCGTAATTTCCAGTAAATTCAGAACAAATGTGTGCTCCCCATGCACCAATACATCCGATCAAATATTTGTCTTCACCTATGCATTCCCTCGAAAATGAGACAATCCGGTCTAATAGTTCCGAATACTCCGCAACCGTCTTGATTAGTGTGTTTTCAGACACAGATTTGAAACTCGCCTGGTAAGTTATCGTCATTAAGATGTCGGCCCCTGCATCCATAAAGTCCTTGAACATCTCCTTAACAATCTTGCGGTCGTTGGACGATGTGTCATTCCAGAATGATTCGTTAACGAAAGGTATAGTGGACCAAACAGGGTTGGCGACGTTGATACCCCTGTTTTCTAATTCTGTACCTTGCCCACCATCCATAACCAGAACTGCATTTTTATTTATTTCAAAGAACTTCTTTAAGGGGACACGCATGATATATCGTTCGTAACTTGACTAATGTCCCTCTAAAACATAAAGATACAACTAACAAATCTGTTGTCGACGCTTTAGAAGAAAAGTACGAGGCTTAAAACACTATTCATACTTAGTTTAGGTTGATGACACATTTGCTTCTTTTTCCCACTTTTCCGTATATAAGTAGTCATCGCTCTAGAAAATACGGCAGGGAAACGTACATCACGTGACAACGGATAATTCAATTCACTCGAATGGCGTGATTAGGCCAGTTAACTCAGGCTTAAACCATTCATCTCTGAGTACATCCCAAGTAAGTTTGGCTAGAAGAGTAGATGTGCGCTCGTTGGGAGCTTGTGATTCGATATATACCTTCAACTTCGGTTCGGTTCCAGAACCACGAATGGTGACTCTCACGTGAGCGTTATGCTGATTGTTAAATGCCAGCTCACAGGTGATCATTTGCGAAGATGGATCGACGGGCAAGTCTGGAACATGATCAGGAGTATTAGACTGGTAACCGACAGTTAGATCACGGAACTGAATAACTTTGACGGAGGTTCCAATAAGGGTTGGGTAAGGAGTATCCATTGATCTAATGTCATCAAAAATTTTCTTTGTTAGAGATGGATCAGGCAATATGTAGTAGCCATTGAATTCTTTAAAGTACCCGTAACGTTCGTAGCCATGGTTCAGGATATCTACAGGACTTAATCCATCTCTTGACCATTTGAGGTATGCTTGTAGGAAGGCAACAGCGGCAGAAATACCATCTTTATCGTGTACAACAGAAGAGAACATGTAACCGATAGCTTCTTCATATGCGAATGGGACGTAGTAACCTTCCTTTTCCAATTCCAAGGCTCTGTTGCCCAACCATTTGAAACCCGTCAAGGTATCTTCGTAATGGAAGTGTTCAGTTTGGGCCACTTTCTTTAGCATTTGGGACGAAACGGTCGAGTTAATCATTGCAAGCGGCGCCTTGATATCAGATTTATTATATTTGTCTAGCTCGTTGATGGCTAGGAGGTAGCCAATTTCATTGCCCGTCAATTGTTTCCACGTGCCATTATTTCTCACAGCAACACTGAATCTGTCTGCATCAGGATCGTTAGCTACAATCAAATTAATGTTTGGATGGGAGTCGGCACATTTCATAGCTAAGTCAAGCGCACCCTTTTCCTCTGGATTTGGAAATGAAACAGTGGGGAAGCCAGGATCTGGCTTTTGCTGTTCAGTGACACATATGTAATCGCTATTCTTTTTGAACGAGAGGACATCGTTCCCTATTTTTTCAAATATTTCGAGACCTACACCATGCATTGGAGTGTAGATAAACCATGGCTCCGTTGATATTTCTGGTACAGTTTCGAGCAATGAGTTTTTGATCACCGAGACATATTTTTCTGTCATTTGCTCTTTACATTTCTCTATGGTGCCGCTCTTTGGAACTTGGAGCGGAACTAAGCTTCCCTCAATAGCTTTATCAATAAGCTGATCATGTGGCGGAATAATTTGGCAACCATTCGCGTAATAGACTTTGTAACCATTGTCCATTTTTGGATTATGGCTCGCTGTAATCATGACCCCAACAGAGGCGCCCAAATGTGTCACTGAAAATGGAACTAAAGGTGTGTGCACGAATGAACCATCTTCTTCTCCATTCAAATCGTAAACTTTGAATCCGAACTGAAGGAAGGTATCAATAGTTGTCCTTGCAAATGCTCTAGAATTATACCTATGATCATGACCTACAACGATACTCAGGTTATTTGGAAATTGTTCCCTTATGTAGATCGCAAGGCCCTGAGACGCTTGTCTTACACTAAGAATATTCATCCTGCTGAATCCGGCCTCCATTTTCCCCCTCAAACCGGCTGTTCCAAAAGTGATTCTCATGTCCATACGCTTATGTAGTTCCTTCCAATCTTTAACGTCATATAATTTCTCGACCTCTCTTCTGGTCTCTTCACATGTATCGTATCTTAGCCAATCCTTGACCTTTTCGTAAAGGTCCTTAGGGACATCTGCATCTAAATTTGGAGACATTTTGGTAAAAAAGGCTTGAAAGTCGTAATAATTAAGCTAGTGTCTAGGAATTGAGATCAGAAATGACACGAATCCTGTTAAACTTGATCTGCTTTCTAAAATCAATCTGAACAACACTCGGTTAACAAAGAATCAATTCCGCTCTTAAATAAAGGTTGGGCTTACATGTTTACACGTGATATTATTTTCTGTATGAGCAAAAAACAAAAAGATAAGATGGCTAAAGCATTGTTTGTGGATGTGTTTCATGCTTAATAAATCTCTTTCTATATAGATGAACCATATATATAAGTAAGATATTTACTATGTTTCGAGCTCTTGTAAAAGTTCGGCCTCTAAATCGTCCTCCTCAGACTCAAGATTTTCTTCTCCATCCTGGTAGTTCATTGAATAACTTGTCATTTCATCTATTGGACTGTCTAATTTTCTCTTTTTGCTTACATGTTCAGTGTCTGAATGTTCAGAGTCACCTTTATCTTCATCTTCTTCATCTTCCTCACTTTCCTCATTCAAGAGTTCGTTCATTTCGTCATCATCGTTATCAAGCCATGCGTCATTTCCAGCCAGTAGATTGAGTGACGTTTGTATGTCTTCATGTGGAATATCCAAAGAGCTTTGCTTTAATTTCTTTTCCAAAGATGCTTTAAATTCATTCACTTTTTCTTCACTTACAGGCTCCTCAATGACCAATTCGTAAGGTCGTTCATCGACACGCTTCCATTGAACCAAACATTCAAAAATCCAGTCCGGATGGACAATTTTGATTTCTGGATTAAACGATTTAGCCAATCGAGCCTTAAACGTTCCAGAAGACCTCGTGATAACATGTGTAGTTTCGTAATTAATATCTGAGGAAGTGGAAGCCCCGAACATGTTTGTCCAGAGGACAATATCCGCTTTTCTAATATCTGTTTCTAATGGGATTAAGCCTGAAAAGACAAACTTACATCTATTGAAAACATTTGATTTAATTTTCGGAAGTAGGTATTTGATGTCTGGTGGATTAGCTGGATCTTGGTAGTATTGAATGAAATATTCATCGTGTACTTTGAGAAGAATTTCTGATAAGTGTGGTAATTCGTCATCATCATCAACAAGTAATGTTTGGTTATTTAAATGTTTTTGTAACTCAGCTAATGGACGATTTTGCTGTTGAACTTCGAGTGAAGCATTATGCTCTAACTTCTTTGAAATATCATCTTTATTAGATGCGACAGCATCTTTTCTGTTGTCTTCACCCATATGGCTGATGATTTCCTGTTCCTGTCTTTTTACTTCTTCTCCAATTTTCTGCTTCAACTTTTTTTCATTACTTAGTATGTCAGATATCAAGCGTTCTTCCTCTTGTTTCCTTCTATGGTGTCTCCCTAAATGTAATATAGAATTCTGTTGTCTAGGTAAGAAATTAGAATTGATGTCTCCAATACCGACAAAAAAATTATACGGTACGACTTTAATTAAATTTTCAAACCAATTCCAAACATCACCTCTGTCATCAATAACAATCACCATTGATTGATCCATAGGAAAGAGTCTTTCTAAAGATTTTGTTGTCAATGATCCGTTTTCATCACGAGATAAGATACGATCCCCAAATAATTCTCCGGTCGGATCTATAATCTTCGCTATTTCTAGAGCGTAAGATCTAGTTGCCATTGTATATATATGCATTTCAAAATGTGGAGACACTGCCTCAAAGAACTCCTTCAAACCTGGTCTCAGCTTAACGTAATACCACGACTTTCGTGTAGGTGGTTTAGGACCGAAATAAAATGAGGGCAAAATCGGCTCATCTTCTAGTGCAAAGCTTTTGACATCTTGCAATGCATTATAATTAGGATTACCGGGATCGCGGGACCAATCTCCAATCGTAGGATCCACACCACAATGGATAACTGTCTGATCTAAATCCACAACTAGAACTAATTTCTTAGTCTCTCTCAGTCTTGTTATAGAAAGTCGCTCGATACTTTCTGCCTGCTTTTCAGACACCTTTATATTAGTATTTACATGTGATATCGTGAGGTTCTTATCGTTGTCCTCTTCATCAATTGATTTCCCGCATTGTACACAAAGACCACCATACGTAATGTCGTGATTACAATCTTGTTCAATAACAACCACGTTCTGACTTTCATTTAGAAATTCATCACCTAACTTACAGTTCCAAGATACAACTGTGCCAGATAGAGGCGAGTCAAAGTTTCCAACAAGATCTATTCGCTTCTTTTTTGGCTTTTCTTCATCCTTAACTAATACATCTTGGATGTCCCAATATTGATAAGCAAATAGACGTTGTCCCTTCTCCACATGATCACCTACATTGACATTAAATTGTGCAATCGTTATTGGATAAGGCAAATCTCGTCTTAGACTAACATTCGTACGCAAAGACATAATTGTTTTCTCTTGCTCTTCCTTTTTTCTACCTTGAGATGCTCTGTTCAAGTAATTGATTGTGTTGATTACTTTTTTCTTGATTTCCTTTGTATATTTGGCAAAGGGAAGTAACGGGGTTTAGAAGGAATCGTAGTTCGCGTAAAACTCCGAATACTACACGATAAGACAAAAGTCACTCTTGAAGAACTATAATCCAATTTCTCAATAAATTTATGAATATATGAGAATTATTTTATAATGCGAAATTGAGGTATTGGCGGTACATAGTATTACAAAATATTTTTCAGCTGAATGAATTTTCAAGTTTGCGATGTAAAGATTAGTTTGGAAGCAGGTTTTCAGCTGAGCATATTACGAGCCTGACGCAGTTGGTGTAATTTCGACTCTGGAGAAAATAATGCAGGGTTACTGATATATTTTTTTATTACATATGCAGCGTAGCAGAAGCTTCAAACTCATCGTTTAAATCCTGATTTTCTATCGGGCCATCGTTACCTGGGGATGCTATTGAAGGTTCATTTGAAACAGTATGTGCGGGTGTTGAGTTACGTTCAGTTTGGATTGATGTAAAAAGCTCTTCATTGTTCTGATCTGCAAATGATGTAGAAACAGCCGCATTATGTTGATCGAATGCATGATGTTCCTCTTTTTCTTGTTCATCTTCTTCAGATTCGTTATCCAATGCATGAAAAAATGAATCGTGTTGTAGGTTATTTAAATCAAGCAATTCTTGGTCTGCCATCCGCTTCTCTTTTTCTACCCTCTTTTTTTCCATAAGTTCTTTCTCTCTCGCTTCTGCTTCCTTTTGAGCCTCTGCCCTTTTTGCCTTGGTTCGTGGAATGGAATCAATCAGATCCAAATAACTACGCTTCAAAAGAAGCTTGAGTTGATTTTCCACTGACTTTCTCGATTTGGCACCTCCCGAACCATAAGGGGAGCATAGCAAAGCAGATCTCAAGAACGGATTTCTTTTCTTGTTTGCTGCCCTTTTTTCTTGTTCTTCTTTCTTCCGTCTTTTAATAGACACTCTGTCAATGCAATACTTTTCCACATCAAAACCTTTCAAAGGCAACGTTTTTAAAACATCGCCTGAGCTATTGTATTTGCTCTTTGCAGATCTCATGAAAATAAATTCAGTTTCCGCTTTAGCCTCTTCCAATTGTTCTAGAAGGAGCTTATCCTTCTCCACTTTTTCGACACCATTTGCCTTGCTTAGCATATTTATAAGAGCCTGTTCTGATTTTTTACCCTCTTGGAGCAACTTTTGTTTCATTATCCTCTCGTCTGTAATTGTTTTCTTGTATAATGCCGTAAATCTATATGTGTGATCAGGTGGGAAATCTGGTAGCCAAGAAGGTACATATTTGTTAGACTTGTTGGTAGAAGGCAGAAGATTCAGAATATCCACATCTTGAACGAAAAATTCCGAATGTTTAGAACTTAAAAGTTCTGATTCATCCAATTCTTTCATGTAGTGCTTTTTTGTCTCGTACACGGCATCTTTAAGAACTTCACTATCCCTTGGAAACATTTTGTGAACATACCTGGAAACTTCGAGTTGTTCATTCAAATCGGCGGTAGTCAATGCAGTGCCCTTAATAAAGAGTTCGAGATCTATCTTTGATATTTGATTACGTCTTTGAATCTGCGTTATTTTTCTAAAACACTGAAGCATGTCATCCATCTGTAGAGAAACAAATTGGCATAAATCCTCAAATGCAAGTTCTGACATGGTCACATTTTTATTCATGGTCTTAAGTTGTAAAAGAATTGACTTTGTCAACAATTGCTCCATTGGATTTTCCATAGGAACCTCTTCCAAATTCGGTAATTTCGTTAGCTGTACAAACTTTTTTGTACTGCTTCCATTTTGGCTTGTCGTATCAGTAGCCATGGTTCTAACGTAATTCGATGGCAACTCAAAAATGGCGAGCAAGTTATTAAATTATGTAGAGTCTAATCCAAGTTTCAGGGAATTCAATGTTATTTTGTTTCTTGATTGCGTAGAAATGGTTAAAGCTTTTACATAAGGTTTGTTTGATTCCGGGTAACAAAACAGACATACAAGGAGAAATCATCAAATATCTATTCTAAGGTATAAATGCATAATGTTAAGATTTGTATTGCAATTATCATGCATTTAATCTCGATTAACCGTGTTACAAGTAGGGTTTTAACTGATAATATTGAATTTTACAGTCAAATACAAGGGAGGGTTAAATAGAAAAGAATTCGTCGGGGAACGAGGGGGGGCGTGCAGATACTGACAATGTGAGGGAGAAGAAACATAAATTGTAATTCCGAACGTAAGCAACATGATGAAGTCTAATCGTACTTCATCTTTGATAGCGGAGAGTCCGTACCTAGATAGGTACCGAAAACAGTATCCCAGTACCATGAAGTGACACCGAAACCAAGCTCATAGTTTTTGTAATGATGTTCTAAATGGTACTTCTTCACCTTACGCATGTAACCTGGTAATTGTGCGTGGTGCATGAAATAATGCATCAAATCGTAGCATACATAGCCTAACATACCACCTGCAAACCCTGCACAGGCCCAGTAGTAAGGTAGAAGACCGAACACAAGCTTGTAAAATGGAGTACAAAGAATAACGAACAAAGTTGGTGGCATGACCAATCTGTATCTGTCCATCGGTAAATAATGATGGACACCATGCAAGAGGAAATGCAAAGTGAATGCCAGTTGGTGATCTGGTAAGCGAGCATCTAAATGGAATAAGAATCTGTGCATCCCATATTCAATCAAAGTCCATACAAAAAGACCAAGACAAAAGAGGAAAGCAGCCAATACTCGGTTGATATTATTCATGGCAACTATAATGTGGTAGAAAACAACCGGCAACCAAGCTATCGGAACAGCATACCACGGTGTTTTAGACAGTGGTTCCAAAAAATTGCCGAACAAGGGAGCCGAACCATTACCATAGTGTCTGGGCCTATGGACCTGATCCAAATAAAAATCCTTCGTAAAACTTCCAAACATAACCTGCCACAACAAAGGCTTTTTAAGGTCCAAAAATTTGTGTTTTTTGTAATCAGTGTCATAATCAGTAGAGATAGTTAGTTTTTCTTCCGCTGGTAGTTCCTTAACGAATACAGTGGAGTCGTAAGGTTCTGATCCTGTCAAATTCACTTCCATGACATGTTTCTTATTAGACAACAATTTCTGCTCCTCCTCTTCAGTGGCCAAGTAACCAACAAGATAAGTATCGTCCAAAATACTGTATGCTGACTCACTGTGTTCATGTACAACAACGTCTTTCATTACCTCCGTGATATCTTGGCCAGCATGATCCAAAATAAATTGCGACCCACCTGGATGTTCACCTAAAAATCCAGTAACATTATAGATTTTACGTTGGTACAAAGTGACCCAACAATCATCTTTTTTGTCGTGTTTCTTCAACTCATTAGTTGAATAAAGTGGCAACGTTTTAGATTGTGACATTCCGTTATCTAATTTCGCTGAATAGTTAATGTCCTTCTGCTCTTTTTAATTTCCTAACTCACCTAATATTTAACTACTAGTTCCTCAGTTATTAGTTTGTTTCCAACAATCACTCACGCAACGCTTCTAACAATTCGCTATGCTCTTATTTCCAATTGTTCAAACTACACAACAATATTTCTTCGTGTTTTTATATATCGTATACCAATAATTAAGTAAAAATTTATGTCATGAGATCTTAAAACCGAAAGAAACTTTTTTTTTTTTGGCAGAACCTGATTTTGAATAACGAGTGAATGAAGAAACGGGAACGAGCATTAGAAAGCATAGCGATATTGCAATTTGAAATTTACGGGAAAGCACAACGATTGTAACGACTTTGTATAACAAGAGAGAAATTGTCTTATATCTTCTATATAGTGTACAAATATATGGGCAGGTTGGCGTTGAGATGTATGTGTTGGTAGCATCGCACGTCGTTTGCCACGTCATGCTATAAAAACTTACGGGCAACTGGTCTCAAAACGTAGAGGCTCGTTTAAAACGTAACGGACCGAAACGAATCAATGAACAGGTGTTGAAAAAAATTAAATGGCATCAATGGGGGCCGTTAATTTGCTAAGTTAGATTGTAGATACGTTTAACTGGAAGATGTATCGTCACCTGGCACATTGTCTTCGACAAAGTTTTTCACAGCATCCACCAAATGTTCGACAGATTTATCAAGAATTAACACGATTAGTCCATCACTGCTGATCTCGTATTTCACGCAGCCCTCATTGGGTATGCATATTTGTTCATCAAATCTGTCGAACCATGAATTTAGGAGGTCCATTTCTTCCACTTGAATAGGGAGGGTTAGCTCGTCGACAAATTCGTGAGTGGCATTTTGCTTGTCGCTATTGGAATTTTCAGGTAGTGGTTCTTCCAGTAGAACAAGCATACGATAGACGTTCTGACTGGCCATATCTTGTATATTGTATGTTCGTATTTTTGACGGTTAAGAAGGAGCTATTGATGGTTCAAGCAGGTGGCCTCACTGCAAGACAAAGCAGTAAGTACTTGGATCTATGGAATAAGAAGTGGTACCTTTCGAAACGGAAAAGTATAGCTTCTTGTTGAGTATTTCAGCTCCAGTGTAAGCTCATCGCATCTGTTCTTCTATAGAAATGGAATCATCTTTTTTTTTTTTTTGTAGCGTGCAAATGGCATGGCAGTTGTTTTCCAATGAGAAAAATATGGGTTTCTTTTCAATAAATTCATTCACGTGAACCGTTTGTTGATCAATGGTGGTCCATATGGAATTTCAATTAGAACTATTTAAAAAATTATTAAAGTAAATCTATCAAGATGCTTAAGAAGAGGTTTTTTGGTATCTTTTGGTTCTTCAGAGTTCAGGCATATCATCAAAACTATTTTCCATGATTGGGGTTCCCATTTTTTCCTCTTCTATTTGCTGAAGGTACAACGAATGATTGACTAGATTCAAGTATGAATACATGAAATTTGAAAGCAGAACCTGCTGCCGTAGTTCCCTCTTTGGATCACTGAGTTTCAAATGAGAAAGTCTGTAGATAGCACGTTCGACGTGAATTGGCAGGCGGTGATCGAACATTATAACCGTTGAGATAGTTAGTGGAGGAAGTGGGAAACCGAACGCACTGTCCCTGAATTTCATAGGGGAGTTTGGACGTGCGGGTTTCAAGACATCTTCAAATACTAGTTTTCTCGGTGGTAAATGATACTGAGTTTCTGGTGAGTCTAGTTTTGGACCATCTTGCATGGTTGTGGCGGAAGTAGTTTGTGTATTTGTACCATGATCAGTTCGGTAATCGACGTCGTCGAAACTGTTGAAGGAGTCATCTTGAAGGGAGTGTTCTGTGACTTCTACCTCAAATTCATCGAAGCCTGCCGCATTAGAAGAAGATGATGAAGTTGGTGTAAATGATGCTTCGCTAGGGCTTGGAGTCTTGGTTAATGCTGAGTGAGAGATCTGAGAGTCTGGTTGTGAAGAATATAAGATTTTTTCTGTGAACGGATCAGGATTTTTACTCTTACCCTTAGTGACAGTAACAGGCGGTTGTAAAGATGGTTGCTCTTTCTGAATGGCATTGGTGTTATCGTCTTCCTTAAGACTATCGATTTTCTGTTTGAGTTTTTCTTCTTTTCTTGATTCAGATCTGGTTTGTTTTTTTGGACTTATGCGGAATTTGCTGGAAAGGCTGGAGTTTGATTGTTTCTTCTTAAGTTCTTGCTCCTTCTTTACCGAGTGTTTACTGGTATCTTTCTTGGATTGCTCAGTGTTTGTTTTCTTTTTGAAGAACTTCATAAACTTGTTTTGAGATGACGAGGATTTTTTGGTTATCTTTGTTGTGGCCTCGCCAGTTGGATTGGAAGTTTCTTTGGATGGGGAGGGTTGGAGAACTTGGCTATGACGGTGTCTTGCATGATTTGTTTTACGAGGAGAGATGTTTTCCTTGGGGATGGATTGCGCTTGTGAAAAGTCTTTGGTGGAATTTTGCGACCATGACCATGCAACTGACGACTCATTGTCATTATTATTATTCTTCAAGGATTCAACATTTTCATTTGAAATATCAGTACTTGAATCGAACTCCTCAGATGAAGGTTCAGTTTCTGTATCGTAAGTTTTTGTTATTGTGGAAAAGAATTCTTTAACAACATTATTCTTGTCATTAATTTCATCAGCAGATTCGTTATCATCATACATTCCTATGATAGAATTAGGAGAATTTGTTGATGAATCCATGGTTGGATTGTGCGGCACCAGTTTAGATGATTCATCCCTAACATCTTGTAAGGTGGGACTCGTAGATCTTATCCTATATGTATTGAATTTACTTCTTCTCAACGAATGCCTACTAGGCAGAGTCAACCCATTTTTTATCAAAATACTTGAGGCAAAGTCTTCGTTTTCAGATGATTCTGGACTTCCGGCATCCGGTCGATCCGGAATTTGATCTGCTACTCGAAGACTCCTTGCCAATGTGACCGCATCTGTATCAGTCAACCCTGCCTTATTTGATAGTTTGGTAAGTTCTTCAGTAATGTCTTTCAACGAAATAGTCCTCTTCGCTTGTATTGACGGAATCTCTTCGTAGATGATTTCTTCGTCAGATAATTCCGTATATGAAGTCCTCAATCTCGATCGTCTCCTCGATAAAGAGTTTTTTTGCTGCAATGAGCGTCTCCGCAACTTCTTCAAATCTTCTAACGACTGCGTTTGAGATTCAACATTCTGTTCATCAAGGCTCAAGTGCTCTAATGTATTTTGAACTAACTCTAAATAATTTTCTGGCTTCACATTAGGATGTTGATCAGCTCGCACCCAAAAAAGATTTTGTCCTACTGGTTCTGAACTTCCATCATCAACATAATCTTGACCTTGCTCTTTCAAAAGCTCTCCTCTGTTAGAAAATGAAGTGGACCCCAACATCCTCCTCCTCAAAAGGTGCCCTCTGCCATATGGTTTTTGAGATTTTTGCACCGAATCAGAATAATTATGATCGAGGTACTCAATATTGGTGGCCTCAAGACTATCTTCTGTGAAAGAATAACTGTCGTCTTCATCCAGCTCCCTACTACTATGTCCAGTTTCCTCTTCCAATGATGCATCTGAGGAAAGAGCCTGTCCAACAGCTAAAGCACTCGGCGTTTCCACTGATCCTCTCTCTGTAACACTGGCCTGTTGGTTGGATACCCGAAATTCCATCTCCGGATCCACAAGCAAGTCTATTGAGCCAATTGAAAGACGCTTTAAGTTTTTAACATGCTGAACTTCTTGGTCTAGTGACTGTGCTGCTATCAGGACTTCGGACTTTCTTTTCTCAATATTTGAAGGCCGCATCATCTTCCCTGTAGTCTCTTTCATCAACAATTCTTTTAATTCTTGATATATTATCTATAACCTATGCAAAACTTGTCAAAGTTGTAAGTGCCTCCTCTGCAGTCTCTCTTCCCACGTTAATCACCTAAAAACTTTGAAATGTGTATTTTCGAATCTAATACTATCGTTAAATTATCAGTGAAATCTGCTGTTGCTAACAATTCCTTTCGAAAACCGAAAAAAAAACGAGAGATAAGCTCTTCAGTAAACTTTTACAGTTCAACTAGATATCTTCTTTAGTGAACTGGAATTGTATCTTTTGATTCTATCTAACCTTTTACGTTTGCCCGGCTAATCCCCAATACATCATATCAGTTACATATTCAATTCCAGAAAAGATCTGAGAACGCGAAATGTCCAAATGAAAAAAAAAACACACACTGTGTTTCTTTTATGTTTCCATTTTGTCACTGGTAACCATCTGTTTTCTATGTGGCTTTCTTACCTTTTTGTTTTTCGTAATCCATTATTAAATCAAGTACGAAACACGGTCGTTTATATCGGGTCACCTGATAGTCTAATCACGTGTATTCTCTTCACACCGTATTGGCATGAGCATATACAGTTAGTTGATGGTTCTCTGTGTATCTAATCGTAGATTATAACAGAAGTATATACTCATATGACTACATAGGTTGTATCTTTCATGATAAGTGGATTTACCTCGTTTTAAGAATTCGGCAGGCACATGAATTATGGTGATTTATGTTTGTGCGTTTTGTAAGCCAAAGAAGAGCCTTGCGAATGCGTTGAAATAAACTTCATTACTTGAAGGGAAGGAAGAACAATTTGCACAATATGGATTACTTTGCCAAAACACTTATATGTGGATATGCAAACAAGGTATGAGACCTGAAGGATGCATCATAGCAGTGAGCCGTAACTACCCACCGCAAGATCCAAAAGGCTATCCTTGAAACAGAGAATACCAATTAAAAGAGTAGGAACATAAGAATACCTCCAAAGTTTGCATATGAGTGTTCTTAGAGTCGACTTAGATGATTGTGGGAGAATTGAGTATTCTTGAACTAGGGAACTTCCCTGAGGGAATCCCATGTAATTGCAAAAGGCATGTATCAAGATGCACGACCAGAGGTTCCCGCCAGATTTTAGGTAGAGGTAATTGGTGAAGCTGCCAAAGATCATCGTGTAAGACATTTGGAATATTGTGTTGAAGACGATTTGCAGCGTAGAATACATACCACCCAGATAAAGCTCAAAAGCATGATGTACATGTGCTAACCCAAAAAAACAGGGTGCAGTTACAAGTATGTGTTTCATGGATAGTTCAGAAGGCGTCCAAAGTTGTAGATATATCGTTAATATCATTGATGTATAGGTCAATTCTTCTGTTGCTGGTCCGAATATGTAGTTTCTAAGTCCCCAAATATTGAAAATCTCATTGCGAAGATCTTTCAGGATATCCCACACTGATGCTGATGGCATAACAATATAATACAAAAGATTATCAATGACTGGACCAGCAAATAATATCATGATCAGTTTAAGTTGCCTTAACATGTCGTATAAATACTGGTTTCCATCCCAGATTGTAAGGTCAGGAGAAGTATAACATCCTGGGATGATACCGAGTTCCAAAAAACAGTGAAACCATGGTTTCTTGGAGTGAAACGATAAAAATGTGGTGATACCAATTATATTTAAAATATTCACCGAAATCACTGCTTTCATTCGAGACATGATCACCCTCGGATCATCTCTTCTAATCTTAAACTCATTAACGTCTTTCGACGACAAATACAAGGCCAGAACGTACGATGCCGATACATATAATGCTAATGCATTTGCAAGGCTTAGAATCATTGAGAATCAATTTGCTGATGGCTTGTGATAAAATTCACTGCCTAATTCTTTCTTGATGTGCGTTGTGTGCGTATTATTTCTACTCACTGTTTTTTGGATGTCAAATGGACAGTTCCACCATAGTAAACAAAAAAATATCAAATTTAACTGGTGTCAGTTTATGAAAAAAAAGTACTCTATGAATTCCTAATATATCGCTAGAATGTTAAACACTTAATGGCTACCTGTCAAACTGCTTCGTCGTCCGTGCAAAACCTTTTGCCACCAAATATACCGTGTACCATTACGTTGAACCAATTAACCTCATCGCAGTTTTCATTCATCGTAATATTCAGTAGTTCTACGTTACCAGATGGTGGAATACTAAAACTGTTATTTTTTCTTTCAGTGACAATAAAAACACGCAGCAGGAGATTTTCTAAGTTTCTTGATGTATGATCTTTTCCATTGGCTATCTTATTCGAAGTTGAAGCCTTCGAATCATTTCTTGCAGTAAAAAGTGGAAGAGCGACGGCAACCGTATTCAAAAGCAAAAACAAAAATAGCAACGACTGTCCAATACGGGGATTCATAGCCAGAGAATTACTTATAGTGTGTTGGATTATTCAAATGTTGGGATATAGTGTCGGCATACGTGCAGTTTGTCACAAACATGGGTATTCTGTCTTGACTTTATTCATAGTCCTGATTTTTGTGACAATAGCCAAAAATGACGCACGTCCGAAACTTCATACGACAAAACAATGATTGTAGATTTTTTTGAAATTAACCGAAACCGGTTAGTCTTGTACTTTTTTTCTCTAAAGTCAGTGATAATCGCTTGTTAACGGATGTGTTGGTGTATCTGATTATGCCAGTTTTCCTTAGCTGAAACCAGTCAGAATGGCACATCATGTTTCTTGCAAATAGAAAAGCTGATCAGTTACATAGCTCTAAACATATAATATACTCAGTCATCGATTAGCTGGTAGCTTTTGTGATTCGTTCCCCTAGCTTGTTTGTGGAAGAGAAAGTCGGATATTATTGCAAGCGAAAGAGGGAAAAGTCCCCAATTGCTTGTACGCGTGAGTCAGATTTTGTTAAAATTTTTAGTAATCTTGTTATAGGGTAACTGGAGCTTGCGCTCTAGGTACCACACGTATAGTTCACGTGAATATCAGTTGAAGTCAGAGAAGTCAGATTTAACTAGAAAATCAACGACAGCGTCAATAAATGAACATTAGTTGAGTAAGAATCTAATTAAGCAGCAGGCTCTCTAGCTAAGTGTTAATTAGATTTCAAGTTAAGATCTAAGAACCAAGTTAAACCTGGGTCTCCAGGAAAACGTATAAAAGCTCGTCGAGAAACGTCTTTTATCCAGCTTCAAGATTATGATCTTAATTATATTTAGTCACGTGCTTATATATAGGAAGTAAGGATTAGTATACGTAAGAACAGTATAATAAGAACTAACAAGAGGTTAGAGTCAGTTATCCTTCGATTGAGTTATTTAGATCAGTTGAGAGCTAAGATACCTATACATCGAGTTACAAAATAATAAATTTCAATAACGGGCGTGTGGTCTAGTGGTATGATTCTCGCTTTGGGTTAATAGCCTGGCGAAGCTTCGACAAACGAAGTTCTCACTACTGCAAAGCATGCGAGAGGCCCTGGGTTCAATTCCCAGCTCGCCCCTTTTTATCTTTCTGTACATGTTATCACGTGACTACATAAGTTAATTCGTTCACTCCAAGATCGTGAAAAAACTAATTCAACCAATGCGAGGAAAGATCGTGTAGATAAAAGATTGTTTAACAAACAGCAAGGCTCATTAATATTCAATAGGTTCTTATTCCGTAATTGAGGTTATCATTGCACGCTTGAAAGCTTTGGGTTCTTCGGAAGTAATTATTAAAATCAATTCGAGCAAGGAGATGTCTTTCAATGTTAGTAGAAACTCAATCATATCAAGAGCTGGTTTGATGCTCCAAGGCAAGAGATATTTTGGTGCAAGTGTCTGTAGAATGGAGAAAAGCGACACTACTCACTTTGGTTCTAAGACTATTCCAAAAGAACAGAAAGAAAAGTTGGTTGGAGATGTGTTTTCCAGTGTGGCTTCCAACTATGACATAATGAATGATGTCATGTCGCTCGGAATTCATAGACTTTGGAAGGATCATTTCATCAACAAACTTGATGCCGGGAAAAGGCCTAATTCCAATGAACCATTGCATTTCATTGATGTTGCAGGTGGTTCTGGAGATATCGCTTTTGGTTTGTTGGATCATGCAGAACAAAAATTCCATGATACCGAATCTACGATGCACATTGTAGATATCAATGCTGATATGTTGAAGGAAGGTGAGAAAAGAGCTATGAATCAAGGAAAGTACTTCAATGACCCAAGGGTAAGCTTCTTAGTGCAAAATGGTGAGACTTTGGATGCGATTGAGTCGAATTCCAAGGATATTTATACCATTTCGTTTGGTATCAGAAACTTCACAAACATCCAAGCAGGGTTGAATACTGCATACAGAGTTTTGAAACCAGGTGGTATATTTTTCTGTCTAGAGTTTTCAAAGATTGATAATCCTTTGATTGATACTGTTTATCAACAATGGTCTAAAGTGCTTCCAGTGATGGGTTCAATTGTTGCCAACGATTATGACTCTTACCAGTATTTGGTCGAGTCAATTCAAAGGTTCCCAAGTCAAGAAGAATTCAAGTCGATGATTGAAAAAGCTGGGTTCCAATCTTGTGGTTATGAGAACTTGACATTCGGTACCTGTGCCATTCATTGGGGTATAAAGATCTAATCGCAATTGCTTTTTTGAAACTCTCGCACGTCTTATTTTTGGCCAAGGCATATTCAATTTCAGTGGATTGCCTAATCGTTAACCGAAAAGTTCATCTCGCCAAAGATTTATGAAAAATTTAATGTAAATAGAATTATAACATATACAACTATTATTATATTTCAAATATACACAGAACAAACAAAATGCAGTCAGATCATACAGGAAACCACTCACAAAAAAATACATTGAAAAGAATTTGATATGAAATCTTCACCGGAGTCGCTGTATTGTTTTTATGTTTCTTATTCACTGTCTCTCGAATTATATTTATTCCTTATGTTTCTAAGTTTCTTATTCTGACCGGTACATCTATCGATGCAATTCCCAAGTTGTTCTCGAATTTAATTTCTACTCGAACACAGTACATCCTAGAACAGAGGCAATTTTCAAAGGTTGGAACAAGGGTTTCCTTGATATCATCTCCCAATATTAATTTAACCGTTATTTCACGATCATATTGGTTTGCATCGCTTTGAATCCATTCACGAGTGAGATATTGTTTAGTAGCGTTGCTTGAAGGAGGGCTTGTGTCCTTATGTAATATTGGATTTGAGGAAAATGGAGAAAGTCCATTCGCTGAACTTGTCCTGGAAAGTGGACTGCTCTTAATCGGATGAATATTTTCATTCACTGCAAGAACAATATGTTCCTGTTTCTTGAAAATACTTGGTAGGGTTTTCACATCGACTTTTAAAGATGCTAAACTTTCGATATCATTTATCAACTGGTTGTTTATGAAATCTGCAAACCTAATTTCTTGTTGTGATCCGGTTGTTCTTGCATTTTCATATAATTTCGTGATTGCATCAATATTCTCCATGAAGCTTTTTCCGAGCTCAACACTCTTTTTGAAGTGTTTTTGAAATTTCCTGACAATCTCTGTAATCTTCTCTTTATTCATAAGTAACGCAGCGTTCATTTTAACAGGTATAGAACTGATGGACTCACAGGTGATACACATCAATTGAGTTGATATAGAATGGATTTCAGGAGGTGCATGTGGCTCACCATTATTTGATTGAATGCAGGTTAAACGAATATTCAGGTGATCTAAGATGTTTTTTTCTTCGTCTGACAAAGAGTACAAGAGGTTCTGCCAGTTGTTTTGATCATGCCTGTTTTTATTCTCAAGTTTGTTTGTCTTCTGTAAAAGAGATGGATGAATGTACGGTAATCCATCTTTGGGAATTTTACATTCCAGCATAATAATACCACATTTCAGCTTATGAGAGGCGGCTGAAGTACTATCATTATTGTAGTACAATCCACCAAGGAAACTATTCTTCAATCTCAGTGCAGGTTTTGATTTTGACTTGATGGTGTACTTAAATTCAGAATCTACCGTGTCGTTAGATCTTTTCAGGTTTTTCACATTTCTTAATGGGAATGATGCACAAGCTGGATCGATACGGTTTGCCACATGTAGTTGGTTGAGCTTTCTTTCTAATATTTCATGCGAATCTATGTTTGTCTGATCGTCTATGGTGCCGCATAAATCAGAATGATGAATGTCTTTAGCAGTAATCTTTTCCCCCTTCTCCAATCGTTGAAAAACGATTTCCAGTGCAGTTATCCGATCTGTTATCAATTTCTCCAGCTCTCTTATCTGTTTATCCGAATCCCCTTCTCCACTCAAGGATTGGCAAAACCCAAATGGTATAAAACGTAGGTTATATTCTTTCTCTCTCATTATCATTAATTTATTAGATTTTTTATCTTTCCCAACAACGCGTGCATCTATTGTATATGATATTGACAAGTTATCGTTCACTAAATCATTGGTTAATATTGGCGAACCTTTTGTCCCTAAATGGCCATATCCCAGCAAAGGATTCGTTTTTATACCATTATAACGGGAATGGTTTTTGTATTTATCAACGCCAAAACTTGGAGGCACAAGACAGTGACTAAATAATTCATGTTTACATGATATATCCAGTAACTGTGCAGGAAATTTGAAGGTGAAAAATTTCTTATAGCGTACGCCTGGGTGCAGGAACCTATCATTGTTTAACCCAAGCACACAACCGTCGTGATCAATATCTCCCGGGATAATTTGAAATCCAGTTGCTAAGTCAATATTTGAGTACGACCAACTTGCCGATAAATCTACCATACGTAAAAACCTCTTCACTGTCCGTTTCCCATTTTTTTTATCAATCACCGAAGCACATCCCTCAAGGGTCACGTAAAACATTTCAAACCTCAAGGGTTGTTGTGATCTATTTTCTATCACAGCATAGCCATTGATAATATCACCTGAAGTATACTCCTTCAAAATTGATTCCTCCTCTGGTTTCTGCTCATAAGGCTTGGTAGCCTTCTTCAATAACTTGATATTCACATCAACGGGAGAAGATATTTTTGGAAGAGAGTAAAGTTTTTCGACATTAATGTTATCCGAATCGTCTAAATCATCTATAATTGCTTCATATCTCGTGTCTAATGTTTGAATGCCATTGCTAAAAATATTAGAAGGCACCGATCCAAAGCTTTGTAAACTGACTAACGAATTACCTGGGGCCATTCCTAAACCTGTATCTTGATCCTGTCGTATGACCGACTCTTCAGAAACAACACCCGATCTGACTTCAGATAGCGCAGGTCTTTGTTCCTGGATCTCTTGATAAGTGGGAGGTAAGTCATGTTGATCCGGATTTATATTTCCCCTGGGAATGTTTCGGTGCAAAGCATTGTACATTTCGAAAGAGGGCAAAACATCCACTATTTGATGCTCTTGTGCCTCCTCTGTAGCTCCTTGGATCTGTGAATCTAATATTGAAGGGGAAATTGCAGAAGAACTGGTTTCGTTAGATTTCACCGGGGATGTACTATTTCTAAGTTTGAAAAGGGCAGAACTTGATGAGCTATTTAGAAGAAAATTAGACGAATGACTTCTTTCAGAGTCTCGGCCTCTATGATTTATATCATTCTCTGTTTTCTCCCTTCTCAAAGGCGTGCGCTCGAGGGTCATAAAAGCGATTGAAATTTAATATCCAATATAACAAAACTAATAGTTTACCAACGCAGGATCCTATGATTATTTGACCTCCAAGTAACGTCAAAGAAACTTAATATCCTAAAGCAACACAAGAGTTTCTCTTCAAGTCAGAATTTTTAAATTTTAGATCGTATCTCATCGCACTCCAGAGGATTCGAGGTTAAAATTCAATGCTTTGACATTAAATGGTGATTAAGAAAAAAAAAAAACTTTTTGAGGAGAAAAAAGCATGGAGACTTGATACTAACTATAAAGAAAAAATGTTATGAGAAAAAGACAGTTAAGTTAGGAATTGCTCGTCTTTATTGTCCTTAATCTAAAGTTTAAAATCATATATTTTATATTTTATATTTTACAATTAGAAGAAATTTCTTTAATTAATTCATTTAACCTTTTTGAGATACATGTAACTAGACTGGGCGATTTCTTGAAGGTTCTTGATATTTTGGTAGTCATTTTTCGTCATTCCCATCGAGAAATCGTCCCACAAGCCGTCAAACTCGGTAGTATCGAGCATGTGAGCACGATCAATGAACCAATTATGCTCTTTTGATTTCTTATGCCTTTCTCTGTCGTTTTCCATTCTATGTAATATTGTTGGCAGTTGAGAAGAGGAGGGAAGCGCCAGAAACAGATGTTTTCTGTACATTTCTTGAAGTATCACAGCTTTCTGGCGACGATCTATCAGAATACTCAGACATTCTCTCAATGAATCATTGAAGTCCTCGCTTTTCGAGGAACAACCCCATTGGAAGTGAAAGTCTTTGTGTAAGATCTTTTCCTGTATTTCCGATGGAAAATTGGAAATAATACTTTCTCTAGAGCATTCTAGCTCCTCCAAACTTGTGGAATCATGTTTCAATGTTTCTAACTCATCACCTTTCAATAAATTTAGGAGGAACTGAAGTATCTCAATGCTAACGGGCAAATTTGTCAAAGCTTTCCAATCCTCCGGAGGCAAGACAAACTCAAGCATTTTATTTAAATCCAAAAGCAGGTATTCAAAAGTCACTTTCCCTGATATATTCCACTGTCCGTCTGTATTCTTCATGCATCTGGGCCACAAGGCTGCTATGATTCTGCTCCAGAATATTAAAACGTTCAAACGATCTAGAGAATCCATATGTTGCACTGTTTCGAAAAAGCACTGGTGAAAGTCTTCATAGTGGTGTTCAAAATGCCGTTGGTAAAATTGTACTGGATCTGATATGTTCGAAGATTTCTGGAAAGATGATGAGCTGGGGGAAGTATCCCTTCTCTTGTGAAGAGTCTTATGTAAGTTCTTGATGACTTGCACAAACTGCAACCTTGCCTCAAAAGCGTCCATGAGTATACTAACAACTACTCGAGCTTGAAGATCTTTTTCGAAACCTGGCAAAGGCGTATGATCTTTTTAATAGCGTTCGATGGTTTGCTTTAAAGTCGTTTCCGTTTGAACTTATTCTGATTTTGTCTTCCTTTGTAACATTAAAAGTTGAAATTCGCTTTAACGATTGAAAACTAAATATCGTCCAGAAATGCGAAAACAAGTTTGATTAATAAAGCATGGATACAGGAGGCAAAGCACAACAAATCCAACATACAGACACGCGGAAAGATAATCTAAATTGATTAATATAATATACAATTCGATAAACCTATTTAGAAAGTAGTTAAAGTAAAAGAAAAAAAAAGGCAAATAATCAATAAAACACATCATCAAAATATGTGTCGGTTTACAAATTCAGGCCCATCATCAAGCCAATTTATTTTTTAGGTTTTGTAGGTTTTTTAAAAGTCTTGGATATGTTAAAAAAGAGACCAACAATAGAAAGTCTGAGATAGGCTGCCGCATAGCCCTGAAAGCGTGAATCGAGTCACATCTTAGCCACACTGACACCTCTTCTTCTTTTTTTTTTTTTCCTTCCCTTCCCTTCCCTCCCCATCGTTTTTCTGCCCTCACGTCGTTTTCAGATTATTGGAAAGATTGTTCGCTTGCGCATTTCCAGTGGACTGTAGCGTCTCGCTCAACGCATTGGAGGCCTCTTGCGTCCACACGTTATCGTGTCGCAGTTGCACATGATCAACCGGCCCCCAGAACGAGGGAGTGAACGACGCGAGCATAGGCAACTTAGCACTATGCATTGGCTCAGGTGACTGTGGTGGTGACTTGCTCAACTTGTTCAACGCTTCGATAATCTCCCTATCTCGCTTGGTTACCGATTTATCCACCGGCTTCCCAACCCGTGCTCTTTGCTGCGCGTAACCTTCAACTTCTGCTCTTTCCTGCTTTGAAAGCCCTGTGTTCTTCGAACCTTTCTTCCTACCACTCCCTGGTTTTCTACCTTCTGCCAGCGTCTTAGCTTTACCTGGCTTACGTCCACTACCAGGCTTTCTACCATCACTCAGCTTCTTAGCCATTGTTTCTTGATTTCTTTTATTACTTGCTTGAATCAAAACCCTATCAATTCCTTAATCGCTGAACAATCCCTAATAACACGTTTGAAACGTTAGAATTTCACTTACTGCCTGAAAAACACACTAAACACACTATAGTCACTCACAACAAGCAACAAATCACCAGCAACCAACGATGACCTTTATTGACGACAGGATGTTTGTTGTAAGCACAGCACAGTGGTAAGCAGTTTGTTTTGTGTATGGATGGAAAAAAAAAAACAAAAAAAAAAATTTAAAAAAAAAAATTAAAAAAAAAATTTTTTGGAAAAAAAAAATAGAAATACCCCATTTAGCACGTGACTGGAATAGGACTGCAAAGTGGAAATGGTATCATGATGCTAAACCTGTATATTGAGTGTTGGCTGGCTGGCTTTAGGTGGTACAAAGAAAGAAGGTCAATCACTGAGAAATCATTCTAATTAGTAGTTAATAATTAGCAGTTATTCTGGTGCTAATAAAATTGCATTAACAATACGTATTTGAAATTGTGTAACATTATTAATCCCGTGACGGGCTACGTGTCTGGATATAGCAACCTGTTTTCTTTTCCAGAGAGAAGATATTCAATAAGGAACATATAAGTTTTACAGGGCTGACAAAAAGAAAACAGGAGAGTAAAAGAAGCAAACCAGTGGTGTTCAATTTGTGAAGGGTAGCACAGATTAATTAGTTTTTAATTTAAGATCAAGGGGTGTAAGTTAGTTAATTGTCTTGATCATTAAGGTAAATTTCCAATAAAGATATTTTGTGCATTTCAAATAGACAAAGATGACAATCACAATTAACGTTAAATCGGGCCAGAACAATTGGTCAGTTAGCATCGAGGCTTCAGATACAGTTAAGGATTTGAAGGAGGCTATTGCAGTAGTTAGTGAGGTTCCAGCTGAAAATCAGAGGTTAATATTTTCTGGTAAGATTTTAAAGGACGAACAAACGGTGGAGTCGAATAAGATCCAGGACGGTCATTCGGTGCATATGGTGAAATCGGGCAACAAGGGCAATAAATCTGAGACTAGTGGGAGTGTAGCAGCGGGTAGTGGCTTAGTTGAAGGAACAGGAACAGGAGCAGGAGCAGGAGTAGGATCAGTTCCTTCTAATATTTCTGCCGGACAAACAGGTGGATTCAACCCGCTTGCAGATTTAACGGGTGCACGTTATGCAGGATTTGCCAATTTGCCATCTGCTGATATGTTTGGTCCAGATGGTGGGTTGAGTAACGCACCAAATTCTGACGATATGTTGAGAATGTTGGAGAATCCAATCTTCCAATCTCAAATGAATGAGATGTTAAGCAACCCACAAATGGTGGACTTTTTAATCCAACAAAACCCACAGTTGCAATCGCTGGGCCCAAGGGCTAGAGAAATGTTGCAAAGTCCGTTTTTCAGACAAATGATGACAGATCCGCAAATGATTAGGCAGTCGATGCAGATGGCGAGGGCTATGGGCATGAATCCAAATGGGGAAGGCGACAGTAGTTTTCCAGCCCCTGGTACTGCCTCCACTTCCAATGCCGAAAACACTGGCTCTGCATCTGCTGCTACCTCGACTACAGGGGGAGCAGATTCTGCGGCAACTGGGGCTGGCACCGCTGCCAATCCATTTGCTAACTTATTGAACCCACAAGCCAATCCATTTGCCAACCTTTTCCCACAGGGACAACAGCCTCAATTTAACCCGGAATTGCTGTCATCTGTGTTTGGTTCTCCAGTAAGTCAACAGACAGCGGACAACAGACCACCTGAGGAGAGATATGAGAGCCAGCTAAGACAGTTGAACGATATGGGGTTCTTTGACTTCGACAGAAATGTTGCTGCATTAAGACGCTCCGGTGGCTCAGTCCAAGGTGCTGTTGAGGCTTTACTAAACGGTGATGCATGATTAATATGGGGTAAGTATGTTTTAATAGTGTGAATTGTGCTTCTCATTACTGAATAAGTGTATATTTTTATGTAGACCAGCAATATATAATTAAATTATAGCAAACGCTAACCAGTATTTGAATGTAAAAACGAGCCTCAAAAATCAGATAAAACGTTTTTAAAGTACGACAATTTTTCTTCTACACACTTGCCCGAGATCTCACACATCATTGCATCGTACAATAAACGAATAACTCTATCTTGGTTGTAATAATTGCTCCAATTTGGGTGTCCATTAAAAGATGCATCCTTAAGAACATCCTTCGTTAAAACTTTCGTGAAAGACCCGACACTTTCTAAGATATCAGCATTGATAACCGAATACCCACGCAACAAAAGATAGAATAATCCTAAATGCGTCTCAGCGTTGAACGATTTTGCAAGTTTTTCAACCATCTCTGGTACTGTGAATCCTAATTGGAAGTCTGAACCTTTGAACGCGTTCAAATCACGATTAATTCTTTCTATCTCATAAACAATATTTCCCTTGTTTATCTCGTATACATTCCCTAAGGGTATCGCTAGACCAGACCATACACAACTAACGTCATGTTTTTTGCTCAGTTGCTTCAGATATTCCTCATTTAGCTCCGAATTATTCAAATCAACACTCCATCTGGATTTGCAACTTCTGCAAAGTAGATTTAGTACTGACCCATCATATCCTTCGATAATCCATCCATGTGCAACCAGTTGTACCGGATTGATAAACTTTGAATCCCAGCTAACCTCAGCCAACCTTGTTCCGTCAACAAATACCCCTAATTCTTTCATGAATTTCCCTCGGTCAAATAAATCAACCGTCCCATATCCTGGTCCTGCGCTCTCAACAGCTCTCTTGGGCTCAGAAATAATTTTCTGCCCCTCAACTGACTTCAATAAAACTGATTGATTTTTATATCGATACTTATTCACCCGTGAACTGCTTAACTTTCTTGTCCATTCTTGCAAGTACTCATCCTTCAAACCTTCTGTCAGTCTTTGATGACCTTCAACTACCTTTATTTTATCGCTCAACCTCTGAATCCTCTCTATTACAGGTAAAAGTTCATGACGATCCATCACTGAACCAAATGTGCGCCCTGATACCACCTCAACGTTTGAAATTGCACTGTTCCTTCGATTAATCTAATACTTCTCGAAAGATGATTGCTGTATCTTGTTTGGTTGCATCCTAACACCTCACTGTTAAATTAACAGTCCGACGTCCTCCGTCGCAGATTTCGTCATTCTTTAATTTGATGAAAATTTAAAAGCTTTTTCCATGAAAATTGATATCAATTCAAAACGATCTGAATGGAAAGAAGGGTTGCTACAATAACGAATAAAATATAGAGTGGATTCAAGCCTGTTTTATTAGCCTCAATATTCTTCTAAGTTTTGAAGTTTGGATTATCAACTCATTAGTGTCAAATTTTGAAGTTTGGAGCTAGATCGTGCGAATTTTCTAGGAAATAGTGGATCAATTACTATTACATCAGATAAATTGTCTAGAATTTCGAAACAACCCTAGGTGTGTCATTATTTTTAGTAGAATTCTTTTGGAAATCTCAATATCTAATTGAAGGTTTGATAATTCGAGCAAGAAGAGAGCTGTTAAAAAAAAATAAGGGCTTGATTGATTGATTTTTTATAGATAGAGATGCCAGCCTTTTTAGAAGATTACCAGAAAAACTTTTTAGAGTTGGCCATTGAATCTCGTGCATTGAGATTTGGTGAGTTCACATTGAAGTCAGGGAGAGTGTCACCATATTTTTTCAACCTTGGGTTGTTCAATACTGGTAAGTTGCTTTCGAATTTGGCTACCGCTTATGCGATTGCCATCATTCAATCTGATTTAAAAATCGACGTTATTTTCGGACCAGCATACAAGGGTATTCCTTTAGCCTCTATTGTTTGTGTGAAGTTGGCAGAAATTGGAGGATCTAAGTTCCAAGATATCAAGTACGCTTTCAATAGAAAGGAGGCTAAGACTCATGGTGAAGGAGGTAACATTGTTGGTGCTGAGTTGAAAGATCAAAGAATTTTGATCATCGACGATGTTATGACCGCAGGTACGGCAATCAACGAGGCATTTGAGATCATTGCGGCTGCAGAGGGTAAGGTTGTTGGTTCTATCATTGCATTGGATAGACAGGAAGTTGTCAATATGGATGATGCCGAAAAATCGAGCGCCACCCAAAGCGTCAGCAAAAGATACGGCATTCCTGTTTTGAGTATTGTTTCGCTAGCTAATATAATTAGTTACTTGGACGGTAGAATTACTCCAGAAGAAAAGGAGAAAATGGAAAGATACCGCCAAACCTATGGTGCGTTATAAATGTCTCTATATTTTACGTTTAGCTTACATGTACTTCTATTCTTTAAAATATTTTATCGAAGTTTATTTTCTTTTCTGTTGCTATATTGAAGAATAAAGTGAGAGCGACAATCACTCAATAAATAGCCAGATAGGCTTCAGCTATCAATAACAATAGTGAAGTATAAATGATAATTTTTTGGACGGACGGAACAGAAATATTCTTGATTTCTTTTAAGTAACCAACTCAAGAGAATATAGCTCACCATGGGGAAAGATTATGATAACACCTCAAAATCAAGTCCATTCCTTAAGTATATAGTATTATACTTATTTTCTATAAAACATCATTCGTTGTCACCTATTTAATGTTAATCATCAAGCATGACTGTTAAGAAAGTTGAAAACAAAAAATTATATAAATCCTCTCTATTGTTTTGCGTTTGTAGCTGCGGTTAATTCAGCTTGTCTAACCAAATTGGATGGTGCATCCATCATTGGTAACATTACTTCAATCATTCTAATTCTGCGGTTTTCTTGGAATACTTTGTCACTGGTCATTTTAGTCCACTCCCCAGTGGTCGAGACCCTGATTGCGTCATAGTCTGTAGCGCCAAAAGTTGGTAATATTTGTAAGTTGTTCCAATTTTGGATGCAGTTATATTGTGCAGTTTCACCATGAATCAATCTTTCAATAGTATACCCGTTGTTGTTTAAAACGAATAAATATGGTTTCAAGCCCCATCTGACCATAGTTGAAATTTCTTGGACAGTCAACTGTAAGGAACCATCACCAATAAACAAAATCACCCTTTTCTTTGGATCAATCTCTTCGGCAGCAAATGCTGCACCCAAACAGGCACCACAAGTGTAACCAATAGATCCATACAAAACTTGCGAAATACCATACGTATTATTTGGGAAGTGTGTTTGGTTAATGCCAAAAGCAGATGTTCCTGTTTCGGTGATAACGATATCGCCTTCCCTCAAAAACTCACCTACTTCATTCCAGACCCATTCCTGTTTCAATGGAGTCTCTGAATTTGTAGGCTCATTTGCTGGTGGGTTTTGAGGAACTGGAACCGGCTTATAACCCTGGCATACTTCTTGAACTCTACTTATCAACTTTTGCAATGCAAACTTCATTTGAACACCAGGGAAGGTAGCATTTTTAATCTTGGTGTAATCAGAGTGGAATTCAACAATGTTTTTGGTCTTGTATGAATATGAGAATGAACCTGTATTGAAATCAGACAATAGGGCACCGACTGAGAGAACTAAATCCGCCGATTCGACAGATTCCTTAACTGCTGGGCTTGATAAGGTACCAACATATACACCACCGAACCTTGGATGCTGTTCGTTGATCGACCCCTTACCCATAGGCGTCACAAAGGCTGGAAACTGGGTCAAATCGATAAGTTCCTTCGTTTCAGATTTACAATCATGTCTCGAACAACATGCATCGGCTAAAATAATTGGGGATTTTGCCTCTTTGATCAATGCTAAAACAGTTTCAATAACTTCCTCCTCTGCTTCAGCATCATTTTCCTTCAAAGACAAATCGATTGGTGTCTCTAACAAAGACGCTGGAACCTTAAGATCAACCAAGTTAGCCGGTAACCCTAAGTACACTGGTCTTTGTGAAACATATGTGACTCTAATACATCTATCAATTTCTGCGGGAGCCGTCGCTATATCTGTCAACATCGCAGTAGTTTCAGAAATGTTAGCCGACATTCTATGAAAAACTGTGAAATCACCATTACCTAGAGTATGGTGTAATAATAATTGCTTGGCTTGAGAAGAGATGGATGGAACACCAACAACATGCAAAACACCAACATGCTCCGCATATGCACCTGCAATACCATTCAATGCTGACAACTCACCTACACCAAATGTTGTAATTAAACATGCCATTCCTTTAATTCTAGCATATCCGTCTGCTGCATACGATGCATTCAATTCATTGGCATTACCTGCCCATCTCAAACCTGGAACTTCATAAATCTTATCCAACAATGACAAATTGAAGTCACCGGGCAACCCAAATATGGTTTGAACTTCAACTTGTTTCAATCTTTCAAACAAATAACGCCCTAAAGTAATCTCGCTCATATTTATAGTTTTAGTATTCTTTCAGACTAGATTATTGCTAGTTCACTAATATACTTGTTCTCTTTCAGTAGAAACCTCGAAAATAAACAATCAAGTAACGAAATACTCTTCGATCTTCGAAAGTTTATTCATTATATATCATTCATTATAGATGAAATTATAGGAGCCCCCCTTTACAATAGCATGTAGCCATCCACAAACTACTTGACTACCTTCTTTTCCGTGTGTAGCACACTATAGCAAAACAAAGATCTTCGGTCGATAAAAGAAGCGTAGATTGCACCACATAAATCAAACTAATTTCAATGCGAGATTTCGGTTGAACACGCCTTCTTATTTGCCTGTTACCTCTTAAAACTCTTGACCGTTTCGGCAGCTTCCACTTTGCAAAATGTCCTGACGCTTCGAGTTAGTTCACTAGGCAACGGTAGCCAATAGGGAAATCACCAGAGTTCGCGTTATGAACTATTAATTACCTATAAGTGCATCAAAATATGCGATTAGGGGATCATCAGAAATTTTTATGCAATTAAGGGAATTAATGCAACTAAAAGAAATGGAATGAGTTTTCAAAAAATTTCGTCAATTTCGTCATATTGGGATGAACTTCGAAAAACTGGTGTATCGTGAGTACCTGCTCATGAGTAGTATGTTTATGAAGCGGCTCCAAAAGTAGAAGTTGTAAAGAAATAATCGTGTTATCAACAATAATAAGTCAAATAGTTTCCTTTTGTAGCACAATTGGGAAGAAATATGTTGGGAATCAGAGCTGCTGCGAACATTTTGAATTTGAGTGCACGTACATGTACATGGAACCGGCCATTTAGTGTAAGTACAGCTAATTGGGCAAAGAAGAAAGGTAAAACGGGAGGAAAGACTGGGAAGAATACGGAACCAGAGGAAGAGGTAGAACTTGTTGATGTTAAAGAGTATGTGAGTAAGGCATCCAAAGAATTTGAAAAGACGGTAGATTTGTTCAAGAAGAAATTGGCAGAAAAAAAGGTTGGTTCAGCATCAACCAGTATCTTTGATGAGCTGAAGGTAGGCAAAGAGGGTTGGAAATTCACAGATTTGGCCACCACGAGTATGAAAGGGAGGAATGCATTGATAGTCACAGTTTTCGATCCAAAAGATACCAAGAATGTGATCAGTGCTATCATGGGAGCTGGCTTGAATTTAAACCCAGAGAAAATTCCAGATAATGAACAGCAGTTGAAGGTCGCTTTGCCTCCTGTGACAACAGAAACCAGACAGGGTATTTGTAAGGAGTTGAAAAAAGTGTTTGAGGATTACAAGCATTCGTCTTTTAAGTTTTCTTTGGGCCATATCCGGGGAGAGATCCTTAAGGATTTGAAGAAGTTACAGAAGCAGAATGATGGTGTGAAGAAAGTGATTCAAGATGTTGAGAAATTGCACAAAGACTACACAACTAAGTTACAAGATCAGTTGAAGCAGGCTGAAAAGGCAGTGATGAACCAATGAGCAGGGAATGAACGGCTATTTCCTTGGTAACATTATAATTTAGAAAAGCGTATTCATGGTCGAAAGAAATCAAATAAAATCACTGATTATCGTGGTGGCATGTACCGAAAGATATTATGTTCGATGATCTGGTTTTCTTGTAAATAACTAATATTTTAGATTATATAACTCTTTAAGAGTTGATGACGCACTAATAAGATGATTCTATCAATTGGCATTTCTTGCTAAAGAGAAAATTGATTTAATCCTTTCCCACAAGGAGGATGTATATGCTCCTGTATTAAGTGCTCTTACAAACTCCCAGGCTTTGCTGGTGCTTTTGATGGGATAATCTAAAGGCTTAGGTATTTGAGTAGAGACGAAGGGAAGCTTATCATAACAAATACTCTTGGCATTACATAGCCCTAGAAGACCTTCTTCTCCACCAAATTTACCATATCCAGAACCATTCAGTCCTCCGAATGGTAACTGACAAACATAGAATGTCGCAAAATCATTTATTGCAACATTACCAGTAAGTAAGCTATTCGCAACCATATTACACTCCTGGTAGTTCGAACCAAATATAGATCCACCAAGCCCAAATGGGGCACTGTTAGCCAGCCTGATACAGTCCTCAGTGTTATTTGCCTTTATAACAGTCAAAATAGGACCAAATACTTCGTTTTGAGCTACTTCCATTTCTTCAGTAACGTCGACCAATAGCGTGGGTAAGAAGAAGTGTCCCTGTGGATAATTAGGATGATTGAAACGTGAACCACCATGTAGTAATTTTGCTCCTTTAGATACAGCATCTGCAATCATATATTCCAATTGCTCAAAACGATTGTCAGATATCATTGCGCCCATGTCAACCTCTTCGAGATTATCAATATCAGAGCCTAGTCTCAACTGCCCAACCCTTTCATTCAAGATCGATACGAGCTTGTCGTAATTTTTTGCAGAAACAATCACTCTCTCAATCCCAATGCAATTTTGACCGGCTGATTGGAAAGTTCCTCGCATTATAATTGAAGACAATGCATCCAAATCTTTTACTGAGTCTAAAACAATGAATGCATCCTTTCCACCCAACTCAACAACAACCGGGGTTAAGGATTCCGATGCTGCCTTCAAAACATGATGTGCAACTGGTTTGCTACCAATAAAAGTAATGTGTTTTAGACCAGGATGTGATGTGAAATAGTTTGCCGTATCCTCGTGTGAGCTTGGTGGGAGACAATAACATAATTGAACAAGATTTGGATCATGGCCACAAACTTTAAGACACTCTTGTACAACTAAAGTAAAAAATTTACTTGACCAAACGACCTGTTCTGAACATTTCACCACAATTGCATTCCCAGTAAATATGGATGCAATGATTGGTCCCAATAAATTATGAAATGGATAATTCCACGACACAATGGCACCAACAACGCCAAGAGGTTCATATCGGACCTCAGCACCTTTGTACCACTTCATGAAGAAGTTTGTTGGTCCCGCTCTTTTACTTGGTTGTAAAGTTTTTTCCCCATGTTCAATTATCCATTGTAACTTTTCGAGGGTTACCAATATTTCGCCCATCGAAGCATCTAACATAGTTTTTCCGGAATCCCTACAAGCTACGCGGGCAAGACCATCCTGGTTAGCTAGCACGAACTGCTTTAAAGTCATTAGGACTTGAATTCTCTGTCTAAAGGATGTTCTGGCCCATTCCAATTGCGCCTTCTCCGCGGAGGCGACAACCCTATCTATATCACCTTCATTCATTGATTTAAATGAGCCTAAATGCTGCCCTGTAGCAGGACAGTATGACTGAATCATTCCTGGATGCTCTGGATCATACACTGAACATGGAAACATGCGCTTACCTTTCCAATGCTTCTTTGCAGCGTCTGGGATCGCCATCTGGAATGCAACTGCAGAGGGATAATTATTTTTAGAGAAGAACCATTGATACACGAAATAAAGCGTCAAAATGCTAACTAATAATGTACCCGATTTGAAACCCACTTTATCAGTCACAATTTGTGAAGAATGAAACTTTTGTTGCGCATTCAAAAAATCTGCAAAATACTCTTGGACAGTAGCGTTCAGTTGCTGCAACATGGAAGAATTCAGATATATCTGGGACATTATAACCGATTCAATCAAATATGCAATCAGCTCTAAATCCAAAGTACCTACCGAAGCCTACTTAAACGTCCACTTCCTGTGCACTTTTCTTAAATATCAATTTATTTTAAGTGGGCCACTTCATGCCATTTTCAACATTTTCATACCAATAATTCTATTCCACCAGGAAAATCATATGGACATTCTCATTAAACGAAACAATCAAAATAAATATCCTTTAAACGCAACATATTATGACCATGTTTAACGGCCATAAATTGCACATATAAGATCATTCTGAAACATATCTGTTTATGAGTAATTCTATATCTTCTAGACATGAAATATGTACAACTACTCCTATTAAGGGACGCCTGGACCTCTTCTTTTGTTACTAGGTTATATAGTCACCTCATTACCACCCGAAAATCAAGCTGCATTGATATGCACTTCTGGAGTAGGTTTTGTCACTGCTTCAATCAACAACTTCACAACATCTTTCTCCTTCTTAGCTGCAATCTTTTTGATTTCATCCAATTCGCCTTGCACTGATTTTTCCGCATTCTTTTCCAATTCTTCCACTCCTCCAGCATTAGAGGCTTCGAAGTCTTTCAATTCTTGCTCTTTCTTAGCCTTATACTGAGTAATTTCTGCGGATGCGTCACTTTTGGCCTGCTTTAATTTCTCTTGTCTGTGTTGTCTGGCCTTGGAAACCATTTCATGGGCCTCCTTTTCAGCTTTCAATAGGGTAGCAATACCGTTTTGAGACTGTTAAGATGTTAGTAATTGTATTCATAATACAAATTTTTGCAACAGAATTTAACTTTAACATACCATATCTTCAATATATTAGTCAGTCAACCAGCTCCTCGTTTGACTTGAGGAAATACTTGGTCTTTGTTACATTACCCATATCTAATGTCGGAATTTGTTCATTATTCTAATATTTCTTAATTGCTGCAAAATCATTAGGAACGAGCAGAAGTACCCAGATTTCTTTACCTTACATTGGGCGATTGAGTCCATTTTGCAGGACTTGGGAACGTATAAATTATATACGATCACCAAATTGGAGAGGTTGATACTGGTGAATAACATCTATTTACTACGATCTCGCTTTTTATTATATTTCCATCTCTGTATTTTGGTGATGGTAGTGTATAGTTATTTCTTTTTCAGTACCTGTATATATGAAAAATTATGTGATGCCAGCCTTTAGAAGCGATGAGATGGAGTGAAAGCCAGTAAAGAAGTGCGCTGATAAGGTGTTGTGGGTGTTATTGAACCTGGATTCATATCTTTGATCCCAAAAATGAGCGTAAGTACAAAGTGTGAAGTTTGTAATGAAGCTGAATTTCGTTATCGATGTCCCAGATGCCTTAGAAGGATATGCTCATTGGCTTGCTCGAGGGAACATAAGAAATTGTATTCGTGTAGTGGAGTAGCGAATGCTGCTACTGATTACGTTGGGAGTAAAGATTTGAAAGATGCTGATACCAGAGATGAGAAGAACCATTTGGTTCAGAGGGATTACAATTTTTTAGTGAATATGAACCGACAGTTGAGTTTACTGAAAGAAGATGGCAAGGTCAAGAGCAAGCGAGTGTTTTCAGTGAGGGGTAATAATGGGAATTGGAATGAGAGCAATCAGAATCGATACAATGTGTCTAAGGCAAGACATGTGATGAGGCGAGGTGTGAAATGTCTTCTACTGCCTAAGGGAATGCAACGATCTGTTTCAAACAAGAGTAAATGGGATAAGCCTTTGGATACCTTCGTTTGGTCTTTAGAATGGGTTTTAATAAATGAGCAGGGAGAGCCATGGAGTCATATTTCCCATAGAAACAAAGAGGAAGCATGCGTCGTAAATTGTGTAGGAAAACAAGTTTATGACAGGTGTATGGAATTATATGATTTGAAGGCTCAGGAACATTCATTGGATAGAGAAGAGGATACAAAGACCACTAAGGAAGATAGATCCAAACAAATTCTGGACTTCGGTTTGAAATTTTACACCAAGTGCTTTCCTTCTGAATTAGACATGGTAATGGACACAAAAGTGGTGACAGAGATCAACCCCAGCGAATGTGTTGGTCAGGTTTTTAAGGATAGAACCGTTATAGAATTTCCTACTGTATTCATTGTACCTGATTTCAAGAAGCTGAGAGAAAAAGGTTACCTTTTAGAATCGGAGCATATTAATGGCGAGCAAGGAAATATCTCAGGCACGACCAATGGAGCTGTGTCTAATGAATCATCAGAGCAGGATTCTTCTTCCGATGAGGAAACCTCATCCTCAGACTCATCCTCAGAATACTCGTCAGAATCATCTTCAGATGAATCATCTGATGAGCCTGAAGAGGAATCTGCGAAACAAAGTTCCACCTCTGATGACTACAATCCTGGGGTGAATCTAGACTTTTTAACTGCATGAGCACGAAAGGCATTGAATATACTAATATACACGAAAGCCTTAATTAAGCTCAAGAATTTAACCTTAATAATCTAATGCATTAATATATACTAAACTAAATAATATACACGTTAAAGCAAATATATCTGCATACCCTTTGAACAGCAAGAAAAATAAAAAAACACCGTCTCCTACCCCTAAGCAGCTCCTGCTGCATGAAAATTCCTTCTAGTGAACGTGACATGCCTGCGATTACGTACTACATCTTGCCCATCATTATTACTTCTATTTGCCAAGTTGCTTATTGAGCGTTGATCCCAGTTAGTGGCTTCTACACTTGATGAGAAATCTGTAATGATGGCAACTCTCATGGTTGATAATAAATTCCTTGCAGCATTGGAGTGTCGATAAACCGCTCCATTAAAAGCCTGGGTAGCATCTTTTCCAATGCTGGCCTCAACAAGCGCGACACCTCCTGGGTGATCATGAATGAATGGTGTAACGTCGTGGACAATTCCATCAATCGCCACAAATGCTTTCCTATTCTTCAAATATTCATCTTTAGCCATCCTTGCAAACTGTGCCGCAGACATGTGAGGTAATCTATCAATTGGTATTCCCCAAGTCAACTTGGAAGTTTCCTCGTCAATCGTCTTTTGCTGTTGTTGAACAAGACATTTAACGACCTGCTCGTCAGAAACCTGATGCAGGTTATTAGCTAGTTTAAAAATTCGCAAAACATAAATAAACCATTTTGCTGGATCAAAAATATACCAATCACGTCCATTTCTATAGTCTCCTGGAAACTCATGGTGGAAGTTGTGATTCGATTCCCCAAACGTCAGCAAATCACCTAACAATCCTAGTTTCAAGTTGATAGGGGATCTGGAATCATCAAAAGGCTGTGACGATAATGGAAAACGCTTCCAATGGCAGAGAGAACTTATTAAAAGCCAGTGTTGTTGCACAACAGACATCTTGACAAACCCTAAATAAAAAACACAATGCCATAAACTTATCTCCAAAACATACTTCGCTATTAGGCAAGGAACTATGATGTTAGTTAGTATCCATAGCTCTACGTAGTTACTGTCTTGCCAGATCAACAAAGAGTAACTTGGGGATCTTAGCAGCAACGTAGAGTGATTGTCATATGTTGCCCTTGTCATAGAAACAACTGTTTCACGACATTTCGCTACCGCTTTCCTGGACTTTCGGTTACCTTGAAAAAACCGATGCCCCCACTGAGAAAATAACCATCCATATACGGAACGAGAGTGTGGATCTCTTATTGTATCAACATGCCGATGATGTACCATATGCTGACTGCTGAAGTCCAAAATAGAGCCTAATCCACACGATGCCCCGATAATAGCCATCATGAATTGTATAAAAATATGACACTGGTACGAGTTGTGTGTGAAAAACCTGTGATAACCTGCCACAAGGCTTAACGCTGACATTAGCCAAAACCAGAATAAGCAACATAGAAGAGAATCAGGGCACTCAGGTTTGCTTAGCAGTAACTTGAACAGACTAAACAATGGAATGAAGATGCAAAATATAGTCGACTGCACGTTAACTTTTTTTAGCAAATGAATTACTGGATGATCTCGGTGTTTGTTGATAAATTCTTGTCTCTCTTCCCTTATTCTTTCACTTCTGGGTTGCTCATCCAACCCATGCGATTTCAATAATTGGTCAAAATCAAATTCAGGGATCTCTATCCCGTTTAGCTCATCAGTCATTGAGTGCTTAAAGACCTGTAATTAGGTCAAACAAGTATATGAGCTTACCTTAATACGTTTCGACAATATTTTTAGTCTCCGTAGGCGAACAAAGGTATGGGTATTTGGAGAATTTCCAGCGTAAGCGAAATACAATAAGATTACACCACTTCAAAAAAAAAAAAAGGGTTGTTTCCACCTTCCCTCACCAATCCAATACACAATCGGAAATTATTCCAGGCTTAAGAATCTCTGATTTACGTTGTGTTATCGGCGATATTTCACCTGTTCTCTCTTTCCAATATCATCTTTTATCACAGAAATTTAATTTTGATCATCCACCAACCATTCATGTTAAACGAGAGAAGATTAATAATTCCTGATTTGCAAAAGAGGTTACAAGAGCTGTGTGATAATTAGAATGTCTGTGGTGGGAACATGATGTCTTCAATTAATATCAGTATCAAATTCCGTTGATGGGTTTCCATAAGGGTCGCTATTGATTTAAATAAAATGAAAATCATGTGCAAATCACGTGCTGTTATTCAAGAGGACGCATTTAATGGCCTAAGGCACTCTGTGTTAAAATTCACGGTAACACTCGTTAATTACCTGAGGCAATTGTACCTTTCTCCATTGAATCATTGTATTTTATGTGTAATTGATATTTCTTTGATATGTTGAATATTGAAAAATATCAAGTTAGAGATCATGACGGCGAATTGTAGACAGAATAGAAAGAACTGAAACACAAAACTCACGATTTGGATTTAAGTAGTCACTGTCGGGGTATTGGTAGTGCTAGTACAATCAAAATTCTATTCTGAGCCATTTTGCTTTGTATTTACCTTTCTTGGTAGCAAATTATGATTGACCAATTCGCAATATTCACACCTCAGGGCCAACTGCTGTTTGGATATAATGCCCTGAAGAAAAGATTCTCGGAAAGTCAAATAAATCGGTTTATTAACGAATTGATCAGCAAACCTATTAAAGATGTCTCTTCAAAGTACCCGGTCATTTCTACGGACCAAGGCAGCTTTATGTATTGCGAGTTGAAACATCCTAGAATGTTCTTTGTGGTTTCCTTTGCCTCATCTCAATCTTTGGAACTAGTTTTGGAAGCAGAATCTTTACTATCTTTAGGCATAAAGCTTTGGGAATCGTTAAAACTTGACGAGTGGATTATTGGCAACCTTTCTGGCAAAGGCAAGAAAAATGATCATAACTATAGATATGTGTTCGAAGATGGCTCTGAAAAGGTAAGGAAGTTCGAAACTTATTTTGAAACTAAATATGAAGCGATGAAGAAAGAGCTTAAGGCTGAAGAAGCTCAAGGTTCTCAATCTGAACAGAAGCCAAAACCACAACTAGAACCCAAGAAGACGCGTGCAAGGACCGAAGGTAAAAACGTTAAAAGCAGAAAATGGGGACGTGACGGGATAATGGAGGACACGAGTGTTGATTCATCTGCTCTCGATTTTTCGGAAGAACAAAATGCTGAGAGCACACCGGAATCCGAACAAATTTTGGTGAACGGAGAGTCCTTTGGTAAAAAGAACGAGAGGGGTGAATTTTTGATAAGTGAAATAGATGAGCTCTTGGCAACATCGAAGAGTAAATCAAAAGAGCAGGATTCACAAGGATCTCCTTTTGCATTTTTACAAAAACACTTGTTGGGTAATAAAACAATATCTGAAAGTGACTTGAAAGTTGTTTTGGAAAAACTCAAGCAGAAACTAATCTCAAAGAATGTAGCGCCTGAGGTGGCTGACTATTTATGTAGTCAGGTTTCAAGTGATTTGATTGGTTGTAAAACAGCAAACTGGACCAGCGTTGATCAGACTGCAAGAATTTCGCTACAAAAATGCTTGTCCTCAATCTTGACCCCCAGCATTACAGTTGATCTATTGCATGAGATACAAAAAAAGATTTCGACAAAAGATTCACAGAATAAGAGCAACCCCTACGTTTTTTCTGTGGTAGGTGTTAACGGGGTTGGGAAGTCAACTAACCTTTCAAAACTAGCTTTCTGGTTGTTAAAAAATGATTTGCGAGTGCTAATTGTAGCATGCGACACTTTTAGATCGGGTGCTGTTGAGCAATTAAGGGTCCATGTTGAAAATTTAGCACAATTGACTGACGAAAACCATGTTCGTGGTTCGAAAAACAAACGTGGAAAATCTGGGAATGAGTTTGTAGAGCTTTTTGAAGGCGGTTATGGTGGATCTAACTTAGTGACTAAAATTGCAAAACAGGCTATTAAATATGCCAAAGATCAACACTTTGATGTAGTTTTAATGGACACAGCTGGTAGAAGACACAACGATGCTACTTTGATGTCGCCACTAAAATCGTTTGCGGAGCAAGCAAAACCTGACAAGATTATCATGGTAGGAGAGGCACTAGTGGGTACAGACTCCGTTCAACAGGCCAAAAATTTTAACCAGGCTTTTGGTAAAGAAAGAAACTTAGACTTTTTTATCATCTCCAAGTGCGATACAGTCGGTGAATTATTAGGAACCATGGTTAATATGGTGTACGCTACTAGTATACCCATTCTTTTCGTTGGTGTCGGTCAGACCTACACAGATTTGAGAACTCTAAGCGTGGAATGGGCGGTAAATAGTTTGTTGTCATAATAATATTTCTACGTATGCTGCGTTTAATCCTATTAATAATTTTCTTGGACTAGTTAATAGATGTCTATGTACATTTTATCCAGTGGATGGTCATATCACCTTCGGACAAGCTCAATTAAAAATATCAAGAAAGTGTCGAAAGTTCTTATTTTGAGTTACTGCAAGGATGTGACAAAGAATCTATTCATCTGAAATTTTTTCAGGCTCTTCGGGCTTAACTTCAATACGATTTTCCTTCCCGTCTTTCAGCTTTCTAACATCAATCACCTGTAAATCTTTAGAAAACTTAACATGTGACGATACCGGAATAACAGTTTCCGTATTTATTTCTGGTAAGTTTCTTTCAGGTCCTTCTTTAATCCTTGACATGAATGTATTTTCCTTATGCCCTAGGATTACATGGAGTATTATTAGAGCTGCTGGCTTTGATATAACCAAACTGTTTTCTTTACAGAAAGCTGCAGCAACACACTCAGGACATCCATCATCACAGGGGCACTCTTCGACCCTTTGAAGCGCACCTGCAAGAACCTCATCCATATGTTCAAAAGCCTTTAAAGATAGGCCTGAACCCTGATTTCCACCTCTTGAATCGTAGAACACTAATCTTGCCGGTCTTTTTCTCTTCGATTGCCTTTTTGCGAATTCTTTCTCAGGTGCTTTGCATTCAGTAGAAACTTCGTCAACCCCAGCCACTATAAATCTCGGAAGCAAGCCTAAAATGGCATGCTGCGCGGCATGAATACCACCAGCAACATTTAAAGACTTGTTGTTTATTAAATCCAAAGCTCTCGATGGTATATCTATCCAGAGGCCCTTTGAAAGAATGACAACTGGAGGATTATGAGTTTCTACGGCATCCAATAGCCTCCCTTGCTTGTCTACTTTGAAAAACCCAAAAACTATAATAGTTGTTTTGATTTTACCAAAATAAACTGGAACATCACTATTTTCGAGGGAACGAATTTGTTCAATTTCTTCAGGATCTACGTCTGTAAAGTCACGCTGGCTCGTCGTCCAATCGACATCAACTCGTTGTACTTTAGCATAATTTTCATCAGGATTAAATTCTTTGACCAGATAAGGATAACCTTGATGTATAAATATGCCTCCATCGTAAAGAGTGAAACTGGTTCTAGAGGCTTCAATCTCTTCGATAATTTTATTTCTTCCATTAGTAATATCAACAACTGCAAACATATTTTCTTCAGAACCTCTTAAAGATATCAAAGAAGAAGGCCATGGTAAAAAGCGATTATTAGTATGGTATCCATTTGAATCATGTTGAAGCCTGGAATGGCAAATTTTTGAAAGATATTTTTTATTGAAATATGCTGCATCCCGTTCAATATCAATAGGCAGCTCAAAAGCTGCGCATTGAATATGGCTCTCAAACATCAACATATTATCAAAATCAAGAACTAATTCCTGATAAGAATCTGGATTATCAACTTCTAATAAAGATTCAGAATGAGCCACATAATGCTGATCAACTGGTGAATCACTTGCAACAACTAAAGTTAGAGAGTCTTTGCTTCTTCTACCTGCTCTACCAGACTGTTGATGAAAATTAGCCAAAGAAAGAGGAAATCCACACATCAGCACTGCATCTAACCCACCAATGTCAATACCTAATTCTAAAGCGTTCGTAGAGATAACAGCTCTTAAATTTCCATGGAACATTTCTTGCTCAATTTTACGTCTGTCACTCGCCGAATAACCACCTCTGTATGACATAACCTCATTTATTAGCTCAAGCTTTCCCATGTCTTGTAACAATAAACGCACTTCTTTCATCAATAATTCACATACTCGACGAACATAACAAAATGCTATTGTCCTAACATTTTCAAGAATAAGATGTACCAGAATCTTAGCACTTTCACTGATAAAATTTTCTCTTTTACGATCGTGTTGGCTTAGCCTTGGTGGATTCCAAACAACCAAATGCTTTACACCCCTTGGTGACCCATCATCATTAATTAAAGTTACCTGACCAATCCCAAATATATCTTTCATATGACTAACAGGATGTTTTAATGTAGCTGAACATGAGATAAACCGAAGTTTTTCATTTTTATAAAATCCAGATACTATTCGGAGTAACCTTCTCATTACAAGTGCGACATGTGAACCAAAAAGTCCCTTATAAATATGCAATTCATCTACTACAACAAGGCGCAAATTTTCTAGGAACATTCTCCAATTTGGATGGTTTGGCAAAATACTCGTGTGTATCATGTCAGGGTTTGTGAAAATGACTCTTGCCGAGACTCTAATACTCGCACGATGCTGTTGTTCCGTATCTCCGTCATATGTATCAACGATAACATGAGATAGCTCTGGTATTTTTGAAAGTAGCATTTGAAAAGATCGCTTTTGGTCCTGGGCCAATGCTTTTGTAGGAAATATATACATGAAAGTCGACTGTGGCTCCTTGAGTAAAAGGTCAATTGCCGATAATTGATAAATCAATGATTTACCAGAAGAAGTTGAAGTAGTGATAATAACATTCTGACCATTATGAATAGAATTAATGGCATGTGCTTGATGCGAGTAAAAATCAGTGTGCTCTAAAGCTGCGTAAACCTCTGGAGCAAGATTAAAAGAAAGTTGGTCATACTGTGCTACTCGTTCCGGAATAATATAAGCGTTGGTAATTTGATCATTGTAAATATTAGAATTTTTAATCTTTTCCAAAAGAAACGGTATCGTAGGTCTTGAATCCCCTGTTTCTTTGTTATACACAACAGTTGATTTTCCTTCTTTTGCTTTAAGCATGGATTCAACAGGATCCATATAGTCTTTCCTCTTTGGAATTCGCTGCCTCGATAACACCTCTAGTTCCTCCTTGGGATCCTTGCCAGAACATTTTGCACTAACTATAAATCTGGTTAAGTTGGATTCAAAGGAGAGCTTTCTTCTATTGATCATCTTTTTCATTGCATCCGTTGAATACTCAGGAGCGTTCATTTGTGTTTTATAGTCTTTTTTTACTCTATTTCTAGTCATCAACCCATCTTTAAACTGAAAAACGAGTAGCTGGCTGTCTTCATACTGTTCAGATTCCGAGCTTTCCGGTTTTAGTTGGAATATGTCATTGTCCTTTTGCTGGTAACCACCATTATTGAAATCGAACACCTTGGACTCCGCATGAAA
Organism: Kluyveromyces aestuarii; assembly: GCA_003707555.2. NCBI lineage: Eukaryota > Fungi > Ascomycota > Saccharomycetes > Saccharomycetales > Saccharomycetaceae > Kluyveromyces > Kluyveromyces aestuarii. The sequence continues at coordinate 157,486 of PPJO02000014.1, forward strand.
CTGATTCTTATCCATATACTTGAAGATCGTTTCTCCAGGCATAATCACACATATCTTAGCCAGGTCTTGTTCTGTTAAAGATCTTTTAATAGTCTTTTCCACGGTTGGCTTTAAGATATCAAATGTCGTAATGATGTGGTTTCTTGTCAGAAGAAACGTATAGAAAGTGTTGACCCGAAAAAATATCTTCCTTAACTCTCCAAATTCATCACCATCGTCACCTTTCAACTTTTTATTTGGTGGTCCATTAGATGCATCCATTTTATTCTTAATGTTTGCGCCCTGCTGTCTGTGTGTGGTCAGGGCAAGGCGATGGCATTAGATTAAGGGCTGGTAAATTATCTGATACTAAATAAACATATTTTAAAACTAAAGAAAAGGCTAAAGAAAGAGGCGAGTGAAATAGATGTAGATATAACATCAGATTATATCTATAGAATTATACATGGTCATCAAAAAGAGGCCAAAAAGCACTCTGGACTTCAGCAGTTCCCTTACCATCAAATTCGGGTAAAGGCCGGGTAATGTGTGTGATATTATATCCTTCAAATGTAAGTTAGCATATTGCATGTTTCCCAGAAACAGGATTAATGAAGCCGAAACAGCAATTGAGCAGGAAAACATAAGTCCCTAAGCTAGGTGGTTTCCAAGACAAAGTACATGATGAGTTTATCTCAAGCTCAATTTATTGCGAAACTACAGAGTCTCGATGAGACACAAGATTCAATTGTTAATACTTCGAAGTGGCTGCTAACTTTCTACAAAGAAGCAGATACTGTTGCCTCGGCATGGGCAGAATATTTGACCAAAAGTTCCATTAGTAACAAGAGAAAATTATTGGTTATATATTTGGCGAATGATGTTATTCAGCAAGCAAGACATAAACAGGTGGTAAATTTCGACAAATCGTTCGAAAAAGTTTTACCTGGTGCCCTTTCTAAGGCATATGCGAAGTTCCCAACGGAGCTTAAGGAAAAAGTGAAAAGGGTGGTATCTATTTGGAGACAGCGGAAGATATTGTCAGAAGGGGCTTTGAAGGAGATCGATGCTTCTTTAGAAAAGGTTATGACAAGTCAGGGAAGTGACGATATTGTAAATACATCAGGAGCAATCAATAAGCGATTACTAAATATATCTTCGTTTTATGAAAGTATAGAAAAGCAGCGCAAAAGTACCGGTACTTTGAGGCTTAGATTTGATAAATCTCTAGAAGCATTAGACCCCAGTAGTGTGGTTTATGCCGAAAACTTTAATGTGATTCATAAGATTGGATCTAATGTTACAGATTCTTTAACCAAATCTATAAATCTAAGAACTAATGTAATCGAAGAATTAGAAAAACTACTGAAAGAAGAAAAAGAGTTCATTATACGGGAACGAGACTTGATCAGTGAAGTCGAGTCGTTGATCTCTGCGAAGGACCCTGATTCCTTAAAGACGACTGCGGAGTCTACTGATGACGCACTTCTTCCAACTTATGAAAATGAGGACGACGATGATAGTGACAGTGACAGTAATGAAGAAAACAAAGAAAATAGTTCTGATTCTTCTAATCAAGAGAGAAGCAGCGAAGATCACGTTTCGAAAAAGCAAAAGCTCGAAGAGTCCAAATCCTCTAGCGAAGAAAGTGCAACTGGATCACCGAAGAAAGAAACCGCTGCAATTGCATCTAGCATTCAAGATTTATTGAGCAGGTTAGCTGACTAGATCTTCGTGTAAAAAGCAAATAAGTTTTCATAACTAGTACACCGATGTCTACTCTAAGACTTTTATATACTGGGACGCAAGGTCCACGATATCAAATTGTTGATCTCCGGTGCCATTGAATCTATCTCCACAAACTTTTATATCTGCTATTTCCATATTTTGCAGTAACATTCGTACCCGTTCCAAATGTTTTTTGAAGTTTTCATAACTTTCTTCAGTTAGCGATTCAAGTTCAACTATCATTCCCTGAAATCCACTGTAAGAAAAAGCATTATTCACTCTGATTACCAAGTCTGTCGTCTTATAAGATACCCCAAAGTCGCCCTTAATGGATTGACGCTGAGTCCATATATTTGATAATTTATTTAGGAGGATTGCATCAAAAGGTTCTGGAATGCCGAATGCACATTCGTTTTCATAAAGAGCCCTCGGAACATTGGGAGTTGTGATTATAGCCGATTTATTTTTTATTATAACACTTTGATTGTTTCTGTGCGAAAGAGTAACTGTGTGTAAAACCTTAGTGTCATTGGGACTGGTATTTTTAGCAGAATTTCTGAAAGTTTTCAGTTCAAATGACCATTTCTCGCGCACAGACATTATATCTGCCGACAGCATATCATGGAAATGAGTTATTGTTGAAGGAGTGCATTTTTCAACAAAAAGAACACTATTGACAGTTCAAGTTAGTAAAAGATCCGCAATAACAATCGCCATAACTGAATTCCAAAGACTTACGCAGTGAAAGGCATTGCACGATGAATTGATGCCTTTTTTGAAAAATACTGTTTGCTAGCACCTGTGTTATTCTTCATTTTATCAACTCATTGGGAGAATAAGCTTCCATAAAATAGTTGTAAATATAGTTACCCGGGTTTAATCAAAATGCTCAGGTATGCATGTATACTGATAAATGTGACCAAACCAGGGAATACATATGGGATAAGAGGTCAAGAAGGTACTAATATTTCTTATACTTCCGTTTTCTATAAAATACTTTTCATTAAATTATATACTCATTATTAACGCTGTAAATCAACCACACAGGATTTACCTGTTTTGTTACAATGTACTATTGCCCATTTACCGCCCTTGGCAGCCTCTTTTGCTAAGTTGTTATATATACTAGTGGCAAAGCTTCTTGGAGCGGAATTAGCAGCAGATCCGAAGACCTTTCTTAGCCATTCATCCTTTTGGGTGAGAGACGTAATTGAAATTATTTCCAAAGTTTCGTCACGAATAGCATCAACAGCAAAAACTGGAACTGAAGACAAACTATGGATGATCTGTCTGGACGCATTTCTAGCAGATTCCTCATAAACCCATTTATCCTTTTTATTGATCTTACTCTTAGCACGTGTAGCTGGGTTAGGTATGTAAATCACCTTTTGTAGGCCAGAAAATGAATTATTTTCACTTTCCCCATCTTGGCTTCTTTCCTGACTGCTTGTGTCATCCCATCTATTATGATCCTCATAGTCGGCTGCACCCTCATCCTTGATACTAAACTCGTTGGAAGATTCTTTTCCTTGTGATTCCTCATACGCAGTAAGGAACTCATCTAGATCCATATCTGCATCTAGATTGTTAGTCAAATTCTTAACCTTCAACGGCTTGTATTTCCTCTTATGGCTAGGAACAGAATAATTCTGTTGCTTGATTAAAATTATCCATTCGACGCCATCTTTTTGAGCAGCAGTAACGACATCTTCAACCGAGAAACAATTTCTAACTATGTCCGCATTAATACTTGATTTCCAAAGCCTGCTGATGATTTCAATGCCCAAAGTATTCAAAATTGAATTAGAGAAGCTGGAAACGATCACATCACATCTCCTGGGTTTCCATTCGTTTGTTGTATATTTGACAGCTTTTGAAATTTTTTTATTTGTGCGCCCTCCTGCCAACTTAAAATAGTTTTGAACAATCAAAAACATGGTCTCCCACGCCAAATTAAATCCTACAGCCTTCCGGATGTTGTTCAACTTCCCTCCTGATGGCCGCGCGATCAAGGAAATTAGGTTGTCATAGCGCCCCCCTGCATTTAGCAAACTTCTCGTTCGGCCATTATCATAGATCGTTTGGAACATTATTCCACCCTTATAAAATCCGCTATTGTAGTTGCTTAACGGTGATAAAACCACATTTCGCTTCACTCCCAAAGGTTTCAAATAACTCAATACCTTAGAGATATAGGCCAAGGATTCTTCCATTATATGTAGATAAGGGCTGTCCACCATAATTTTATTCAAACGCTTTGTCGTTGATTCAAAGTCTGCCTTGAAATCGAACAGTTCCAAATCATTTAAAGATGTTGAAGAAATATTGAGCTGAGTCTTTAAATCACTTTTTAAATCTTTGAACGTTTTCCCAAATCCTAGTTGAGACAGCATATGAGAGACCAACGCTCTCTGTGCCTTATCTATACTACAGAAGTTGAAAACGTCGTCCAAAATGTCCGCATGATTCACCACTAACAATGTGTTAGCTCGTGTAAAAACTGGAAAAGTTGTGAGTATTTCATCTATCACCTTCAAACATTCGGCATCATTAACCATAGAATCTGTTGAAACTGTTGAAATAATATCAAAATCGACCTCCCCAAACTTCCTAGGCTCGACGCTGGATTGATTATTCTCAGAGGGCCTGTAAACGTACTGCATTCTATACTGTTTTGGGTTACAATTGGGGTTTTTCGATAAATATCGTGCCATAGGATACGTCAAGTCATATTGAAGCTGTAATACTGAACCGCCTTTATCTAAAACTTCGTAAACATTTTGAGTTGAATATAGTGGTGCTTTCGGAAAAATCAAAGGTGGTTCATTATTTTCAATAGCACCGTGCCTTCTGAATATCTTCGCGACTTCTTCCATCATCTGTGCTCTTAACAATTGAATAAATGGGGATGTATCTGTTCTGGTGATATCAAATAATATATCACTTGATAAGTGATACGACTGGGAGAATAAACTTTCACGAACCTGTTGCTGCCAAGGAGATGACGGATCTGCTAGATTTTTCAAAGCTTCCTTAATTACTTCATCTTGGTCTTTTACTGGAACCCATCCACTACGAAGTAAAGTTGCTGCTGAGGGGCGTTTGGAAGGATCATGATCTAGAAGCAATTTAATTATTTTCTTTTCTGTTTTCAATTTTTCATCGTTAAAATCATCAGGAAATTGAACGTCAGCTAGTCGAAGCTTCTTTATAACATTTACTCTCTCCATCCCTGTTTCAAATGAGTATATCATTTCAAAAAAGATGATACCTAGCGAATACATATCAACCTTTTCATTGTAATTTCCGTGACTATGTATGACCTCGCTCGCAACATATAAAGCAGTTCCAATAGCTGAAGTTAAATCTTCAGAGCTCCCGGTGCTGGTGAATGAGTCGAGACGTAGATGATCATGCGGTTTTTGAACATTTTTCGCCAACCCGAAGTCACCAATTTTTATATTCCTGGATTCATCAATGAAAATATTCATGGGCTTTAAATCTCTATGAATAATTCCTTGCGAATGAATATAAGTTAAGGCTTCTAAAATCTGCCTAAACAATCTCCAATATTCTTCCCTTTGGTTTTTTAGATTTTCACTGTGAATTAAATCATATAATGTTCTATTTTCACAATACTCCATTTGGATGAAAAGAGTACTTTTTCTCGAGGCTCGTGGAGGAAATTGTTTCATTGGCTCTTTATTTCTACCAATCTCAAAAGGCCTAGAAGTTTTCTCAGTTTCAAGTGCCTGTGTACTTTTGTCCATAAAAACAAAGGGGCTTGACTCTTTCGAATAGTCATCCTTGTCTTCTTGTTCCTCTCCCTCTGAAGAGCTATTTGCAAACACGATTTCTGGATAAGAACCTTGAAAAGAATTAGAAATAAAATCCCAATTGCCGTTATTGATTCCCAAAGATCTTGCTCGCCCTAATTCTTCAGAATCCGAAGATTGTTCCTCTTCAGATATAGCATCAGAGTCCTCTTCGTCAGTTGATTCAATGACATCATGATCTGCAAAGTTTTGCTCTTCCTCTAACCAAGCAGCATAATATCTAACGACGTAACGATGGTTCAAACTTGCCAAAAGCATAACTTCGCTCAAAATAGTGGAAAGCTTTTCTTCTGAATGCCTTATTTTTTTTATTGCATAGTATCTACTATCAAGTGCATTTCTGGCTTTCACAACTTGACCATAAGCTCCCTTTCCCAAGACTGCAATTTCCTCGAAATCAGTAGCGTACCTAGATCTCGAACCTGAAATTGTAGAAGAAAATCTCGAACCGATATTGAAGCTTCTTCTTCTACCACCATCGGCCGAGGTTCTAGAGGTAGCCCTTGATCTAAGCGATTGTGATGTTGAGAGTTGAGCAATTGTCGAGGAAGAATTGTTTCCCATCGTTACTTCGGGATGTATCTGGAGTCTACTCAAGCTTACATCAATGTTTGTTCTTAAAAACTTCATGGGAAGCAGCTCTAACGGACTCAGTCTAGATTTTGGTTCTTCTTCAAGCATCTTTAACAAGAAATCTGAAAGGCTCTCGTCCATATCAACAGATGACAAAAATTCAGACGGTGTCTTATAGTTTAATGTTGTGTCAAGCCCGTTAATTACCTGGACAAATAGTACTCCAAGTTGCCATATATCGGTTTTTCTTTGAGGCTTACTGCCTTTGAACTTGACCAATTCGGGAGCCAACCAATTACTTTCCGGTATCTCTAATTTAGCGTCGTTCTTATTAGGGTACCGGGATAACATTGAAGAAATCGAATAGCCATATGATGGATGCATCAACTTAGGAATTGTTGTTCCAAAGTCTGCATCTTTAGTTAATTGCACAGTGTGTAGATCGATGAGCTTATGAGCGATTCCAAGTTTGTGGAGACTTTCTAAGCCCTCTAAAAGTCTAAGAATCCAACCTCTTGCGGTCGCCAAGTTAACATATCCTACCGACGAAATGGTGTTCCATAAGGCATTCGAGTTGGAATACTCTGTCAAAATTCTGATCTTCCACTGAAATGAAGAGCTACTCTTGCCTACTCGTTCTACTGTAAATGCATATAATCTTATAACGTTGTCATGCTGAACGTTAAGAACCGAATCTAATTCCTTTTCTAGATGCGCGATCTCCTTTTTACCATTGCTTGTGTTGAAATAAGAATTATCCAAAGTGACTTCGGTTAGCAAATAATGTAATGAATCGAGCTTATCGGAGGATTTCAAAACATTATAAAGTGGTGAATCAGATGGAATGTAGGGTTTAACAAGCATTTGTTTTCCGAACGAAAGCAAGTCATCACACAACACCACTACTTGAGGTTGTATAACCGCTCTGAAAGTATAGTGAGAATTGCTGGGTAGTTTTGCTTTGATAACCTGAGGAAACACAAATGCCTGATCCGATGAGACTAACTCTGCAGGTGGCAATAGATCGATTTCCAGAGAATCCATGGTGTAATCATCATCTTGCCTTTTCGCTAGCTCCTTCTGGAAAAGCTCATCGATTAATTTCTGCTCTTGAATTTTCTGTTTTTCCTGTTGGGCCTGTCTTTTCTCCTCCTCTACTTTCAACCTAGCCTCTTCAGCTTTCAACCTGTGTATTCTCTGATCTTCTAACGATTCAGTAACCACAGATTTTTGTGAATCTTCTAACATGTCTTGTGCAGCTATGATAATTTCATATATTATTTCTTGGCCTTTAGCCCTTTGGTGAATAGCCTTTATTTCCTGTCGTAATTTATTCAACTGCCCGTCAAGAACATTTTCCACATTTTTAAAGCTAATCTGTGGCGCTGAGTGAGGGTACATAGATGGAAGAACAACATGTAAAGTTAACGAGCATTGCGCAGGCTCAGACTCTTGTGAACGTAAAGCAATCTCAAAAATAATTTGTGGATGCTTGTCCCAAGATGAGTGTCTTTTTGTCAAATCCGTGTAATCATCCATATAAATGGATTGCAATGCCTCTGTTTCAAGCTGCTGAATTTCATAGTACTGATCTAACGTCAAAGTGCTTAATGACATGACATCTCAATTTTGAAGTCTTTATTTGGAAAGGATTTTGGAAAGGAACGTTAATTGGTATATGCTATGTTGTTCAGTCGCCGTAGTAATCAGTACATGCCATGTATAATGTATTAAAAAAATATACAAATTAGAGAAATCGTTTAAAAGTTCCCTTACAGATTAAATAAAAAAAAGTATATTCCATAGATAACGTAAACAAATGCAAAGTAGATCGAATTAAATAACTTTGGGTTATCATTGTAGAGGCAGTTGTTACTTCCCAATTCGACTTTTGCAAACTAGTTTAGGTAAAAATAAAATATTCGGCGATATAAACCTATGCGAATGCACGATAGAAGTTAACTCTGCATAGATATGCTAAATACGTGATCAGCAAACCATTTGGCACAGATATTTTTGAGGTTGTGAGAAAACTTTTAGGCCTGTTGTGAAGTTTCTGCAGAAGATGCTTCTAAATCAGTAGCAGGCATGAGTCTGTACTCATCGAGCTTTACAGAAGAATCATCTAGAAGGGGCTTGAAAGGAAGTTCAGAAGTAATTGCAGGAAAATGTCTCCTGTAAGTCCAGTGAGAAATGACAAGGCCTAGAAGAGAGCCCAAAGCTATGTCGATAAAATGGTGTCTGTAATCTTCAGTTCTACTCAGTGCGATGACTGACGCACCAACGATTGGCAAAAAGGCGATAAGCTTCCTCCAAGACCCTGTTTGGGGATGTTCCGTTAACAGCTGACCGCACAGCCACAGGTAGAGGAATCCTAGACCGGCAAAGGATTCGCTTGAGTGCCCAGACGGTGTTGTCCTAAATCCATCGTTTAATCTGTCCAGATTCGTCGAAGTGCAAACATCGATTGCATACACTAATTTGTTGATTGGTGTATCTTCATGAGGAATGCAGCGGGCTAAGAAATCGGGTCTGTGTCTTCCAATCCAGTTTTTCAAGTAATTAGTCAATAAAGAGGTTGCTAGCCACGAAAATACAAGCCCCACGAGAGAGATGTATAGTAGATAAGACCTATGTCTTGAGTCAGCTAAAACCAAAGTGAAAAAGACAATAGTCAGGCATGGAACGACCAAACTGTATATGACTAACGCGTTGCTTGTAACCGTTTCTACTTCCGCAAAAGGGTGGGAAATCGATAAATCATTCACATAGAATTGTCTCTGAAAAGGTAGTTGATAATAAATGGGAATATTAACCAAGAAAAGGACCGTGCACCCGACCAAATCTGTGAGCTTCCATTTTTTGAAAAAAGAGTATACACTCAAGTTATGTGTACCAAATGAAATTCTATTGATACCCATTCTTCGATGTAATATGGCGGTACTTTATAGTGAAGAGAATCCGAAGCCTCTGCGGTTTGTATTTACCTTGTTAACTTGTGAAGCAGTACCAGAATATAAATCTTGGTATCCTCTACTTTATCGAACTATTTTTAATCGCGAATTCGCCCCAGCTTCCAGCTTTTTTTTATTTTGGATTACAGCAGCAATTAACCCATACAGTTAAAAGAGGAGTTGATAGACAGATTTAAAAGAGGTTTAAAAAAACATTGATTTTTAGGATTTAATGATTTCTTTTCACGTGTTAATCAAGATAAGAAACAACTTCTTGATGATATTCACATACAATTATTCCATTAAGTGGTTTTAAGCAAGGAAGGTGCCCTTCAAATTAGTAATGATTTTTTCCTTCGTTTCATTAATTAGCATTTGAGGTAATTTTGTTGCTATCATCAAATCCTTGAAAAATATATATCTACCATTACTAATTGAGGTTGATTGCCAAATACGTAACAGTTATGACTATAAATCTAGATAGTATTTTACTTTGCATAATTTCGTCGATTTTACCTTTGTAACCACCACACATTGCTAGGATAAGTTGTAAACTCAAGACACATTTTGTCAAGATAAAAAGGGACACCAGGACTAGACAAAGATGGTTAAGAATAGAGCTTTAACCTACCGCGATGCAAGAACACCAGCTTCGATCACCGTTCAAGAATTGGATTTAGATTCTTGTTTTAGTGATAATGAAATCGTCATTAGAGTGCATGCGGCTGCTTTCAACCCAGTTGATGCAATTATGCATAGACTTGCAATTCGTTGGATAACGGGTAGGCATTTGAAAACATATGGGAGAGATTATGCCGGTGAAATTGTTAAAGTTGGGAAGAATGTTGAAGGATGGTCTATTGGAGACAAAGTTTGTGGTACATATATGTTCTTCTACAATCAGCAAGGTGCAATGCGCGATTACTTTGTGATCAATCCCACTGATGGTAAAAATGAAACGTTGACTAAGCTACCTGAGTTCAAGGATGATCAGTATAATGATTATGTCTTAGGAGCAGCTTGGGGGGTTGTTTTTGTTACTGCGTACCAAGGTTTTACAAACTATGGTCAAAAATTTGGACCTGACTCAAAAGTATTGGTTCTAGGGGCTACTACAAGCGTTGGTAATAGTCTTGTACAAATAGCAAAAAATCACTTCAAGATTGGAACTGTAGTTGGTACCTGTGCCACCAGATCTGTTGATTATAACAAGAAATGTGGGTTTGATCATTTAATTACATATGATGAAGGCGACGTTTCCAAAAAATTGGAAGCTTTAATTGCAAACGATTTAAAAGGAGAGAAATTCGATCTCATATATGATACGGTTGGTTATGGTAACTTGTTATCGCATATCAATGATTTCTTAAAGCCAAAAGCTCAGAACTCAAGATACGTAACATGCGTCGGCGATCAAAGGTACAACTATAAGAATCCGACATTCTCTATGCTCTTTCCCAGTGCAAAAGTTTTTAATCCGTTTAGGAGTTACAATTACCATCTACTAATGGCGTATCCAACAAAGGAAAATTCAAAGGCTCTTCAAGAAATGGTGAGTAAAGGTGAATACAAACCGGTCATCGATTCTGTGTTGCCGCTTGAAGACTTCCAAAATGGGTTGGATAAATTAGAGAACAATGCAGCGAGGGGTAAGATTGTCTTTTCCTTAGAATAATTATCTTATTATTGTTCCAACGTGACCATAGAATTATTTCAAATTTTTGTCGTAAGTAACATTCATACTTTGCTGGAATGCTTTAAATTTTATTTTTTTCTTTCTGGACTCGCCTAGTTATAAAAACATGATGAACCCATTAGGTAAACAACAACAGGATACAGAATATACTCTCCAGCGAAATATATCAAAGCCAAAAAAGAAAAAACTTTTTAAAGCAGCTAAACATCTCTTTCGAAATCATTACTGAAGAGCTCGTATTTTCAATTATAATCAAGAATTTTCAAAATCAAAAAAGGCTTGTGTTAGTTGATTGCTAGGGGATCGGCGGCTAATTTTACAGCTTTATATACGGAATAATGTCCAATTTCTTCAGAGATAACACTATCGGTTTCAAACCTAGGCAGAATATATTTTCAAAGTTGAGACCAAGCAAGGAACTTGAAGCTTATGAGACCAGTGACTCCTCCATTTTGGATAATCCCTTCTTTCAAGGAACAGATGATACAGCACAAGGATTATCCCCTGCAGAAAAGGCGGCTCCATCAAAATCAAGCCTTGTTCAGAGTACCCCTATACGATCACAAAAGCGATCAAAAGATGAAGATGAGGAATTAGAAATAACGGAAGTTCGTGAAGTCTCGTTAAATGAAGATAAAACTGTAGCTGCGGTCGAAGAAAAATTCTCAGAAACGTCAACGGCTACCACGGTGAATGCAAACAATTCTTCGAATGATGTTTTACTTGAAGCTTTTACAAATACGCAGAGAATTTGTTCTAGTTTGAAGATTGAATTGCAAAGAATGCAACAAAAGAATAGCCAGCAGAAAGATGTGATAGATCAATACAAAGCAGAAACCAGCAAGTTGACAGAAAAAGTGCAAACGCACAAAGCGTTGTTGAATAGTTTGGAATCGCATATTAAGGGTTTGAAGCAGAGGAAAATCGAAAATGAAGCTTCTATCAAAACTTTATCATCTAATTATCAAACCTTACACGATAAGATCAAAAGTCTTCAGGGTGAAACTGATTTGCTCAAAGGCACAATAAATACCAATAAGTCAGTGCAAAAAAATCTAGAGACCACAATTCAGCAAAAGAACAAAGAGCTAGAATATCTCAAACGTGAACTCAACGAATGCTCTGGCCAGCTTAGTGAAGAAAAGCTTAAATTCAGTGAGCTTCTTCAGCAGATCGCAAGTTTTAAAAAGGATTTATCTTCAGAGGTGAAACATTCGCTAGAAGAAAATATGAGAGCACAAGCAGAAAGCATAGAGTCATTTAAGGAACATGTTTCCCAAGCCTTGTCGTTGGTCTCAAATAAGATTGATAGTGAGGCAAGCAATTTTACAAAATCCCTAGGTGATCAGACACTAAAACTAACAGAATCAAACAATGCTGGAATGACTTCGCTTCAAAAATATTTAGTAAATTCTGTTCAATCGGCAAAATTGGATCTTTTGACGGAGGATGAAAAGGCTTTAAGTGTGTCATCATTGATTAATGAACAATTAAACAAAGTTATGAGCACTTTAGAACATAACACTAGTTTTCAAGATGTTTTTATGTCAAGTACAATGCCCGAAAAATTTCAGCTGGTAACGGCTGCGCTAGATAGAACGAGATCAGAGTTTAAAGAGGTGCCTATTCTCATTCAAACAATACTTGAAAATATAAAAACCTCAGAGAAGTACGAATCTAGAATTAGTACTCTCTTTGAGGAACTTGAGGCAATCAAATCAAAAAAGAGTGAGGTTGTGAATTTATTGAAGGAGAAAGATCATGAGATTGAGGATTTGAACAATAAAACTTTCCAAAAATCTAAAGATGTTGATTCTTTAAAAACTGAATGTGACAAACTGCAAACTAACATAGATGAACTTATGAAATCAAATGAGCAATGCTGTATTGAATCAAATAAAAGCAAAAAAGAAAGTGAAAATCATATAGTTAGTTTGAACTGCAAACTGTCGGCCCAATTAGAAATAAATTCACTGTTAGAAAAGGAGCTTGAACAAGCCAAACAAGAGATTTCCACGCAGATTAAGGCTAAAGAAAAGATACTAACCGATAATGAATGCTCGAAGGAAGGTTATGAGAACTTACAACGACAATTTCAAAGAATTAACATTGAATTAGTTCAGGCTAAGGCAAAGGAATTGGAATTAGGGGAGATCAATAGAACGCTTAAAGAACAGTTACAAGAAACGGAATCAAATTCCGTCCAGATTCACAGTACTGTTAGAGAACTTAAAGACAAAGTGAGCATGCTTGAAGGCGAGAAAACGGAACTTAATCTGGAAAAGCTAGACCTTCTAGATAAGGTTGAGAACTTGGAAGGCAAACTGGGTCAGTGTAGGCGTCAACAATCAGCTCTTGACCCACCCAAAAAAGTACAAATACCAAAAGCGTATGAAGAAGATGCTTTTGCTTTATCGAGTGATGATCTTGAAATGACTAACCCTGAATACCCTTTGCAACCCAAAACCATAGAACCACGCAAGATCCATTTAAAATCAAGCGTGAGAAATCGAAGGAAAAAGCTCTTGCTCTCGGATGAGCTTGATGAATCACCAAGATTCAAAAAGATCAAACGCGTTAGGTAATTTATGTCCTAGTTAATGCTATTTAAGTTCATTTATTAAATTTTCTACCTTCTTTTCATTAAATCTATGGAAAAGTTTACCAACCCTATCGCTTGTCGAAGTATTTTCTACATGTAAGACAGGGATATCGTAACAATATTTGTCCCACCACTGCTTGTGATCGGGATCAGTAATGTCAACTACCTCGTAATGACATTTAGAGAAGTCAGGAGTTTGTATGACTTGCTCCATGACTGATTTTGCTGTATCACACAGACCACATTGCTGCTTGGAAAATAATGTCAGTTTGATATTTGAAGCATTTTGTAGAATTCTACCGGTATGTATACGGCGTATGGTGTTTAACATGAATTGTGCTTCGGTGTACTCCCCCTAGCTTGTAACGCTTGAACGGAATTCAATTGTATCGTGAATAATTAATTGCCTGTTGAAATTTTCATCTTCGAAAACAAGGTAAATCAGGAAATACAGTGCATTATAATTTGAGTTGCAGAGTTTCATAAAACCTCACGAAGACCAAGAAGGCTCTTCACATGGGGGTATCAGAATTCAAACACGCATATATTTCTTAACACTATATATTTTATTGAATATAAATTTTACTTGGTGTTATTGTTATTGCCCTGAAAATGGAGAACTCGTAATTCCTATACAGGTGCAATTACTATAGTTCAACCAATATGTCATATAGTAGGCCCCCCAGTACCGTTGCTGAAAAATTCCCCCCAAATAGGATCAGCACTAAATACCTGGACAAGATCGATAAAACTTTGAGCTTCTTTCTCCTTTCGTATCATTTTATTCAGAGAAGATTGTGATGCAGAGTCTGATTGCGGTGAAAGCTTATCCATTTCATCTAAAAATTGATCCAAAGAATCTTTTTCAAAGAAATTTAGAGTAGCGTCTAATGGGACGCGTTCTTCCGGGCTTTCTAGAGTTTCAACAGAGTTTCCGAGGTTTTCTGCCTTCAATTTTAGTACTAATTGTGACATGACTTTAAAAATCTTGTGGCAATTTCTTGCCGCATCACACTTTCCGAACAAAGACTCTAACACAAAAAGTATCTTATTGCAAACTGTTTTGTACATCGTTGGTATTGTCTCATCAAATTGAGATGAATGATATATGACGTAAAGATATGTCATTCCACACATAAAAACATTATGGACACCTACCCAAGTGTAATTCAGGTTATGCTCTTGTGTGAGTTTATAGTTCACATTAGTAATATCAATAGCGCTTTCATAAACGACAATAAAACCAGCATTGTTCAAAATTGGACATTTAGGAGAAAGTCCATACAATATATGCTTAGTATAATGGTAATTTAATGCAAAAAAATCAACAGGAAAAGAGCAATTCATCTTTCTTGTTGTTTTTGGTACGATTTTTTGAAACCATATGTCCAATCTGTTCAATATTGAAATCCGCCAGTCTTCCAAGTCCATAAACTCATCTGGAATTGATGCATTTGCAGCATACATTACCTGAACCACTTCTGATTGAATTTTTCTGATTTGAAACATAGATAAGCACACAGTTTTATAGCTAGCCATTGAACTGATTAGAAGCTCATCTGAATAATCCTCAAAAGTATCGTCCACTGTACCAATTAATGCATCGTCTAAGGGGCTGGGAAAGGAAGTAGTAATATTAACATCTGGTATACTTACTGGTCTTCCAAAGTATGCACAGACCTGTCGATCCAATGAGTAACAGCACCAAAAAAGCCTCCGTCTTAGATCTTTCATAAAGGGATCATAGTTTTTATTTAGCTTTTCAGCGTGTAATCCTAAATCAACACAAAGCCTAATAGAAGATCCAAGGGTATACCATAACCCAGGTACGGTAGGTCTCATAAGACAATAAACAGACATTAAAAGAGAACCTTGAAGGGCCTCGAGGCGAGTTGTGTTTGGTGAGTACAGAATATCTTGATAGAAGTCGGCACAATACTTAAATAACCTGTAGTCGGGCTCGGCGTCGATTAATACTTTAGTAGAGACTCCAATCGCAAAAACAATGTTTAAGAAGAATAGCGCGCTGTGATATTCTTTTGGTATAGTTTTACTTTCAGGATTTTCCTCCCTGTATTGAAGTAAAGTCTTCTTTACTTGTGGTGGATTCAAATAATCAGGAACTTGAAAGTTATAGTTTATTTTGGTATGATCGGAAGCCCACGATACGTGTGGTGAAAGGTCGCCATAAACTGGCTTAAAGTATTTTTCTAAGAAAAGTTCGCGGTGTAAAACAGGAATTTGTGCGTTAGATCTTGTGAAATAAGAGGCAATTAATGCCTCTGCCTCTGATTTGGATGGTAAAGAAAGTGCATCTCCGGCAGTAAAATCATCACGGGTTATACTGAGTTTGTTCTCTTGCTTCTCTTCAGCATTTGTTTTCAAGACATCGGGCCTAAATTTTACGGCTGTAAACATCATTTTTGCGAAGGATATGCCACTTGAGTCGCCAAGATAGGACGCAGATGGTTCCCCCATGTCACGGTCTAATCCTGATTCTTGTTTAACCTTCCCGATATTTGCAAACTGATTGCTCGCATCCCTTAGATCTCGTGCGTTATCTATTATACCATTTAACATTGATGTACCATTGTTGATTATGAAGCCCGCCATCTCATTATCCTGCGATAGCTTATGCTTATCCCTTAGTTTGCTCCTCTCATCGTACAAATCCATATCACACGCTTTATCTGCACTTGACATCGGAATGTTATTTCGAGCCTGCGCAGAATCTATACCATTTTGTTCTAGTAGTTCGATGAGCGACAATACCTTATCTTCCAGATAAACAACATATGACCTTGGTATGTCCCTTCCTGTTGCAGGATCTATTGAAACGCAGGGTTTCTGGCTCTGAAGACACTTTGTACATGAAGGAAATTTATGGTCACACTTAATCTTTTTTAGCCTACATCTTTTGCACGCTGCAATAGACCTCGATATACCTAATACGCTTGAGGAAGGACGTTTGGAAACCTTACTGCTCATTTTGCACACTTTTTACCAAGTCACTTCCGTCTTAAAGCATATATTCCAGAATTCTAATACACTTGAAGACTATAACTTTGGATAGTTGAGTGACAACTATAAAACGATGGGCCACTTTGATTTTGAAGACGAGATTTTGGTATTCATCTTTATAATCAAGTTGATTATTAAAAAAAATTGTCACTATAAGGTTACTTTTAGATAACAGAAAATCGAAAGATCCAGATAACCGAATAAGGTATCATGAGTGCACCAGTCATATCTTACAATGAATCTGACATTGTATACATTGGAAGTGTGACTGAAAAGCCAAATCCTCCTCCATTGTGTGAATCACATGTGATAGACGGATCAAGCTTCTACCTGACAGAAGATACACCACTGAATAGAAGGAATTTTATGTATCAGCCATGTGCAGCTAACATAATGCTAGATAACTTAAAATATTGTGGTACTGAGTATGGTGATACTCTTGGGATTAGCATGATGGATAGATCTGAAAAGCTTGCAATGTGTCCAGAGAATGGTTCAGTAAGTGTCGATGCACATCTCGGATGGAGGAGTGGGCGAAACGATGTGTGTATGACAGAAGGTAAGATCTACTGGGAAGTAGAAGTTCGCAATTTAGAAAAAGATTCACATATACGTTGCGGCATAACTCGTAGGGAAGCCTCGATGGAAACGCCAGTAGGGTGCGATTTCTATGGCTATGGCGTTAGGGATAAAGGACTGGAGTGCATTCACGAAGGTGTGCTCAGCAATATTCTAGAACCCCAGCAGTTAAAGCAAGGGGACAGGGTTTCGTTTCTTCTAGAATTGCCTCCTCTGGATACGCAAATAAAACAAGCTAAGGAATATAAATATTCTTTGCTAAACGAGTTGAATCAAGGCAATGGGAACTCAGGAAAACGACATAAGAAATTCAATCTTGAGTTTAGCAAATTCCTATTGCGGAATTGTGAGCCATTTAATGTCCTTAGGGATCAAATAGCTATAAGATACAAGAACCAGCTATTCTATGAGAGCACTGATTATGTTAAGACTACAAAACCTGAATACTATGATTCTAGTAACAAGAGCAATAACTCGAATTATTATGAATTAGATAATTCCAGCCTGGAAGTCATGGTTAACGGAATACACAAGGGTGTTGCCTTCAGAGGTCTCGCTCCATTTCTTCCACCTTTTAGTGAGTTGCAGTACAACGAAAAGTTTTATTTACAACATTGGAATAAGCGTCCTTCTTCCCAACAAATGGGAATCCCTAACAAGTACGTAAACAACAATAGGGTTGGGTATTATGCAACGCTAAGCTCTTTCCAAGGAGGTGGTTCAGCAATAATTACAGACCGTTCTGACCTCAAATATATTCCAGCTGACCCAGGCATCAAAACTCTATCAGAAATTTACAACGAACAAATTGCAAGTGATATTGTCTGGGATATTATCGACGAAATAGACGTAGAAGCCACATCAAGTTTATAGATCAACGAAATATCTTGTGTGTAACATTTTGAGGTTATTTTCTACAATTAACCTCTTCCTTCATTTCACTTGTTTGTTTCCTCCATTTTCCGAGAAATGTTATTTTAAACTATGACATTAAATTTGAAGGGGATTTCGAAACTTCATAAAGTTTATGCTTAAAGGGAAGGGGAAACACATACAAAGACCGAAGTATTAAGAGAGAATAACGATAATATGACTGACCAAAACACTAAAATCGTGCCATCGAAACTTGATATTTTAGTTTCTGATCCGCAAAAGCAGAAATCAGATTCACAGACTTTTATTTCATATCAGATATCAACGAAGACAAACGGAGGAGATACACCGAAAGTTGTTCAAAGAAGATACAAGGATTTCGTTTTGTTGCATCAGATACTTTCTAACGATCATCCTACAGTTCTTGTGCCACCTTTGCCAGATAAAAAGGTTTTCAACTATATTTCAGGGGACAGGTTCTCACATCAATTTACTCAAAAGCGTTGCCATTCTCTTCAAACATTTCTGCACAGGTTGAGCGAACATCCTGAGCTCTCTAAGTCAAGAATTTTAGATACTTTTTTGTTGAGTGATGATTGGGATGTTTACCGCAAGAGTTTATCCGGGCAGATTTCGTCAGGAGAAGTTAGTGATGCATTAATGAATGCGTTTAAACACGTCAATAGGCAAAGAGATGAATTTGTAGAAATTAAGGAGAGAAGTGATAAGTTGGACCATAACTTAAATAATTTGGAAAGGCTCTTTCATAAGAGCGTTAAGAAGATGGATTTTATGTGCGAGGACTTAGGGAAATTGCAAACTTCATTAGGCGGACTACAGGAACTTTGTTGCGAGGACAATGAAATCTCTAATAGAATTAAGGTTTTTAACCAAGGAATTATGCAGTGTAATTATGCTCTACGTGATTTGACAACATATTTGGATTTTGAATATAACGTAGATTTGAAGGATATGATACATTATATCGATGCATTGAAACAATTGATGAAATTAAAAGACCAGAAGCAGATAGATTACGAGGAGTTATCAGAGTATTTGACAAAATCCATCAATGAAAAAAACAACTTAATATCCGGCTATGGATCTGGGAACTACTTGAAGAGCAAACTGGAAGAGCTTGCTGGAATAAATCAGGAGGTGGCAAGAAGGGACAAAATCGTCAAACTGGAGACAAGAGTACAATCTTTAACGGAGGAAGTTGATAAAGCTAAGCATGTGGCAGATGAATTTGAAAAAGAAGTTCTCAAGGAAGTTGAAATTTTTGAAGGAATCAAAACCACGGAATTGAAAGATTCGTTGTCTTCATTGGCACAAAATCACATTGATTTCTACGAAAAGATGGTCAAGACATGGACCAAGATTGAAGAGGGCTTATGAAGATATTGTTACTATTATTTATACAGATACTTGAAACGGGGTGGATAACTTATAGCTATTTTTAGTAAATACCTGTCTTCATGCTGATTTCTTTGCACTCTTCTGCATTTTTTTCGCAACTTGCTTGTAATCCTTCCAGAAAATCGCTATCATAGTTTGTGTCTATCAAGTCCCAGTTTATATCTTCAAATACATCTCGTTCTGAATCGTACGTTAATTTTGTACTTCCCCTAAAATACGACAGGAAATGCTCCAAAGCTAAATATTTACTCCACTGGATAGGTGGAAACGTCTCCTTGTCTAGTTTTCTATCTTTTTTTGTCCTGGGTTTAGGTGCATTGTCGTTCTCTCTTACATAAAAATATCGCAACAACATAATCGCCTCTTTCCTCAATACGCCGGGAACTGCCATGTAGCTGTTCTCTGACAACGTTGATGAATCACTATTAATTTTCAGTATGGATCCATTCCCGCCAAACCTTTCATTCCCGCATCCAAATACTACCTTACGCACACCCAGTTGTTTCAGAGCTGAGGCACACATAATACACGGCTCTACTGTTACGTATAACACAATATCCCTGAATATTGCTGGGTTCATTCCAAACTTACTCTGAATCTGTTTTATTCCCATAAACTCAGCGTGTGATGTCCCACTTATAGATATATTTGTTCCGTTCATTCCATAAGCGATGACCTTATTCGAGGGAGCGTGGACAAAAACACATGCCACAGGCGTTTCACCGTGCTCCAGCGCATATTTGGCCAGTTTCAAGGCCGTTTCCATGTGTGCTACATCGCAATCTGACATATGGCACACCTATGTGAATCTATTTGAAACTAATTGGTTATTTATCTGACGTTGTCTCATCATGGAAGCTCTATAAATCTATAAATCATCGCTTCGCAGCGATGCAGCTAATGCTATGGAAAAAAAATGAAAAAAAAAAAATAAATAAAACATGCAACCTATTGGCACCGTAATATCTTCTGAATAGACCCCATTACCACCGTCTATACTCTTGGCTCCCCCAGATTCAAGGCGTTATTCGCTAACATCGAGTGCGTTGTTAATTTCTTCGACTATCGGACGAATAATATCTTTTTTATTTGGAACCATGTGACCACCTGGATGCTCGAACACCTTACAATCGTCAAGTTCCTGCCCAGATGTATACAGGTTGTAGAGAAACTTCGATCTTGCACTAGGAACTGCAACATCTGATGCTCCATAAACAAACAGCATCTTCGTCGATCTTTCTTTCAACGGCTTGAATGAACTCTCGAATTTTTCAGTGACTCTCAACACGCCATCATGCGCTGGATCGGGTTCAGTGAAGCTGTACCCAGAAATTATCAAAGACACTTTGAACTGTGGGTGTGTGGGTAAAAGCTCTGTAATCCTATTGGTGATGATTGCTGCCAATGCGGCGCCTTGGCTAAATCCGACGATTCCGTCGTAGGGACCATTCTTCCTGATGTGCTCAGTAACTGTTTCGATTGCTCGAGCCAAATCTAACTCTCTTGAAACATCAGTATGGTAAAACCATGCTCTGTTCACACCAACTGAAGCCGTAATTTCCCATTTTTCATCATCCATCTCAAAAGGCAAATCTTTCTTCTCTAAAACCACTGGTCCATCTATGTAATCACACTGTACTTGGCATTTCTTCAAGAGTTTACGAATTCCCGAAGATTTCTCGCTAAAAACGCGCCCATTTTGTAAAAACCCATGCAAGAACAATAACTTAGGTGTTGACATTATTATCAATATTTTGAATAATTGAAATTCGATCTCTTGGGTCTAAAGCAGTTGATTCCAGCCAACTAAGTAAATGACTTGATACTCTGATACTCTGAATAGTCTTCAGTGAACCGCGTGAGCGTACGAGAAATTCTAACCTTGAAAAATATGAATGTTGTGTCACGTGTAATTCCCGTGACTAAATTGTGATTCTATATTTCATGATTATTGCCCAAATTTATGCGTTGAGCTTTCAGCCTTTTAGATATTCTGACCGTCTGAAAGGGTATCGTTTTTGGTTGGGCTTCGATCAGCAATCTTTAATCGTATTTAGTATAGCGGCATTAGTTTTTCGCAGTGTAACATTTGAAAATAAATTGTAACGAATCGGATTTAACATTTAAATGAGAGATTGAACTGGGGAAAGGTGTTTCATTCTGATTCTTCTGTATACAACAAGCATCCAGAATTACAAGATCTTAACCATGTTAGTTGCAGGAGTAAAACTCGTGCGGAGCATGGGTACCATGTTGACGAGGCCTCTTGGTACGTCATTCCGTGGACAGAGTTCAATTGGAGGAAGAACATGGAACAGATCGCTGTTCACACAGACAAAATTCCAGTGTAGCAAGTGCGAAAAGGCAAAGCACCAAGTGCTAGGGTATGTATAAAAGATTTAATGTAACGAAGATGTTGATTCTGTGGCTCATAACGGTGAATGAATAGAGGACAATTAGAGTGAGGGTAGGGGAGATGCCTGTCACGTGTAAACCACGTGGTTGCGCCGTTTGTGGAAGGGGCGAAAAAAAAAGGTACCTTTGCATAACATAGACGTAGGCAACTTGTTCACTGGATGGCAACTTTCTCATAAGACAGTAAAGCGCTCGTTGAAGAAGTTTGCGCGTCTAATACCGAGACAACTGACTTCAAACGTTTCAAATTTTGTAATTGAAGTGGAATTATAAGCATTTAACCTTCAATATAAAAGCCAAGCCAATAAACTGAGGAATTTCTTTCCAAAGAGCTTAAAGAGAATTACATTTGACAGAGAGAAGAATTAAAACATTTATTAACAAAACATGACTAGTCAAGTGGAACGTGAAATTTTACCTCAGAATGTCACACCATTACACTATGATTTGCAATTGGAGCCATTTTTTGATTCCTTCACCTTTGACGGGGAGGTCAAAATTGAGCTAAAGGTGAATGAAAAGGAAAGTGATTTTGTCGAATTGAATACAGTTGAAATTGAAATTAAGGATGCGAAGATTGGGGAAGAGAATGCTTTGGAAATTGTTAGTGATGAGGAAAAGCAAACCACCAAGTTCAAGTTTGCTCCTGGTGTTTTGAATTCTGATCAAGTGACCCTTGCGTTGAAATTCAAAGGTATTTTGAACAGTAATATGGCAGGTTTCTATCGTGCAAAGTATGAAGACAAGTTGACAGGTGAGACTAAATATATGGCAACCACACAGATGGAACCAACAGATGCACGTAGAGCTTTCCCATGTTTTGATGAACCAAATTTGAAGGCCTCATATGACGTTACCTTAGTGTCAGAACCAAAATTGACACATTTGTCTAATATGGACGTTAAGGAGGAAAAGGTTGTGGATGGTAAGAAATACACGCACTTCAACACTACACCAAAGATGTCCACCTACTTGGTAGCATTCATTGTCGCAGAATTGAACTATGTGGAATGTAAGGACTTCAGAATTCCTGTTAGGGTTTATGCTACACCGGGTAATGAACAACATGGCCAATATGCTGCTGACTTAACTGCTAAGACTTTGGCATTTTTTGAGGAGGCATTTGGCATTCAATATCCATTGCCAAAGATGGATAGTGTTGCTGTTCATGAATTTTCTGCTGGTGCCATGGAAAATTGGGGTTTGATCACTTATCGTGTCGTTGATTTGTTGTTAGATTTGGAAAACTCAAGTTTGGAACGTGTTAAGAGAGTAGCTGAGGTTGTTCAACACGAATTGGCTCATCAATGGTTTGGTAATTTGGTTACAATGGATTGGTGGGAAGGCTTGTGGTTGAATGAAGGTTTTGCTACTTGGATGTCTTGGTATTCTTGTAACGAATTCCAACCTCAATGGAAGGTTTGGGAACAATATGTCGCTGATGATCTACAAAGTGCTTTATCTTTGGATTCTCTAAGATCATCTCATCCAATCGAAGTGCCAGTTAAGAGAGCTGATGAAATTAATCAAATCTTTGATCATATTTCTTACGCAAAGGGTTCATCATTGTTGCGCATGATTTCTCAATGGTTAGGCGAAGACGTTTTCATCAAGGGTGTTTCTCAATACTTGAACAAATTCAAGTACGGTAATGCAAAGACAGAAGACTTGTGGGATGCGCTATCTGCTGCCTCTGGGAAAGACGTGCGTAAAGTTATGGATATTTGGACAAAGAGGGTTGGCTACCCAATAGTTTCCGTTACTGAAGATGGTAAAAATATTACGTTTAAGCAAAACAGATATTTGAAAACAGCTGATGTCAAGCCTGATGAAGACGAAACATTATATCCTGTCTTCCTATCCTTGAAGACCAAGGATGGTGTTGATCATTCCTTAACTTTGGATCAAAGAGAATTGACCATCAAGTTAGATGACGTTGAATTCATCAAAACAAACGATAATCAATCAGGTATTTATGTGACTTCTTATTCTGATGAAAGATGGGCAAAATTGTCTAATCAAGCCAATTTGTTGTCTGTGGAAGATCGTACCGGTCTTGTTGCCGATTGTAAGAACTTGTCCAGCTCTGGTTATACTTCTTCCAAAAACTTCTTGCAATTGATTTCTCAATGGAAAACTGAAGAATCGTTCGTTGTTTGGGAGCAAATGATGAACAGCGTGTCCTCTCTAAAAGCTGCTTGGTTGTTTGAATCTAAGGAAACTCATGAAGCTTTGAATGAATTCACGAGACAATTAGTTGCTGATAAGACTCATTCATTGGGTTGGGAGTTTTCAGATGATGACTCCTATGCTTTGCAACGTTTGAAGGTTGAAATGTTTGCATCCTCTTCTGCTGCAAAGGATGCTGTTGTGGTCAAGGCAGCCTTGGATATGTTTGAGAAGTACATTGCAGGCGACAAGAAGGCCATTCCTCCAATGATCAAGCCTACTGTATTTATGACTGTTGCCAGAGAGGGCGGTGTTGAAAATTATGAAAAATTATTCCAGATTTACAAAAACCCACTTTCTACTGATGAAAAACTAGCTGCTTTAAGATGTTTAGGTAGATTTGAGGATCCAACATTGATGCAAAGAACCTTGGGCTATTTGTTAGATGGTACTGTCTTGAATCAAGATATTTATATTCCAATGAATGGTCTAAGAGCACATAAGGAGGGTATTGAAACTCTATGGAATTGGACTAAGGTCAACTGGGACGAATTAACCAAGAGATTCCCAGCTGGTCTATCCATGTTAGGTTCGATCGTCACTGTCACCACCTCAGGCTTCACTTCATTAAAAGCTGTTGATGAAGTTAAAGAATTCTTTAATGGTAGATCAACCAAGGGCTTCGATCAAAGTCTTGCACAATCCTTAGATACTATTACATCAAAAGCTAAGTGGGTTGATAGAGATCGTGACGCAGTATCCGAATACTTGAAAGAAAATGGCTACTATAAGAATTGATTCCAGTAAATAGTTTGTTCAAATTGAACCCCATTTATGAAAAAGCATAAAGCTCAAAAAGTAAATAACTTGAAAATTTAAATAAAATACAATTAAAACTTCATGGTTGTACTATGGTATTTCTGTTAGATTTTTAAAACGCATGATTTTTGAAACTATTGATCATTACATAGTTTTATTTTTAACTCATTATTTATATTCATAAAAGCAGCCGTCTTTTCCGAAAACACCAAAAGTACCGAATATGGGCATCCAACCTTCGCCTCCATTAAAATTTTCAACTATCTTGATTGCTTTTTGAAGTCTCTCTTTTTCAACAGGTTTTCCTATGGTGAACCCTCTAATAACTAGCATACCTTGACGTTTCTCGGCGATGAGGTCTGGATTAGGATCCGTCTCGACTAATTTACCTTCTATAGAAGTACTAAACGGACCATAACAGGTGAAAGTCTTCTCAACAAACTCAGGAAATACCCTGTAGTCATAAAAATTTGTTGAAGCAATGGCACCAAGCACAGAATAAGGAGAGTAAAGCTCCATGACTATACGGGATCCGAAAAGTGATCTTAATACGTTCAATTGTGAACTATTCAACTTTTTTTCCGTGCCAGTTACCAATTTTGGAACACAGTCAGTAAAATCAGTCGCTTTTTCAAAATCTTTTATCTCATTAAAAATGTAAATACATCTTAATCGCTCAACAGACTTCGAGTATTGACCTAATTTATTGAAAACACCGTCACTCAACAATGCACATGACAGAGAAGACCTCAAACCTCTCAAGTAAGATGGAGCATTTTTGATCAGTTCAGCATTTCTTGGCAAAACTAAAAGGGTAGTCCCATCTAGAATGTCCTTCATGTTGGTTGGTTCATCCTGGAAAGAGACTGAACCACCATGGAGAAGGACCGATAATGTCTTCGTCCAGACCTGCAGAGCCATAGCATGCTTCCACTCCATGTTCATGCATATAGTCAAATTATCTCTATCGCTGATACCTTGATCAACGGGAAAGTTTTTGATAAAAGCAGCCACACTACTGACCAAAGCCATTTGATTGAAACTGGTAGTTTTGTTACTCGAGCATGTGATATATGCAAGTTGCTTGGAATCATCCGAAGCATCTGTTGGTTCATATGCAAATATCTCATCCTCCTTGCCCATATCAACAAATTCAGATAGAGCGATAATGTTAGAAGCGACCAAATTCGGTTTGGTGTGCGATTCTTCCTCGCACACCACGATCAACTTGTACCATTTTTCACTCCCATTCAAGAACATAATACTACTCCAAGACTGAATGAATAAAATGTCAAGCTGATGGTCCGTTCTCGGAATAGAGGGCAAAAACCAAGGCAAAATGTCCTCTATGGATGCCTGTAGTCCTGCTAGACCGATCGTGAACCCATGAACGGTATTTACAGGGACAAAAATGCCAATATTGGAACATTGTAAATCTTTTAGCTTTTGAACAACTTGTTTAGCACGTCCGTTAAGTAGTGGTAGGCTCGCAGATTTGCCTGCAAAATTGATACTTTTCCCTCTTCCGTTTGTCATAGCTGCCCCCCATAGATCCCCAAAATTACCATTTCTCAAACGGTAGCCTATGCTTAAGTTTAATCCTGTAGTGAGAGGAAAGGATGAGGGTACCAAAAAATTACGATAAACTGCCGTTTCATGCTCCTTTCGTACAGATTCTATATTTGACTGAGCATTCAATGATACCGTATTCAAATCTCTCTTTGCTTCAATTATGAAAGAGTTGATGAACCAAACGGCAGCTCCAACAACGAGAATTACTGAAACACACCATTCCAGTAAAATTAGAAGATCCAACATCGTAGCTTATTGTTTAACAGTTGTTTATTTCAGTATAAGCAGTAAGCTTCTATAACACCAGAAGTTAAATATAACAGGTATTGAAACGACAATAGCAGATCCCAAATTCTAATAACTGCAAATCTTGTTCACTGATCAATACCACCTACTATCAATTGTTTTAATAGATTGAGAATCCCTGGTTACTAGCAAGATGTTGCTCGTAAACAGGTAATATCAAGGTTCCAATGAAGACCGTTTTTTTTTTCTTTTAAATATATAACGAGCTCGTTAAGGTGACATATTTCAAAAACTGGAAGGAAACGCGTCGATTAGCGACTAGATCACGAAGGAATTCCGCATATCGCTTCGCTGCAAAAAAGCATCACGATTCTGTGCCTTGGTTAGCAAGAGATGGCAACCATTTCAAATGAAAAGGTAAAAGGACAAATATATCTTTTACCTAGGGATATTAGTTCTAACGTGGAAATTTTTGAACTACCACATCCTTCTAATGACACCTCGAAGGACCCATTAAGATTGTTTGTCCACAATGATCAATTGTACCAGTTGAGAACCAAGCAGTTTAGTAAAGATAGAGAATACAATCGGACTAATGGTTTGAACAAGGATAAATATCACTATACTTCCGATCTTAAACCCTACAAATCTGTCTTCATGATCAATGAAAATGATAGAACCGATGGTTATGTCTCGGAGAGCAGCTTGATAACATATACTGAAAAGTATGATTTAGGTTTCAGCTTGTGTGGATACTACTACAGGAACTCTGTTGTAGACAGCGAAAAGAGCTGTTTCAGCCACCCGATTGCAGACGTTAAGGCAAATCCAGATACTAATTTCCTCACAGCATTGGACTTGCAAGAGAAATTGGGCAATGTTGCCCACAAGAATTGGGCCAAAATTCCCACAGCATTGTTCGAAGGCACATTGATAAAGCTGAGTGAAATCGTAGAGGAGGGTGGTGATAAGTATTACAAAATCAAGGCCGATATTATAAATTCATGGTTGCTGAACAAACTAGTAAAGCTAAAGAATAATTTTCCATCAAGTCTACCAGTGCCGAAATCCCTACCTACTGAAATTGCAGAGCATCTGAAGACTATTATGTGTTGTAATTTGTTAGTCTCACTTATACCGCAGCTGGCTTATCATGAGCTGATATGCATCGATTCATCAATGCTTAACATCAAGGAAGCGTTCCAAGCTTACGAAAATTATAAAAAGGAAACTTTCGAGCAGGAACAGGAAAAAGAGATTTTAATCAGGGCTGCCATGGGTACTGGACTTAGCGATTCTAAGCCAAATAAGCTTGTTACGAAGAAAATAGTCAAACCCAAGATAACAAAGACAAAAGTAGTGAAAGGAAAAGGTGCTATAGACGGCTTCTTCAAGAAACAGGCATCAATACCATGAGATACTATCAGAATAAAAGATGGACGCCGAAAAAAGAACATTTTAAAACCCGAAGTAACATAATCTGTCAATAGCTTGTGAATAACATTGGTACTACATTTCTTATAGTTTAATTGGATGTGTTATAGCAAGTGTCATCACTGTCTACGTCCTGTACATATAGCTTTCCATTATTTTATTTTATTTTATTTTTTAAGCTACTATGAAAAGAAAATATGAATATTTTATCAAAAATGTTCGAGATGAGAAACCATTTATCATTAGCGAAGCAGTTCAATAGGGGTGGTCTTTAAGCCAGTTGTCCCTATTAATTTGTATCTTAAGACTTTTCGTTACTTGGAATAATGGCAAAGGATATAGAGATCAGCAATTCGGAGGGTAAATTCATTCTTGATGCCTTGAAAGCAAATCATAGACTTGATGGCCGTACCTTTGATCAATTCAGAGACGTAATAATAGAGCTGGGTGAACAATACGGTGATGTTACAGTCACGATGGGTAAAACAAAGGTCCACTGCCGAATCAGTTGTGAAATATCACAGCCTTATGAGGATAGACCCTTCGAGGGCTTATTTTACATTTCCACTGAGATGACTCCAATGGCCGGTGCACAATTTGAGAACGGCAACAACACCGGTGAGGACGAGGTCTTGATTAGCAGAATGATAGAGAAGGCAGTAAGACGATCAGGTGCACTTGATGTAGAGGGGTTGTGTATAGTTGCAGGATCAAAATGTTGGGGTGTCAGAGCAGACGTACACTTTCTTGATTGCGATGGAGGATTCATCGATGCGAGCTGTATAGCTGTCATGACAGGTCTGCTGCACTTTAGGAAGCCTGATGTGACGGTTCTAGGGAATCGAATAACTGTACATCCTGTGGAAGAAAGAGAACCCGTTCCATTGGGTGTCCTACATGTGCCGATTTGTGTGACGTTTTCATTTTTCAATCCGGAAGATACAGAAGAGAACATCAAAGGTGAGGCCAATTCGGAAATCTCAATAATTGATGCAACCTTGAAAGAGGAGCTACTACGAGACGGTGTCCTAACGGTCACGCTTAATAAGAATAGAGAAGTGGTTCAGGTCTCCAAGGCCGGTGGTTTGCCTATGGACGCTTTGTCTTTAATAGATTGCTGTCACAAGGCATATCTCATAACTGAACGCATCACCGATCAAATAAATCGAGTTTTGAGAAATGATGCTGAGAAAAGAAACGAATTCGCCCATCTTCTAAGCTCTGAAAATGCTCGTGAATCATCATAATTAATCTTTTTAGATTTCACCAACTTTTTTCAAATATGTACACCCATCTCTTACATAATAAGATAAACGATAATATTTTACAGTTAAGCAATATTGTTCTTTATCTTCTCATATGTTTCGATCCAATCCAACGCCCCCTCTTCTATCATGCGACTTCTCCAGCATAGCCATTATATGTCTAATATCCGGATAACGATTGAGCCCGTAGTAACCCACTTGCGCCCCCTTACCCTTTAAATCTGGGAACAAATTTCCTCCGTCCATCGGTACTCCATCTTTCTCGGCAGATATCTCAGTCCCCGCTGTGGAGCAAAAGTATCTTTCAGCCGGAGGAATACTTTCTCTACAATTTTGTCGGTACTTTAAAACACAATACGTGCAAAATATTCCAAAACTCGTCAGGGAGACAAAAAGTACATAATATCCAAACACGTATAGTACGGGATGGTACCGCTGACCTACCATATCAACCATTTTGTATGATATTATATTCGCCTATCTAAATTAAGTGCGACACAAATTTTCGGCTCCCTGAGTCCAAATGAAATGAACAGATATATGTTAGATATTTGTTACTAATTTTTTTTATTCTCTTTTCGGGATTAATTATCTAGGTAATTGCATCGTTGTCAAGTCGACATATCTGGCATTTAAATACAGAAACGCATCTTATTGTGACACATGACAGATTTCCATTTGTTGTTGATGAAAACCGAAAATAAAAAAAACATTACTCCTTCTCAATTTGGAGGCCCTAAACCTGATTCTGGGAGGTCTGAGTAAACATCCGTACACAGGTAACTGAATGTTTTTCCGGGCAACCTTTTCCCCGCATCAATTGATTTTTGCTATTTCCCACCTATATTTTTCCGGGGACGAACCATATTCGGAAAATTATACCCCTGTATGATGATGATGGTTTGTTCTCGTCCACAACTCTTAACTGGCAACACGCCATCCTCCGGCCCTGTACTATGGAATATGTGAGGACTTGTTCATTGCGCTCTTTAACTTCCTTCTCTTCCCTCCTTTAGGGCTTATTTGGCTTGCCATGTAGCATAGCGTGTTTCTCTCCACAAATCTGACCACTCGCCCCTAACTTCTGCCACGGTTGCCCGTGTGGCCTTCTTTTCAGAACAGTTTGCTCTGGGTAGGGAAAAGTGCCATTTGTGGAACCCTCTGTCTACGTAGCGATAGAAAAGAAATACAATAACTGACCATGGTAAACGGTACGTAAGTTTGTAGCAATGTCGTAGGAGGGATTTTAAGAGGTATGGAAATGGTAAGGTCTGAGGCTAGAGTGAGTAATGCTGGATGTTAACAGTAAAATTAGTATTTGGAGTTTCTGGCGTAATTTATTGTGTTCATTCTTGTGAAATAGATTATTGTGTGATATTTGAGTGGAGTTGGTGGTTGAGTTCAGAAGAAGAGGAGGTTATTAAGGGTATAGAGTATATAAGGGACTGATAATAGATAAGGGCTACTCCAATGTTAGTAGACTGGGTTAGAGAAATTTTATACGAAGTGTAAAAAGATCCTAGCATAGAAGTGTTTGATTGCAAGGAATACTTTTTAGTGATATATACTTTACCTGTTGTGTTAGACACGGTATAGTGGTTGTACTGGGAAGCAGTAATAAATTAAGTGATATTTGAATTGTAGAAAACAATGGCAGAAATAGCAGTTGATTATGTATTGTTCGATTTGGACGGTACTTTGGTAAGTACTACGCATGCGGCAGAACGAGCATGGGCAAAGCAATGTGCTAAGTATGGGGTTGATACAGAAGCTTTGGTTGATGTTTGTCATGGGTCTCGTACTGAGGAGACCTTTGCAAAGTTTTTTCCAACGATAGACAATACCAATAATCAAGCAGTGAAAGAATTTGAAGTTTCTCTTGCTAACGACTATATGGATGTTGTTGCAGCAATTCCTGGTGCAGTTGACCTAATGATTTCGCTGGACAGACCCAGTGGGTGCCATCCAGGAGAAGTGTTTCCTAGGCGGAAGTGGGGGATAGTGACCAGCGGATCGCCCTGGGTGGCACATGCATGGTTTGACAATATTTTGAAGCATATTGCCAAGCCTGAGGTTTTTGTCACTGCTTTTGATGTTCCTGCTGGAAAACCAGATCCCGAAGGATACAAGAAAGCCACTCTGCGGTTGTCTGAAATTTGGGGCAAGTCTGGTGAAAAATCCAAGACTGTTGTGTTTGAGGATTCCATAGTGGGTGTTCAGGCTGGTAAAGCTAATGGGTCAATTGTTGTTGCGCTAACAAGCACTTATGACCCAGATTCTTTGTATAAGGCCGGTGCAGACTATGTGGTGGAAGATTTGGCACAGGTCTCGGTCGTTTCGAATACGAAGGATTCCATCGTGTTAGAAGTTGTCGACCTTGCTAGCAGAGCTCCTTCTGTGGCAGTTTGAGATTGAACACCTCTAAGTTCTGAGTTCTTTATCCCAAGATATCGCATGCTGAAGTGACCATTATTTGGCACTGGTTTCCAACGAAGAGTAGAAACAAAAAATTAATTTAATGAATGCTTAAAAACAAAATGTGTAATCTGTCATGACCTCTATGATTGCAATAGCGATTTCTTCATTTTGTTATCGCTCACCACTCAACGTTATACTTTGTAAAATTTAATTTGTAGTTGAGATTTAATGATTTATGTTAGCTATCTTTACAAATGTTATTTTTGTCACTCATGAATAATGAACACAAGCGGGGCATGGTATAGTCTATTTACATTGAACAGGTGGTGAGACAATATTCTTACAAATTTCTCTATTATATGTTTGTCTGGTCATCTTCTGAACTAAATTGCTGGTATTTTTCATAGAAATGGAATAGCTCGAAGCACACTTCAACAGTGATTAAATAGATGATGATCCACTCTAAACGTGTGCTTTTCTTTTCGTTCAAAACAGCCATTAGGGCCCTAGATTCGTCAGTGGCATAATCGAGCTTCGTATTAAGAATACTAATTCTTGGTTGTATATCCAAATTTCGGGATATCTGCCTGTAAATTTTCTCTAACTGCGGTTCACTCCAGTACAAATCAGGAGTTTCTATCAGCTCACTATAAAGATTTAGCTTTCCTCTCATTAGAAACAACCGGCCAGTGGATTGCAGCACAGCTTTTTCACTTATGTTTAGTTTCTTACCTTTGGAAAGAGATTCGGTAAATTCTCTGGTCTTCTCTATATGAGAATCAAGAGTTACTTCAAGTACTGCCAATCTTGTACTTCTAGAGATCCCACTGGAGAATGCCGCCTTATCTAATAACCCTTTATCATGATCGATACCATTAATTAAAATCAATTCATTCTCGATTATGCTTTCGTCGCCCATTGAATATTGCCCTCTAAAATCCTCTAAGTCGTCACCAGTTTCAATTTCGACATAATCTAGATCTTCACTTTCGTATTGACTCTCTTCTAATGAGTTTATTCTAGCTTCGGAAACTAATGGTAGAATATTGGTTTTCAACACATTCTCATTGAACCCCCACGAGACAACAGAACCATTTTGTGCTAGGACCAATATGTCTCCCCGAAACCCATCGTGCAGATATTTAAAACTCACAATTTCATTCGGTATTAGGGTTACTGGCTGAAATCCATGTTTATTAAGAAGATCTAAAGTCTTGTTCAAATCATATCTTTCGGCAGCTGTTATTGCTGTCACCGGTTTGATTCTGGTCAGCAATGATGACTGGAACGGTTTCTGTTGTTTCAGCTGTCTGGCCCTCCTCAACACTCTAGAGCCCGTGGGGTTAGCTTGTGGAAAGTACCGAAGAGTATTACTGTGGATATGCCTGGCAAATAATTTCATTCCAGACTTTTTGAGACTAGTGGGGAACAACATCAGGTCGCTTGTTGTATATAGCACGATAATGCAGGTTTTAACCATAGTGCTCTTTACATTCAAATTTACATGCCAATTTTTTTTTTTATTTAATTATTATTCACATATTTGTCTTTCTCATTAAACTAACATAGCCGAACTAAAGAACGGCAACGAATACTAGTTTGGGTGTCTAATAAATGGTTATAAAGAGTGGAACGTTCGCAGTTGAAGAGCATATCGCAAAGAACACTTTAAATTATGCGTAAGGAAAGTAATAAATGGATCTATAAGCTGTTTACCAGACATCTTCTTGATATTTGCCAGTTGTTTTCATCATCTTAATGGTAGAAGAGGCATCATCTTCGGAAATATCGTTACCTTGGCTAATTATTTTCACTAAAGATTTATGGACGCCCTGAGCCATGCCTTTCGCATCGCCGCAAACGTAAATAAATGCACCCTTCTTAATCAAATCGAAAACTTCAGTCTGTCTTTCCATTAAAAGGTCTTGAACGTAAACTTTTTTGTCTCCTATTCTAGAATGGGCGACTACCATTTCGAATGCGGATCCCAATTTCTTGGCATATTCAGGCCATTCTTCCGTGTACAAGTAGTCGTCTTTGTTCCTAGAACCGTAAAACAAGATATGTTTGCCCAATTCAGATGGTTCGTCGTGAGATAAAGAGGCAATTCTCTCTCTGATGAAGCCACGGAATGGAGCAACACCAGTACCGGGACCGATCATAATCACTGGTGTACTTGGGTTAGATGGAAGTCTAAATTGAGAATGACGAATATGAATGGGGAGTTTGTAGTTCATGTAAAGATTACGTGGGCCTTTTAGGTCGTAATGAACAGGTAAAGAGTCTGTTGGCTTGTCATTTTGAGAAATCTCAATGTTTCTCAAAAGATTGGTGGTAACACCAGTGATTGGTTCACCAGATTCAGTTGGGTTTGGCTGGTTCTCCACAACAGCCGTGATGTGAACAGTCTTTGCTTCAGATGAGCTAGAAGAAGAAATAGAGTAGTAACGAGGTTGCATGTGAGGCAACGTTTCTGCCAAGAAATTCCATGGGACAGTAGGCCATGAAGCGCCATCGGATAGGTATAACAGAGCATCAGCCAAGTTGAAATATTTAGATGTAATTTGTTTGGCAAATTCGTCCTTGTCCTTGGAGAGGTTCAATAGTTTTGCTTTGATCTCGGCATTAGGTGCAAATTGAACTAATTGACCGAAGGTGATTCTTGAAATAGGACCCGTAATTTCCAAGTAATGCCTGACAGCGGCACCAATTGTTGTAGGCACTGGGAATGGCACCTTCACAGTGGAATCACTAGATTCCATGTTGAAAACAGTTTCTGGCTTTAGATCAAAAGTCTTCAAAAATTGTTCTACCTTTTCGTTAGAATTCGATGGTAAAATACCAACGTGATCACCGGTGTGGTACGTCAAATTTGAATCCGATAGCTCAATTTCAGCGTGAATACAATTACGATCATCACAATTGAATAATTCCTTCGTCTTTGAAACCGATGCCAAATATGGCAATGAATGGGTGAATGGAGCCTTTTCATCTGTCGAAGAAGGCAAGTAAGATATGTGAGGTTCACCATGTGACACATTCTCTTCTTCGATCTCCTCCAAGACAGTGTACTTGTAAGTAGGCTCGAATTTTTCTTCGTGTTCAGAAAGGTGTAAAATGTCTTTCAAAGCGTCAAAGGTAGCATCCTTCCATGACAAATAATCTTCATCAGTAGTACCTGCACCATCATCAGCCAACCCAAGCTTACCAACCAAAGTAGCTCCAGCATCCTTCAAGCACTTCTCTGCTTTCTTCGATGATCCATTGTAAAACTCATAAGTAGAATTACCCAAACCAAACATCGTATACTTCACGTTTTCCAAATCTCCTTCATTCAACATACCCAAATATTCTTCCAAAGCAACTGCTCCATCTGGAAAATCTCCCTCCCCGTAAGTAGAAATGAAAAAGGAAATTGGAATTGCTGATGAGAGTTCGTTCAAATGTTCGAAGTCATACCCTTCCACATCCACGCACATAACTTTTAATTGAAATTTGGCAATCAATTCTTTCGCAAATTTCTTAGCGTAATCTTCTGCTGTACCGGTCTGAGAACCGTATACCACCAAATAGTTCTTATCATTTTCTTCTGCAACTTTAACTATATCTCTAGAATCGGAAACAACACTTGTCAATGAATCGTCAGATGAAAAGATACTTTTTAGTGTATCTTTACCCAAATATGCTACGACAGCCAATGCCAAGGCACAAAGAACAGCAAAATCTATATTATCTAAACCGGCCGGCATTTTAAATTACAGCTTGGACTCCTTTCTCTCTATCACAAGGTTATTGAACCTTTTACCTCCTTTGAAAGATTGGCGAACAGATCAGGACCTGATTGCACCTATATATCAAATGTTGAAGATAGAAGGCAGAGAGTACTTCATAGACACGAAATCGCAGCGAATCGCCTGTCCGGAAAAGAGAAAAGAAAAAAAAAAAAAATAAGGTGAACATTCTCTCGTTTAGATAAGTCCGGCTTGAGATAAGAGAGCACGTGATTAAATCCTAAACGAGATGAGGATCAATTGGTTTGCACGTGATTCCTGAATTTACGTAAGCCATGTATATGTATGTGATGGTGAAACTGTAAGTAGTCTTTTGTTCACGGTGCAAATAATAGAAGGCTAATATAGGCTAATTATCGGTATATGCGTCTCCTACAAGAACTTCTATAGTCTTTTGAAGTATTTGAGACTGATCAGCAGGTAGTCCAAGGAATTGCTGGCACAACTGTATTAAAGAACATTTTGGAAACTCGATTTGGGCTCGTCTTCCTATCTTGTAAATAGTAATATCTTGAGCAGAGTCAGTTGCTTTTTCGACGATTCTAGAAAGGTAGCTGTGTCGCACAAGGAATGACAAAAGTTCTGTGACTGTCATTTGAACAATTGGGATTTCATGGCCGTCGCATGGAATGCCAAACTTCTTATACTGTTCGAAAAGCTCTGATTCAAGAATATTGTTTTTAGATAAGACTACGAGGCACACGGATATGGCAGTTATGCCACGAAGAGCGAGCTGTTGATCAGCTCCAAAACTGTTTTCTAATGTAGGTTGAAAATCGGTTCGGTAATCAGTACCGATGTAGGCCTCATTGATAATGCGCGATCGATATATGGAGGCGCCGTAATCCAGGAGGAATTGGGAATACCTAGGAGGAGCGGTTGTTTTGTTTCGTATCAGCACGAAAGTGTGCCCCTTTGATCTGACGTCATTTATTTGTGAATACTGTGGTTCTTCGACCTCGTGCTCCACTTCTCCTGAGTGCTTTCTCTTCTTTGATCCTGGTTTGGTCTGTGATCTGGCTTCTAGTCCAAAAAGATGGTAACCAAATATGTCATTAAGCTTTGAGTCTACAAACTCATAGATGGAGTTGAAGGAACATGGTTTCTGTTTCTCTTCCTCTGAAATTTCTCTGATTGACTGGAGGATTTTTGCCCTACTGATGACAGTGTTGCATGATTGCGATTCGCTTTGGGCCAATACGAATCTAACAATTCTGCTCCCAATTATTTCCAAAGAAGAACCACTTTGAGTGAAGGGGGTATCGCTATCATCACTAGCCATTTCATTAAATTTGGTGCTTGATTCGTTAGCTAGAAGCACGTTTCCATGGTATGCTTGCCGACTGTTTTCCTATTACATCGGTATAGAGCAGAGCTTGGAAATTAAATGTTGGTGTTCCTCCCAGTTCGCGGTGGTTTCTAACAAAGGGAAAAAAAATTCAGGTCCTACCCGGATTCGAACCGGGGTTGTTCGGATCAAAACCGAAAGTGATGACCACTACACTATAGAACCGTTATCATGTTTTTTCTATGCGAGAGCTGGATTTTCACTTTTTGATGCGGCACGTGATATATCAACATAAATCATAAGCATTGGATGAAGACTGTCAAATGAAAGAGATTTATGGAACGTGGACCTATTGAATTTACCATGCATCCTGTTAATTGATAATTGAATAACAGTTCCCTGTGAGGAGCTGTATAAATTATCTTTGAAGTATAGGCTTTATCCATCGCCAGAATTATGATCTCAATTTTAGAAAGTGACGTGCTCCGTCATAGATTTTGTGATTATTAGTATTGGTATACGTAAGAATAGTGTGATAAGAACCACTAAGAAGTTATAAATAATATTCCTTCAAGGAAGGTATTTACAGAGGTTAGTGCTGAAAGAAGCCTATACATCTAGTTACATTATGACAGTCAAACTAAAGCTTGGCACCGCTACAAGACACCCCTTATTATACGTGAAATAAACGAATAAACAAGGAAAGTGAAAATTATGATGAGTGAACACTATTTCAATGACGACTTGAAAACTAAAAGCTGGGGTCAAACAACCTTTCTGACGTCAGTGCTTGAGGCATTCGTATGCGGACCTTCTAGAATGCCTCTTATATAACTTATACACTAGTATGATAAACATATTTTGTCACATGCCATGCCTGAAAAATAAACCATCAATATACGCAAGGACAACAAAAAGGGTATTCAAAAAAAAACTGGAGTCAATAATTATCTGTTGAGATCTGTCAACAAATAAATCCTATATACTTCATAAGTTTTCTCATCATATGAACAATGTAAAGCGTATGGATATTCCATACAATGTCAGTGTCGTTGTCATTTTCTAATTGTTCCTTCCAGTGGTGGATTGACAATTGAAATCACACACGGGCCTACAAATGAAGAAAATGAAAGTGCAATGGTATGCTGATCAGTTTGACCAATATATGAACAACAATCATCAGAATACTCAACGAAAAGGCAACATGGCCGAGCGGTTAAGGCGAAAGATTAGAAATCTTTTGGGCTCTGCCCGCGCAGGTTCGAGTCCTGCTGTTGTCGTTATTTTTTTGGATCTCTTACTTTACAAGTAATCCTACTACGTAGAAGAGCTGTGTCTAAGGTGTGAATTAGTTACAATAAACTGACGGTTGAAGCTATCTTAGATGGGCTAGTTCACTCATGAATTTTGCCGTTTTTACATACTTTTAATTGAGTTATATAGTTACTATCTAAGACCCATACCTAGCTAAATCGTTGCAATTTGAACTGCTCCCGTTATAAGTGGCATCACCTCCTGATGATATAAAAGTTGAGTTCCCTGTGGTATCATCGCTGGATTGATTAGCATGTTTGGTTTCTTTGCCACCCCTGTTTGCTAGTGGGGTTGAGAAGATTCTGTAATTGTTTCCATTATGATCAAGGAAATTTTGATTCCAATCATTATTACTAGAATAATAAATCGGGGAATCTGGGGCCTGTCGAACGTTAACTTCCCATTTATCTAGGTACTTACTAGGTGAGGGTATTGGAGTAGAAGTTGAATCTGGCGGCTCGTTAAATTCGTCTAGTTGAAGCGATGTATTTGGCGATTCACTTAGCCGCCCTTGGGATTTCCCACTTTCTGGCGCATTATTGAGATCACCGAGTCTTATAGAAACATGATCATTGGTAAAAACTAGTTCTTGCTTATCATCAGGTCCTGTCTTCATAAATTTATCTACTTTCCCCCCAACCGAGTTTGTATCCCCTAAAAACCTCAAACTTTTATCGAATCCTGTTCGGGTTCTAACATTAGTCGACTTCGATTTTAGAGGCTCTTGTTGTTGATTACCGACTCGCTTCTTACCACGAGATTTCGTAACTGGAATCATTGCCTTAACGCTTCTCGTTCGACTACTTCTTTGTCGAATTCGATAAGATATACAGTTCTGTTTGGGAAATCTACTTCTTCAACAAAATGAGATGTCACATGACAAGAAAACCCTGCCATTTCCAAGAAACCTTCGATGATACCACAGGTGAACGATTCGCATTGAATTGATGTATGTTGAATGAATTGCGATAATTGTGGTTCCTTATCAATAATCATATATTCGTTGTTACGCTCAGAAGACTTCACTAAATCGTCACTGGGTTTCGAGAACAGATATTGCCAAACAGTCGAATGAATGTATTGTAAAGTCTCTAAGATTTTGAGTTGGCGACGTTTTAAACTAGTAATTCCACTAGCTATATTTTCTGTTGCAGCAGTACTTGCCTTGTTTGGAATTGAATCGCGGAAGTTCAATAGTTCTGTTAGTCGTAATCCGATATTATACCCTAATGCGTTTAATTTCGATTCCACTTCCTGGAGGTTCTCAGAGAAATCACGCTGAGTAGATACCATCTCTTGGAATAGAAATGCATATGCTGAAAGGGATATTTCTTTATTTTTAGAAGCTAAAGATTGTTCGTATAGCCTGGAAGAGGGAACTTCCGAAACATTCGGAAGTGTTTGGGTTGGTCCTATGGTGTAATCATACCCTTGTCCTCCAGGTTTCATTTCAAGGTTGGTACTAGGATTGATAATTTGGTCGGTCATACTTTGTAACTATTGTATTTGCAGTTTTGTTCATATATCTGCTTATTACCTAACTTCAAATGACATCAACAATAATATCATCAATCTTTTTTCATAGTTATTTCAAACTGCTGAAAATGTCAAAACGGTCGATCACTCTGAAAAAACGAATTCAGGAAACTAAAGTTTATCACTACGTTATATTCCGTGCTCAATGCCAATCACAATCAGACGTGCAACTATCGAGGACATGCTTTGCATGCAGAATGCCAACTTGCATAATTTGCCCGAGAATTACTTATTGAAATACTACATGTACCATGTTCTATCTTGGCCGGAGGCTTCATTCGTTGCAACTACAACGGATGATGTTGACGATTACATGGACCAGCTATCTGCCGATGACGTCCCAGAAACGCCTCCAGTCGAAATCAAACTGGATCCATCTTATGTTGGACACACTGGTGAAAAGTTAGTTGGCTATGTGCTTGCAAAGATGAATGATGAACCAGACTCCGAGGAAACAGAATTGAATGGTCACATCACATCGCTGAGCGTGATGCGCACCTATAGAAAGATGGGTTTGGCAGAGAAATTGATGAGACAGGCATTGTTTGTGCTTTGCGAGGTTCATCAGGCAAAAAAAGTTTCTTTGCATGTCAGACAATCAAACAGAGCAGCTCTACATCTGTACAGGGACACGCTAAAATTTGATGTCTTAAATATCGAGCACAGTTACTATCAAGACGGGGAAGATGCATACGCTATGAAAAAGGACTTAGTATTGGATGATCTATTGCCGAGCTCATTTCAAAATGCCGAGGAAGTTGACGATCTTGAATCGGATCTTCTCGAAGATATAGTGAAAGAGGGTGTAGAGAAAATTGTTATTTAAACTGTAGGCTTTTTGCAAGCGTAGCTAGCAGCCTAGTTTCAGATTTAACATGTTCGCTTCTTCCAAGCTTTATATTCTGTCTAAAATTTTTTACCAAGATAAATACGTAATTAGCATCTCATAAATCAGACAAAAAAAGTTTAGGTAGCTTGAGTCTTTCCACACCGACAAAGTCCCCGCCAAGGGTCTAAGTCTCGAGCCAAATGCACTCGGAGTCATCATTGTTAATGAGATTAAAGGAAAAAACTTCCTCGCCTTTCTTAAACATTTCAAAAGTAATGGGTATTGATTGTTGTAATTGGTTTTTTAACGGCTACTTTTATAGTTTACAGAATATAGATCATCATGCACGAAATATTTAAGGCTATTAGGGCAGCTAATGCTAATATTCTATGAGAGAAGCGGATGAACTAAGTTTTATAGCCGACTTACTCCTTTTTATAGACGACTTTATCAACCTTGACCTCATCATCCATATATGTATATATGTAGAGGGTGCACGTGGTATCCTGTAAGTCTAGAAGACAGAAACTTGGTACGCCACCACCATTTATGTCAACTTCGTCAAAATCCTCATCATCACTTGAGAGATCCGGAGCTTCGTGATTGTTTTGTTCAGAGGATTGTTCATTGGGTTCTTGCGTGTCTTCTATATTTGTATTTTCAGATTGTTGTTGTGCTTGTGTCTGCTGTTCTGTATTTTCTGGCTGGCTGGATGGGCGATCTACATCTGCCTCTTGTTGCCTGTCCTGTCCTTTGGACATTTCAATGTTTTCTTTCACCTCTTGCATTGTCCAATCAGTGGAAAAAGCACCTGTACAGGAACCTGGGTTTATAAAGAATTTTCCCTCTAAAGTATAGGCTTCCACATTGTGCGTTCCACCCCACAGAAGAATATCTACATCCAATTGTCTGGCAAGCGTCAGTAGAGAAAGGGGATCGTTTTTTGGCACCAAAGTATATCCGTTGCAACATCCGATTCTGAAAGCGCCCTGTGTTATGATAGTGTTCAATGGTATTTCTTCTGTTGAGCCGTTGCTGGTCTGGATGGTTGAGTTGTCAAATTCTCCACGTACGTTTATAACATTAGCGGAAACACCTTTTAGAAAGTCGAAAAACGATATAGATTTTGTACAATTACCCAATAGTACTACCTGCTGGATTTTATTTGGGACATTAAGAAGTTTTTTAAATTTTAACGGTAAATCCTAGTTGTTTCATTTGAAGTCAGTAAAAAATAGCCCTTCACCCTAAAGGATACACAAAGAATTTTCAACGGTATCCTGTACCAAAGCACATACTATTACTCGTTCTGGAATATGAGCATCACTCAAAGCGAGTAACAACATTACTTGATTCCTTCACTAAATTCGTGGAGGCCTGAACGTCTTTTATTAGGTTAAGTTCGATTCCCCTTTAAGTTGTACCGTTCAATTGAAATTTTCGAGACCTACAAAGCAGCATATGGAAAGATGTGAATAAGTCACGTGGTTAAATACGATCTTTACGAACTAGGATAAGACACATCAATACTTAGTTCTCAGTTCTTTATAGGTTTAATAAATGAAATATCTATAACAGTAAGTTAACTATATACAAGCTGATATATATATCTAATTACAGACAAAAAAAGTGGAATACCTTCATATATGTGATTTGTTATCCATGTATTGCTGCAAAACATCAGGAATGGAAATCTTATCTGTCACAGGATCATAGTTGTTCTCTACTAGTGCAACGAGTATTCTTGGAATGGCCATAGCAGTACCATTGAGGGTGTGTACATATTTTAGGTTGCCATCTGTATCCCTAAACTTGGTATGCATTCTTCTACTTTGAAAATCTGTGCAGTTAGATGTACTTGTAATCTCACCGAAAGAGCCTCTACCTGGCATCCATGCCTCAATATCGTACTTCTTATAGGCTGGTGACCCTAAGTCATTTGATGGCATGTTAAGTACCTGCGCGGTAAGACCTAGCTCTTCTACAATGTTAATCTGGAGGTTTTTTAGTTCCTCCAAAATGGTATCACTTGATTCAGGCTTACACCAAACAAAGAGCTCTACCTTAGTGAATTCATGAACACGATACAGACCTTTTGTATCTTTACCTCTAGCACCTGCCTCAGCTCTGTAGGCTCTATTGACACCACACACCTTCTTTGGACCATTTTCCAAGTCTATGGTCGAGTTCAATCCTAGACCTGCCAATGCAATTTCAGCAGTAGCGGTCAATCCCAAGTCAGTCTCGCTTAAATGGTAGATTTGCTGTTCATTGTTCATATCTCTTGGTCTAAATCCGCATGCATCAATTACTTCGTTGCGCACTACACTGGGAGGTATAACAAGTTGAAACCCTGCGTTACGCGCTTTTCTGGTGGCATATTGAACCAAAGCATGCTCAAGCATAGCGCCTTCGTTGATCAAATAGTACCAAGAATTCCCGGTTACAGTGGATGCGCTTTGAAAATCAAGCATATGTTTCTTTGTCATGATATTCAAATGCTCGCGGCCAGGATCTGCTTTGTATTCACCCTTTTGATTTATCCAGCAGAAGATTTCTGGAGAGGATTTCGGCACAGATTCGTGAATCAAATTAGGAAGAGAACTGCACACATCTAATATCAGGTCTTTCACATTTTTCTGCTCTGCTGTTGCAACTTGATATTTTTGTTTAAGTTCTTTCAAATCCAGGGCAAATTCTTTCGCCTTTGTCCTGTCCTCTTTCAATTGAGCCTCAATGGATTTGCGAACTTGCTGAATGCAGGATATCTCATGATCCAGAGATCTAAGTCTTTGTTGGAGATCAGGAAGCTCTTTTAATGACTCCTGTAGCGCATCTGAACCGACTAACTCTCTATTTTTAATAGATTCGGAATATGCAGATATGTTGGAGACAACACTCTTGACATCAAAAAGCGGTTTCTTTATAGATTGCAACACAGTAGTCGAATGGATCAATCGTTTCGATATCATTTCTAGTAGATACCTTATACTCGGTTGCAAAGCTATCTATTTTAAGAATTTGCCAATACTTTCCCGTTTATGTATAGATTTTTGTATAATTTTGACCGTTACCTTAATAAAGCACGCGCAAAAGCAGGCTTCAATTAAGCGGATACACAATTTATGATATTTTTAAAAAGCTTGAATCCTCTAGGAATAATCAAAGCGTACAAATGGTTGAAAATTGACTAATTAGGTTTACATGCAGCTATTTAGCTTAGAAGTTCAACTTAGTGAAGAACCATTGGTTCTTACCAGCTTGGTGTCTTTCTTCAAAGGCCTTCTTGATAACCTTCTTGGCTTCTTCTCTTTGAGATGGTTCTTCAAAGGTTTCAGTGGTGACAGCACTCTTGAAGGATTCAACATCCAAGGTGTATCTGGTTGGCAACAAATGGTTGTAGTTGATAACCTTGATAAATGGCTTGATCTTAGTTCTCTTAGCAACCTTCTTAGCACCTTGTCTCTTGGTAACCTTCAATGGGTATCTTTCAATACCAGCAACCAAAGCGTGACCGAATGGGTGAGACTTGGAACCTTCATCGTGTGGCTTGATGATCACAACCTTCTTACCGGCGTAACGACCACGGACAACGACAGCTGTAAAAATAAATTGTTAGTATAATGATTCACTGGATACAGTCAAGACTAGTATTAGTATGCCTTGAGTTATCATGCTTATCCTATATTTGAGCAAGATTCGAAGAGCAGACACTGTTCGGACCCACAAAGTCTCTATGCTACAGTCCAATTCGATCATTTCGACATCCACATGGCATACAATCGCACTTTTTACTTCCTCTCCGTCTCAATGTTCACGCTTAATAGTCACTCGGATTGCAACTCATAAAAAAAACCTTCCACGAGTTGACAGATATTGCAAACATTCTCGGATCATATAATTTCTATTTTATCTTATTTCTCTTCATCTCTGATCAACTAAGTGTTCTTTCTCTTTTCTCAACATTTTTTGTACATTTCAGTGTCTCATAAAGCATTATGCAAAGAATACCTGATTGCTCTTCTAAAATCTAACATCTCATATAGTTTTGCTTGTTCAATATCGCTTCAAATACGTACCAACTTTACCAGCTTTCAAGAACTTAGCCATTTTGATGGAGTTTTTGTGTTTTTGACTGGACTTTAGATGTGTAATAGTATTGATTTTTCAATACCTTTTCTGAAAAGTTACAGTTTCACTGCTATTCACCGCCAGTACAAACTGCCAGAACTGTTCCTCGGCCAT
This sequence comes from Kluyveromyces aestuarii, assembly GCA_003707555.2. Lineage (NCBI taxonomy): Eukaryota > Fungi > Ascomycota > Saccharomycetes > Saccharomycetales > Saccharomycetaceae > Kluyveromyces > Kluyveromyces aestuarii. Next base: position 202,087 of record PPJO02000014.1, read on the forward strand.
AGTATTCGGAAAGGGCAACTGTTGCTGCCTGCTACCAGCACGTCGGTGGGCATGGGCTTGGAGCGCTAGGCTCGAGAGTTAGACGGAGGGGACTGCAAACGAACAGTTGCAAGCGGCGTCCACAACGGGAAGGTTAGACAGTGCGTCCTTTCCTGGGGTGAGGAATGCACCGTGGGTGGGAGGGGTGGTCGGTCACCGCCAGCAATTCGCACTGTGGAGGCTGCGTTGGACAGCGGAATGAAGTGATCTACAACAAAGTGGGAGTAATCAAAGATCATTACCTAAAGAAGAAATATTCGGAGAACTAAAGAAAAACCCGTAAAGAAAAAAAACTATATACAAATGTCTTCAAGATGTACTGATGTTGACAGTCACAATCAACTCATGGTGTTTCCCTGAAATTCTGTACACGTGAATTGTAAATAGTTGATATTAGTGCAATTCAAACTTTATATATAGGCAATTATGGTTAATTGGCTAACGATTCCCTCAAATTTATATGGAAAGTTAAAAAGATAACATAAAGCAGTTCGGTAATCAAAAGGGTTATTCCTCGAAGAATTGATAGTCGAAAAATGAGCGGTGGAAAGAACTGCGTCAAAATTGTTCCGCAACCGAGAACGCCCCGTGGAAAGAGCGTTGTAGATGAAGATCTTGTTGGATTAACATATGGAATATCAGCGCAAGAATTAGATGAGATAATGATGGGCCTGAGACGGTTGAATGATGGCAGCAAATCAATTCGAGAGCGAGTAGATTCTATAGATGACCAGGTGAGACGAACACAGATGGATTTGGAGAGTTTAGTATCACGAAGCTCAAATAATAATAAGCATTTGCAGAGCTTGTTATTGTCATCGAACGACATCAAAGAATTACATGAGCTTTTGGAGAAATTGACAAAAGTACAAGAATTACAGCTCACGAGGAACAATGAAGTTGAAGAGATCGTTCGAAAAGTTGTCATGGAGACAATTATGAATGAAAGAGTCGAGAGCCTACAGGAAGAGTTGGGAAGATGGAAGGGAAAATCACAAAGGATTGATGATCTTGACGAAGCGATCATCAAGAAAGAGAAGCGACTGCAGGAGCTTGAAACATCTATAGGCTTTCTTGAGGAGAAATATAGGGAAAGACATAATAAGTACACGGAGCTACGGCAGCGTGCCAAGGAATTGCAATCATCAGTAGTTGATCAATCGCTTGCGCGGTATAAATCTGTTCAAGATACCTTGGCGGTTTCTTTAGCAAATTTGAATTTGAGTGCAAAGGAAGAAGAGAGCAGTTCAGCCAGGGTGATAAGTCTTCTACGAAATAAGTATATGGATACTAATTCCATAGGTACAAGAAGAGTAGTGTCGATGAATGAAATGTCCCATACGAAGTCCTATCGGTTAAGTGCCCCCAATAATAACTCTGACGTAGAAGAAGAATTATAATGATTCCACGCCTCAACAAGGAGAAAAACAGGGTTTGTGATTTGTTAGCTATGTATTTTGTGTAATAGTAATGATTTGATAAATCGCCATCACCTCACTGTATTTTCGGAAACTTGTGTGTTTTCGCCTTGTAATGAGTATAATTCAGTTTTCATCAAAATAAATAAATAACAATGAATGACAATCGTTGCAATAGAACAATATATTTGAGGTGAGGTAAAGAGCGGAAGAGCCTAGGCGCTAACAATAATTTGCTGCCACGATCGGTTCTATACGATGAATGAAATCAAAGATAGAACCAGCTTACGTCCATATTATGATTCAGAAACTTTCAACGCAGGCTACAGTGCGGTCTTCCATCCAGACCGAGGAGTGATAGATGAGAATGGATACAATATTGCATCCAAATTGAATATAGCAACACAATCCAAGATGACTAGGTTAAGGAGCCTGGACTCAAGCCTTGTCGGAGGAAAAACAATAGGCCAGATGACCACTGGTTTGAAAGCGAAGTTTTTTGAGGGGATAACATCTCAGAGAAATGGTAATACTACAAAATCATTGAACAATTTAGAATGGAGTGATATGATCAATGTTCATGTGTGGAAACAGGTTTTTGAAAAACTAACGAGAGTTTTGGCTTCAAGATATTTCAAACATTTGATTCAACAGCCTTTTGAGGTTGCCAGATTGTTGTTGCAGGTTGGAGATTTTAGCTCTATTGTCAGTGACGAAAATCGATCCTCATCCAGAGCTCACGGAACACGCAGTGGTGAGAATGAAGAAGAAGAAGAAGAAGAAGAAGAAGAAGAAGTAGACATAGATGACGATGAGACAAACTTTTTTGTGACGCAATCACAAGCGGATATCAAGGCGAGTCCAGATGATCCGATAACTACAAATACAGATGACAATGATACGTTGATTAAACCTGATAGCATTCACACGATTGATATTTTGAATAGTATTATGGATAAAGAAGGTATGCGCGGAGTATGGAGAGCTAATAACACCCAATTTATTTATAATTTTCTGTCTGTTTCTCTTGACGCATGGTTTACTGGTCTTCTATCTCCCATTCTTCAGATTCCAGATCCTTATTTTATTGACATCATACACTCTTCAGATATCAAGAAATCAGCAACATTAATTCTCTTGGCCAGCTGTCTTACAGGATTAGTATTGTTACCTATGGATTTGATTCGTACCAGATTTATAATATGCACAGTCCATGATGACGATAAAAAGGAAAATGACAGGTCTTTGCGACAGATGCTAAAGAAATGGACATGGAGGGAAAATATTTCAAAAGTGAATAAAGACCTCATTTTTTTAAATGTTCTTGATTCCCTAATAGGTACCAGTTTCAGTAAGTTGACACCTGCCATTTTATATCATCAATTTAACGTCGACCGTTTCACCAATACAATTTTTTACACAACAGTTGAGTTTTGCACCAAAGTTTGTGAATTATTCTTTAAATTACCTGTGGAAAATCTATTGAGAAGATCTCAAGTTAAGTTCTTACTTACCGAGGAGCCTCTCCATGTGTCTGCTGAGTATTTAATTATCAAGCCAAGAGAATACAAATCTATTTACCATACTTTGTTCCACCAATATGACAGAATAAGCGAACTATGGCGTGGATGGAGGTTAGGTCTTTTGAGCATTGTCTGCGGCTATGGAGTCAAAATTTTGAATAAGCAATCCGAGCCTCTTGAAGAGGAAAAATTCTAGCATTCTATCTTCCTTCACTGACGGCAATCAAAAAAACCAGACCAATACTGTAAATAGTTCTACTTGTATACATCTATAAGCTTATCAGTAGAAACAAACGTAGATCACACATATATCGGTTTTCTTCTTTAACCTCAATTCTCCAACCTACTGAAAGCAACTGAAAAATCCGTTTCAATTCTGCTCACTTGCATTGATTAAATACTCACCTAACACTCGCAAGGGATCATCGGGTTTTTCCCTCGCTATCAATTTCATACCCTCCAATAGGTGCCTGGTTACTTTTTCGTTTAAGTATCGTCTAGTTGTAGACCCTCCTATGGTCGCAACTGTATCAACTCGTTCGTGCTCTAGTTGAAGTTCTGTCTTTGATGTAATATCTGCCTCTGCTCCCTTCTCAAGCATAGATGTGCTTTCACATTGCTCTAAGGGTTTTTGAATTGATTCGACCTCATTTTCTAACTTTGCCTCTATAATGGTAGATTTCTTCTCTTCTTTGACAGCGACCAACTCTTCCGAACAATCAGTACTATTAAATTCACTCATATTGCTCTAATGCGAGCTAGTATGCAGAACTGAAAAGCTTATGCGATAATTTTCCGCTTCTTCTTGTTGTTATGCGTCTCTTAGATTTCCAAATTGATGTTGTATAAAATAGTCAAGAAAAGCTAATATATGTAAATAACTTTAAGTGCAGATAAAAAAAGGTCTGCACAGTACAAACAGATCAACCCTCCTCACAGATCCACACGCCTAACATACATTCGAGCAGTTATAGACTTAACGTTTAAAATAGCTCTTACCAACCCAAAACAGCAGTAAATAACCATGGATCCTTTTATTCAAGTTTACAACGACACCGAGGAACAACTAAAACAACTCCAACAGATCCTTAGGAGAAAACCTCTGACTGCAAGCCAAGACGAAGTAAGAGAGATTGTCCACGATATTGAAGAAACAATCGTTGACCTTAAAGATAGCATAGAAGTTGTGAAAGCCGAACAATCGCTACCGATTGACGATATAAATGGTCGCCAAAATTCCATTTCCAATCTCGAGATCAAACTATCGGAATGCAAGCAATTAATAAACGGATCTACCTCTACAAACGCCAACAGAGACTCGCTCGACATTGATCTTGAAACGGGCCAGTTACCTCATGAACAAGACGCCGTACAAGAACAGCTCCTTCGCGAACAAGACAATCAGTTGGATGTAATTCATCAAACCATGCAAAACCTCCATCTACAAGCATCTACCATGGGAAATGAGCTCTCTGACCAGGGACTCATGCTAGAGGAAATGGATGGGCACATGGACACTGTTGTGAACAAATTGTCCCGCGGTAGAAGGCAATTAGAATGGGTCTATGAAAACAACAAAGAAAAACTCAACGATTGCTGTATTGGTCTTTTGATTGCGGTATTAATCGTTTTATTGGTACTAGCATTCATACTTTGATTAGGCTGCTCCGATATTCCCCTCATTGGACCGTCTGGCGTCCATATGTTAATGCTCATCGATGGCACTTTTCAACCAACTGCCGGTCAAGTCATTAACAACGAAATACCCTGTGAAATGGCACCACAATGATTTTTCTTTAAAAGAAGGGAATATACAAAATTGCAACAATGTATCTCGATTAGAGAAGAAGCAAAAACAATTTGGAAAGGAGTGTGTACCCGGTTCTTAGCATATATTCCAAGTTTCTAGTGCCTTTTTAACCTATCTCTTTTGATTAAAGCTATTTTTTTGGCAGCACTTCTAAGAAGACTTGTGCAAGAAATTGAAAGTCGCAAGAAAAAGCGACTTGAACCATAAAGACGATAAACTTAGTATAGTCTTGATCGCATTAAGGGAAGTGCCCCTCGCGAATAGCTAGACATTTCGAAGAGTAATTATCAACGCCAAAAAATAATGGAAGACTCGGGGTTTATTGATCAATTGGAGTTTTCCTCTAAGCCATCAGGGAATTCAAAAGGCAAGCATCATATAGTAATTGTCGGAGCTGGGATTATAGGTGTTTGTACAGCATACTACCTTACCCAACATGCTAGTTTCAGCAAGGAAACACATCACATAACGATCATCGAGTCGAAACGTGTTGCAGGTGGTGCTTCGGGAAAAGCCGGAGGTTTATTAGCCATGTGGGCATTTCCACAGCAGATTGTACCGTTATCATTTCAATTGCACCAGGAGCTAAGCGATCAGTATGATGGAGAGAAGAACTGGGATTATAGAAGGTTGACAACCGTTTCGTTAGAAGCCAATGTCCAAGACGATACAATTTCCTTAGATCCTAAACAAAAGGAAGAAGTATCACAGACAAAAAAGAAAGAAAGTAGGGACAAGAGAAGAAAGGACACAAAGGCCTGTGCAGTCCTAAATAATGAACCGGCTTCACAGATCGGAACTACTGAAGATGATGAGGATTATGAGTACAGTTATGACGAAGATTCGGGTTCGGAACTAGAAGCTGGATCTTCACTTGCATTAACGAAGGATCCAACACAGTTGCCTGCTGATTTGAATTGGATTAAGAAACATTTAGTGAGAGATTGGTCTTCGTTAGGAGGTACTGACTCAACTGCGCAAGTGCATCCTTACAAATTCACGCATTATTTATTGCTGAAGGCAATGGAAACGGGTGCTGTAGATTTGCTATTAGGAAAAGTGACGCAACTTCATTTTAACGATGATTGTGCTGCTTCAGGAATATCCTATGTTCCAACGGTAGACGGTCCTGATGAACAGATTTTACAAAAACCCCTGGATTTAATGGACGTAAATCAAGTCGTTCTTTGTATGGGCCCATGGACTTCAAGATTATTGCCAGATTGTCCCATATCTGGTCTAAGGGCCCATTCTATAACTATAAAACCCTCTACTGGAACTGTTTCACCTTATGCAATATTCACCGAACTAAAGGTAGCACCAACTAAGTATTTTTCGCCTGAAATTTATGCTAGAAAGGATGAAGTCTATGTTTGTGGTGAGGGAGATACTCTGGTCGAGCTACCAGAAACTAGCGATGCTGTTGAAGTAGTGAAAGAAAAATGTGATGAATTATACCATTACGTGTCTAAATTATCCCCAAACTTGTCAAAAGGTCATATTTTGAAAAGACAGGCATGTTACCTACCAGTTTTGAATGTACCAACTTCTAGCGGTCCCTTAATTGGTGAGACTAACGTGGAAGGTTTATATATTGCTAGCGGACATTCTTGTTGGGGTATAAACAATGCACCAGGTACTGGTAAGGTGATGACGGAATTACTTTTAGAAGGTGAAGCCAAATCTGCTGATATTAGCGCTTTAGATCCAAGTTTATATTTCGACGCATCAATTTTTGAATGATAATGTGATAATGCTTTTGCCTAGATGATTTAAATACCTATTCTTCTATGTACTATATATAAAATGGGCTCTCATTTAAATTAAAAGTACATAAAATTTCTTTGGTTCTCTTGCTTTAAAGAACAACGCATGTTTCACCTAGCCATATTTTTGAAGGCTGCGCTAGCACCACTTGCTGCGTCGGTGCTCCCCCTTTTTTGTCTACTAAGTGTGCTAAGAACTTCAAATCTGCTGCTTGAAACGAACATCTTTTCACGCACCGGAGATTTTGTATGCTTATTAGGATATGAACTTGCATCCTGTGAGCTCTTACTAGTATTACTGATATTAAGCGTTTCCAGTTTATTTGAAAGTTTTTGGGATTCCAGTCTTTTCCTTGTGTTAAATAGGCATTGAATCCAAGTTTCATTGGGATTTATAACGCTCTTAATCGGTGGATTTACTGGTAGGCTAATAAACCAAATCTTAGTCTTGAATTTTTCTAATATCAAGAAACCTTTGGATTTTGATTCATCGAAGTCAGAATCATAAATTGACAAATCGTAGTCTATAATCGAGACAATTGGTGAATACTCTTGCAGATTCGCTGATCTGTGATACAAGTTTCCCATAGAATCAAGAGACATTAACCTGAGGCCTGATTTTTTTGACATATTGCGAGAATTTTTCGCTAAAAACCGTGTAATTGTTTGATCATCGATGAATGAATATTCGTTCGTAGTAAATGTTTTCTGTGCAGACTGAACGAATGGAATTTCAAGCAAAGTTATCCAGCCTTGCTTTATAACATTGGCAGAGGAAGCTTCAGAATTTGCGGTAATTTTGCGAGGGCTTGTATTTACTAACGTTTTTTGTGTATCCTTTGTGGAAGGCGGAGATAAAGAACCTACAACTGGTGACAATGGACTCACAGGAGTTTTCGCAGTACTGTACTGTGGTATAAGTGTAATATCCAAGGGTTCAATGAGAGGCTTGGATTCAACGGGCCGTACAGCCTTTGAAGTACCGTTTCTACTTCCACCATTCATGCTGCCCTTACTATACAGAGTATTGGCAGCAGAACGAGGGTGGTTCCATTGAATTTGCGGTGCAGTAGTACTATTTTGAGCCCTAGTTTTATTAGGTACAGCAGGAGATGAGTTTGAAGAAGAAGAAGACGATGATGATGCGGAAGTGATGCCTAAAGTTTTTCTCCACTGGACAATGCTGGATGTGGTTTGAGTGACCTTGGCTGGTTTCCGTTTTTTAGGTCGTATTGGGATATTTTTGATTTGTGTATCAATAACATGTAGTTGTTTATTCAAAACCGAAGCATTCGTATAAGAACCACCGTTAGTACCGCGAGATATTTGAAAAATACCTTTCCAAAGTTGCTCCTTGTTAGTCCAATCCACCCCTTCAAACCACTGGTGACGAGAAATTTTCGCCAAATCATAACGGCTTGAGGGATCTAAAACTAGTATCCGAGAGCAAAGATCCTTGACAAGTCTCGTCACCGGATATTCCCATCGATAATCTAGCTTTACGATCTTCTCGAAAGTCTCCAACTCATTTCCGCCCCTAAACGGCGGAGACCCTTGTGTAAACTGAAATAACATACATCCTAATGCCCATACATCAGATGAATAACTACAGCGATTATCCAGCAACAATTCGGGCGACACGTATTCTGCTGTGCCCACAAATGACGATGTCGTTCTGCTACCATCTTGAACTTCATTTAAATTAGATGCTGCCCCAAAATCAGTAAGCATCACTCGTCCCTCCCTACTCAATAACACGTTTTCAGGCTTCAAGTCTCTATGGATAACTTTGCATCCATGTACATACTCAAGTACATCAACCAGTTGGCACATAAAATGTCTTGACCATCCCTCACTAAACCTACCATGCTCTTGTAATAACTGCAATAATTCTCCTCCCGGCGCATAATCCAATACATAGTATAAGTTCTCTGTATCATGAAATGTATAATACAATGTCACAATCCCCATCTGCTTTCCGCTCGCCAGTAAATTTAACGTATTCTTCTCTATCATCACGTACTTTACCTTCTTCTCGCTAATAATATGCTTCTTAGAACATACCTTAATCGCAAACAACTGCCCACTGCTTTTCTCTATCGCTTTATAAACTCTCGAATATGATCCATGCCCAAGTTCCTCCTTAAAGATAAAATCCTGTGCCGATCTTTTCCTTGATATCATCCTATTTTTGTTCTCTCTCCAATTAATCCTTTCCTCACTTTGAACTAGTGCAATTCCGAATTATTTACTCTATCCTTTATTTGTCCCTTGCAACCTTTGAACATCCGTTGTAAACACTGAATGCACTGCTTGTGCACACTACTTGATCTTCACCGCCCTTCAATCCAATTTAAGTTGTGTCTAAAATGTATAGCAGTAAATGGCTAAACTGTACTTGTTCTTTATCGCCTCGAATTACCTAGAAACAATCGCACAACAGTTGAAACAACGGCGATCGTCATTTCCAACCACGTGACAGAACACGTACCTCGGTACAAGTCGCACGTGATGCCCCGGCCGGCTCCGAACAAATATGGTTACCCGGTGCCAACTATGATGTAAGCATTGGCCCTTCCCGTTGCGAAAAGTCATTGCAATATTCCCTTCCCAGATTTATATATATATATGTGAGTTCAATTGGTCGAAGAAAGAGTTAAATTGATTAGAACTATTCATTAGATTGTAAATATTAATCAATTGCACTCAATCTTGAATAATAAAAAGACATGTTTGCTTTAAAGAACGTCGCACGTAAGAGCAGTGGTTTGCAATTTGTTGCCAAGAGAACTAAGGTTACTCTACCAGATTTGGACTGGGATTTCGGTGCTTTAGAACCACATATTTCCGGTCAAATCAATGAATTGCACTACACTAAGCACCACCAAACATATGTTAATGGTTTGAACGCAGCTACCGAACAATTTGGTGAGTTGAGTGCTAAATTGGAAAGTGACCCAAGTGTTTCCAAGCAATTGGTTGCATTGCAACAAAATATCAAGTTCCATGGTGGTGGGTTCACTAATCATTGTTTGTTCTGGAAGAACTTGGCTCCAGCATCTCAAGGTGGTGGTGAACCTCCTGTGGGTCCGTTGGCTGCACAAATTGAGAAGCAATTCGGGTCTTTGGATAAGTTGATTGCTTTGACAAACAATAAGCTAGCAGGTGTGCAAGGATCTGGATGGGCTTTCATCGTGAAGAACATGGAAAACGGTGGTCAATTAGAGGTTGTTCAGACTTACAATCAGGACACTGTTACTGGTTCCCTACAGCCATTGGTTGCTATTGATGCATGGGAACATGCATACTACTTGCAATACCAAAACAGAAAGGTCGACTACTTCTCTGCTATCTGGAATGTTATCAACTGGAAGGAAGCTGCTAGAAGATACGAAGCCGCTAAATGATTTGAACAGCGTAAATAAAGACAGCTTTGTGCGAGCAAGGTCGTACTTTCCTTTTTTTTAACTGTTTTTGGTGATATGATATTCTTATGAAATACATAATTTTATACATCCGTAGAGCTTACATACATTCCAACACTAATGGTTTGTTATGATTTAATGAAAGAAGATCCATTCCGTGTGTAATATACATAGGAGGAGTTAGGGGTCATATGGTTGTGTTTGTATTTTATCACTCAGACTTGACGTGAAAAAATGCCTAAAATTTAGATGCCGATGCTCATCATACAGAGTTGCATCGTTAAAGATTTCAAGACAAGCAAGTGCAGACACAAATAACGAGTTGAAAACGATGTCAGAGCTTCATCATATTTTGACGTTACCGTACAGACCTTTGACAAACTCAGGTTATGTTGAGGAGGTGGAACGATTCTTGAAAGCAGGCGTGCCAGCTACATACACTTTGGAACAAGTTGCAGCTTTTGAAAAGGGCGAAGAAACAAATGAGGAAGACTCAAATACAACTCCTTTACACATACTTTGCCGGTCTTTACCTGATTACAAGGGAGAAAACTCACTGACTGAGAAGGAAGAGGATGTGGTGCTAAGTCTCATGGACGTTTTGTTTGAATATGGTGCAGGTTGGAATTTCTTGGATTACGAGAAGAAGCACGTTGGCGATCTCTTACAGGATCACAAATATCCACGGGATCATAGATTCTATGAGCGTATCGTTGGTGCAGGTGTTGGTGCAGAGTTATTGTTGAGGAAAATACAAGGTGGGGAGATAGAGTTTTTGAGTGATGATGAACTAGTGCAAGAAGCGCATCAAGAGGAACAGCAGTTATCTCAACAAATCGATCGGGATGCAACCGCTGCAGATCAGGATGCAACCGCTGCAGATCAGGAGACATACCTCAAGACGAAACTAGAATACACCGACGACGCTCTCGTTACAAAGCAGAATCGTGATGGTGTCATGATGGACTGGGAAACAGATATTATGGAAATGGCTGCCAAATCTCTTGTTAGTTCCGTCCAAGAAAATGAATCCTGTGTTCTCAACATCGGTTTTGGAATGGGCATCATCGATAATTTCATTCAATCTGAATCTGTTTCTAAACACTACATATGTGAGGCACACCCTGATGTTCTAGCCAAGATGAAACAGTTGGGCTGGTACAAAAAGTCTAATGTCGTTATTCTCGAGGGCAGATGGCAAGATACTCTTAATAGTCTGCTCGATTCTGGGGACATTTTCTTCGATGGTATCTACTACGACACCTTCAGCGAACACTACCAAGATATGCTGGATTTATACGACGTGATCGTAGGGTTGCTCAAACCTACTGGCACCTTCTCGTTCTTCAACGGTTTGGGGGCTGATAGGCCAATTTGCTATGACGTCTATCGTAAAATCGTAGAACTCGATACCTCAAATTATGGCCTCTCTTGCTCTTACAAAAAAATAACTTTAAAGTCACTCCCTAACTGGACTGATGTCAAGAGATCCTATTTCAATTGCCCATACTACTATCATCCCGAAATTAGATTCGCGTGAATATCATTTTTATGATAGAGTATCGTAGGTTTATATAAGCAATCCAATAATGAACAACGCAGAAAAATCTAACTATATATCAACTTGATATTTATCATCAAACCAGCATAAAGCAACCTGCTGGTAATCATTAGTTCCTTGAAATCCTATCGGCAATTTCATCTACTCTTCATCATATTTGTTAACTGCTGATGACAGTTCTTTGATACCTGCGATCGGCTGAGTTTATCTAAACGAAACCTCGAAAGACTTTTTTTTTATATTAAACGAGCTTCACGAAAAAAAAAAGAGCATACACTTTCTTTATATATATGCTAATAACTTATCATACTCAAAGCAAGTAAAAAGTACTTCAATCTAAGGATCTAACGAGGAATTGAGAGCATTTTCAGGATAGATTGGGGTAATATGGGCTCGAATTCTTTTGTTTCTAAGGCGTTCGGTCTTTGCTACGAAGCTTTTAATGGATTTTTAGCACTTTCTGTGTCTCAACAAATCTCCGTTGTTGTATTGTTGCCATTTGTGTATACGATAGTTTGGCAGTTGCTATATTCCATGAGAAAAGATCGTGTTCCACTGGTGTTTTATTGGATTCCTTGGGTAGGTTCAGCAGTTAATTATGGTATGAGGCCATATGAATTTTTTGAAGAATGTCGTGAGAAATATGGAGATGTCTTCGCGTTTGTATTGTTAGGTAAGGTAATGACAGTTTACTTGGGTCCTAAAGGTCACGAGTTCATTTTAAATGCTAAGCTAGCGGATGTTTCAGCCGAGGCAGCCTATACTCACTTGACCACACCAGTTTTCGGTAAGGGTGTCATATATGATTGTCCAAACAATCGTTTAATGGATCAAAAGAAATTCGTTAAGGGAGCTTTGACTACAGATTCGTTCAGGAAATACGTTCCTTTGATTACAGAGGAGGTTCGTAAGTATTTTGAAACCTCTAAGAACTTTATGGTTGGTACTAAGAGCACGGGCAAAATTGATGTAATGGTTACCCAACCAGAAATGACGATTTTTACCGCCTCCAGATCCTTGTTAGGTGATGAGATGAGAGCTAAGCTAGATACAGACTTTGCTTACTTGTATTCAGATTTGGATAAAGGATTTACTCCATTGAATTTTGTATTTTCTCATTTGCCTTTGGAAAACTATCGTAAGAGAGATCATGCTCAACAAACAATTTCATCCACCTATATGTCTTTGATCAAAGAAAGACGTGATAACAATGATATCCAAGATAGAGATCTAATTGATACTTTGATGAAGACTTCGACATATAAAGATGGTGTTAAAATGACAGACCAAGAAATTGCTAACTTGTTGATCGGTGTTTTGATGGGTGGCCAGCATACCTCTGCTGCTACCTCTGCATGGATGCTTCTCCATCTAGCTGAGCTTCCAGATGTGCAACAAGAACTTTTCGAAGAACAAATGCGCGTGTTAGATGGCGGTAAAAAGGAGTTGACATATGATTTGTTACAAGAGATGCCTTTGTTGAATCAAACAATTAAGGAAACCCTAAGATTGCATCATCCTTTACACTCTTTGTTCCGTAAGGTCACTAGAGATATGCCAGTTCCAAACACTTCTTACGTAGTACCAAAAGGTCATCACGTGCTTGTATCACCGGGCTACTGTCATCTACAGGATGAATTTTTCCCAAATGCTAAAAAGTTCAACCCTCATCGTTGGGATAATGATGCTGCTTCCTCTTATGCTTCTTCTGAAAAGGTTGATTACGGATTTGGATCTATTTCCAAGGGTGTTTCTTCTCCGTATTTGCCTTTCGGTGGTGGTAGACACAGATGTATTGGGGAGCACTTCGCGTATTGCCAATTAGGAACCATCTTTTCTAACTTCATCAGAACAATGACGTGGAAATACGCAGATCCTTCGAAAGGTGTCCCAACTCCAGATTTCCAATCAATGGTTACCTTACCATTACATCCAGCTGATCTTGAGTGGCAATTGAGAAAGTAAGACAATGGATGATATGATTCCTGTGCTTACTTTTTTATTCTTATATTACCAGCGTTTTTAAAGAGAATCTCAGATGAATGTTTCTTTTTAGTGTTTCGTAGAAGGCACTGTTATTTATTCTGTTGGAAGATAAACACAATCCGACTGAATGTTTATAAATTATGTAGAATAAACAAAACTATGATCTTTGTCAAAATTCGGTGATGCTTTCTCTGCTAGTTTTCTAATATTACAAACTTGGCTCCTCGATAACTTGCACATTTCGTTTCTTAGGAATCTGATCTTCATCTAAAATAACTCCTTGCTCAGTCTCAGCATCTTCCTGTCTAGCCCGTTTACCAGTGGAAAGATCAGGATCTATGCTTTGTTCAGATATTTCATCGACATTTAATGATTTCCTGCTCATTGAATTTGAAGACTCATTAAGTAGAGCATGGCTGCTTACAGCTTTGGAGTCGGTTGATGTATTCTGATCTGGTTCACCTGTAGACGCATTCGCGGAAGAATTTTCAAGTGACTGTTTTAAATTTTGAGCTGAGAGTTGAGTTCTCATATTTACACTCCCACGCACAGACTTATTGCGCTGCGAAACTTCTTCTTTAATATCATTCTCTATTGCTCTGGCCAGATCTAATTTTCCTAACGAAATAGCAATAATGTTTAATACTTCATGATCAGTCACTACTACACTACTAGAAGAACTTTGGATCTGAGGTTCTAGCTCCAGTTTTATTCGCCGTTCATTATACTCCTTTTCGATCCACGCCTTCTTCAGGTCTGACTCTACTTCACCGAACTGCTTCCTAGCCGCAACCTTTACTCTGCTACGAAGCTCTAAATCTTTGTTTTTATCGGCATTAGCTAATCGCCATTTCCTTTTCCGGTAAGTTTCCTTTGCCTTTTTCAATACAGCCATATCTTCTTCTTTCAAAAACTTTTTGATTCTTTTCGACATTGGAGTCAATTTCAATGTCTTTCTGACAGCATCATCTGTAGGTATTCCAAACGTATATTTATTAAATTGTTCCGTCTTCTTAGATTGCTGAACGATAGGCGTTGTAACCAATTTCATCTTGGCCGCCTGTTCTCCCACAAACAGACTGTCTTTTTCATCAATTTTCATGGAGTTCACCTTGGCTCTTTTGGAGGGCGGTAGTTCAGCGACAGTTTCTTCCTCCTTTTTGATGATAGGTTGTATCTTAGTATTAGAAAGGTTTATTAGTCGTGGCTTTGTATTGGAAGATATTCTGGGGCTTATACTTCGTGGTATTATGACCTCATCCATGTTTAATAGGCGCATAGGCTTTTTACGCTGTGTCTCAGTCTTTGAAAAAGGTGTGGCCTTCGTTAATGATGGTATCAAAGTAGATAACTTGTCTATTACCTGCGTCACATTTTCTCTGATATCTTTATTATCATTCATCGCAGTTGATGGTCTTTTAGACCCTAGCAGAGATATCTTTGGGATTGCATGGAGAGAATCATGTGAGATATGATCATCTTTTGCGCTCGCAATTTCTGGGGTACCGATCTTAGATTCATTAGTCACTTTCTCATTTTCGACATCCTCCCCCGTACATTCCTTTGAGGCTGTCTCCAACGGTAGTTCCTCTTTAACCTTGACAGGAATACGAAGTAAAGGCAAAGGAATAGAAGTTCGTTGCTTCACGGTTGAGGAGCCTTTGTCAACTTGCGAAGGTATGAAAGAATTATCTTTAGATGATGACGATCTAGCCCTCTGGAGTGTTTCAGCAATTGTCAGCCTAGCTTGTTGCAACATGGAACTTAAATGCTGTCGACTCTCTTCTGGACTTACACCTGCCGAAGCAGTGGCCCGTGCAGCAGCACGTAAAGTGTGAAGAATTGGAACTAACGCATTAGAAACAAGCATTCTTTGATGGAGAGCCCTTTTGCGTCTTGACATTTTATTTAGGTGATTAGGTTTATGCCTTCTGGCCACGGGAAGTGCAAAAGGAGGAAACAATGGTAATTCCCATGGTGGATGAAATGGGATTTTTTCCCTATGGACGACGGTCTTTAAAGTTGGATCAAATTCCCTTAACGGTTTCCACTTGTTTTCTCTCTTTGCGGAAAGTTTGGTAACCGTTCCTTTTCCAACGACTTTTTCCAACGATCCTTCGATATCATTCAACTGAGGTGTGGCGACGTGAGGATTTGGGTTGAAAATTGACAGCTTTCTCAATTTATATAAGGGGATAGATGACATCTTAGCATCTTTTTCCTTCTTTCTTTCCTTCCTGAGCCTTTCAGCGCCCAGTTCTTCAGCAGACATAGACGCCCTTTTCTCAATTTCTTCTGGAGTATAGCGTCTGTAAGGTTTTTTAGGTCTTCCAGAACTAGTCAACCGTATATCAGATGGGTAAGGTGGACCTTTTGCTACAATTGCTTCGAGCTCCTTTCTCTCAACTTCCAGCCTCTCCTTTTGCTCTTCCTTAAGTTTCTTCCTCTGCAATTTCAAATTCTCTCTTTCTAATCTTTCGTGCTCTTTAAGCTTTTTCCTTTTTTCCATGAGTCTTCTTCTCGCTATTCTCGCACACTCTGCAGCGATCTTACCATATCTTTTTTTTAAGAGTTCCTCTCTAGAAGGTGCTTCTTTTGACGGCGTATCTAACTGTATCATTTGTGGCTTAAATACAACAATTTTAGATCCTAATTTAGAATCTAATTGTTTATTGGACTGAGCAACGAGCTCGGAACCTGGCATTTCAACAATCCTTATTTCATTCTTTTTCTTTTTGCTCTTCTTCTTCTTTTTCTTAGGAATGGAAAAGCTAGAGGGAATAATAGGTTTTTCACTCAGCCCACTCCTTGAAACTCCTTCTGGAATTTGTGCTTCAGAAAGACCTCTACTGAACTCTTCCATTACCGAAGAGTCTAACTGATTCTGCACTTGATCTTGGAAAGCCATGGCCATTGCGCTCTGCATTATTTGATGCAAATCGAATCCTTCTTCGCCAGTTTCGTCAATTCCACCAATCTCATCTTGACTCTTCTCTTCATGTCCATCAGTCATTGCATCTTTTTCCTGAACTTTATCGGTATCTGTAGAAGCACTCTTTTCGGTTCGAAGTGATAAATTACTAAAAGCCGTGGAAGGAACCGTCGGCTGTTCGCTCAGTTGAGGTTGAATAATTTCAGAACCCTTATCTTTCTCATATATTTTTAACTTAGATTTGGACTTGGACTTGGACTTTGATTTCTTCTTAGTTGCTTTCGCCTTTTCCTTTGACTCGGCTTCCTTGGAACCACTGGAAGGAATGTCCGCTAAAGAGGTATTAACAACTTGGTTCACCATTTCAGCAAGTGCTTTTGAGAACTCATCTTCATTATAATCATCAGTTTTCTTTTCCTTCTTTTTTGAGGACTTTTTCTTCTTCTTGATGGTATCCGTTTCCTCTTTAGTCGACTTTTCGGTGCCATCATTAACAGTCTTTTCCGCAGACTTTGGTTTAATTTTTCTTTTCTGAGGCATAGGAAAGAAGGGCATTGGTAAGGGAGGAGGTAAAGATTTTGGGAATCTATGAGAACTCGCTTTCGTTGCCTTTTTATGGCTGGAAGCAGCCTTGTTCTTAGTAGTTGTGGAACCTCCTGTTAGCTGGTTTTCAAAGGCCTTTAAGGTAGCCTCAACCAAAGCTTGTGTTTCTGCATCGCCTATAGGTGTTTGAGATGTCCCTGTTGATGCTGTTGAAGTTTGTGTTCCTTCTGTTTGTTCCATAAAACCTCTAATAACATCTTCAAAATTCAAAACGTCGTTTGAGCTACTTTTCTTTTTTTCTTTTGTTTTCTTCTCCTTTTTCTTCTTGTCTTTTTCACTCTTCTTGCCTGTTTTCTTCTTGTCTTTAGGTTTCTTCTCTTTTTTACCTGCTTTCTTCTTCGATTTCTGCTGCTCATCCAAATGCTGGAGCGAATCTAGAATGGCCAGTCGTAAATGCTCATCGTCTTGATCCAATGTCTGATTTTCCATCAGTCCTTGCTCTGCATGATTTGTGTGGCTTCCCGTACGTTCTGTTATTTCTTTATCAGCTTGCAAAATTCCTTGTCGTAATATGTTCGCCCATTCTTGCTCTTTGTTTTGTTCTTCATTCTGCCCATCGCGTTCAACTTCTTCTTGTTCTTGTTCACCTCCTTCCATTCCTTGTATCGCATTTGCGACCATCGACGCTAAGTCAACATCTCCATTATTATCATCATTGGGCAGTTGTGACATTGGCGGAAGATCCGGTAACACGTTGTCGATCTCATAGTTATCTTGGTCCATCTGATCATCGTGGCCTCCATTATCCTCCAAATCCGCAATATTTTCATTTGATGCAGCAAGCAAGTCACCGACTAGTTGCGTTAAGTTTAAATCTGTTTCTTTGTCATCAGACATCTTTTATAGCAACGATTTTGGTCCTCTACTGTGAGGCTGTCTTTAACGAACTGTTGTGACCCTGTGTTTATTGTTTTCAAGCTTATGAAACCGCATATTTATCATTTAACACGATTTGATATTTACTTAAAGATGACAAAAAGTAAAGTAAAACCACTGACAGAAGTAATTTTAAAGCCTCCTAGACTAGCTCATACCTAGCTTCGATAAATCGATGAGCACTTCTTTAAAATTATAATATTTTATACTACAACATGTTTAACTATTAGTTCTTTTCCTATGTCGTACAAATAGTAATAAGTAATGATGACAAGTTATTTTCGATAAATCAAGCAAGATGATTAAATTATGAACCTTTGTCTATAAATGCTGATGCATAATACTCCAAAACTCCGCAAAATGAAACTTTCAATATCCGTCGTTACACTATGTGGTAAAATGGCCAGTAAAATTGAAAGACTTCTATGAAAGTGAGAATTTAGAACTCTTACAATTGCCAGTCAAAATATTTTTCGGAGTACTATAGCCTGCAGCCTCCCATGATGTATAATTTACGTTTGAGTATGCATCAAGATGATCTTGGATGTAATCATATGTTGGATAACCCTCTGGATCGCAGGTAACACTAGTATTTTCGGAAGGTTGATATAACCGAACATAGTCGATTGACATTGTTACAGGGAAGAAAATGGAATACCAATCTATATAAGCCCAATTGTTTGATATACCTAGGTTTAGAATGATAGACATCGGCTCCTTAGATATTCTTCTCCAATCAATGTTACCGTTGGGGTGTAATGCAGTAGCATGGACGGTGAAAGTAGGATTGTCACCTACAAACCAACGCACATAACCGGTATCGTCATCATTAGTATATTCTATTGCATATTTTTGGAAGTATCCTGCATTTTCACCAAATTCATACCAGTGAGTGTTCAAAGTTGAAATAGCAGAAACAGCTTGTTGGTATGGGCCACCGCAGTATGTATTCATACTTGTAATCGTTGAGTTGTAAATTTCAACAAAGTCATAATCAGGAACGTACCAAATATCAAAGGGCGCAATTTGCATCGACTGAGAAGCAACACCGACAAGAAGACTTGTATCAACTTCACCTTCTATGATATCAAGTTCTGGGGCACCCCGCCCGACACCTTGATTTGGATGTTCTTCATCATCACAAGTACAGACAGATAATCTTTGACCCGGTAGATATGAGATACCATCAGGAGATGATTGATTTGGGGTGATACCGGCATCACAAGCCTCATAAGAGTAGGGCCAAACTCCATCAGTTGTGGCCATATAACCTGGCCTACCCAAATTACCCATCGTCCACATACCTGGCCATAGGCCACTTATAGAACCATAATTCGGTAAATTAGCACTGACTTCTAGTAGACCCTGCGTAAAACACAATTTATTCCAAGACTGAAGCATACCTGATCTATAATACAAATCGTGATTTCTAAACGCATCCATTCTTAGCTTTAAAGTACCATTCGCAGTGGAAACTTGTTGTGGGGAATACCACTCCAAATCTTTGGTAGCGGCATAATGCAAGTCTGGTGCAGTCCAAAATTGATCATCCCCATCGAAGAATGTCCTACCTTCTGCATTGAATTCATCGGAGAAAACAAGAGTCCATACATCTCCCCTATATGAAGTTATATTCATAGCATCAGAAGGTGTATCAGGATCAACCAATGATGTTCTTATTGCCGATAATTGAGGATAATCGTACAGCGATAAAACTTCCACTTTGTTGACGTAGTGAGAACCGACACCAGTGAAAGTAACAACAGGAAGAACCACGAAGACCGCTATACCTCCTAAAAATAGTAATAGTAATCCCGCAAGGCCACCCGCAGATCTTTTATCCATATGCTTAAGGTCTAACTTGAATCGTTCTTTGTCTAACTTCACCTCCTCTTCTGGATCAGGGTTGTGCAAGTAGTCATCGTCCTCCTTCTCTTCAATGGTTAACGGAAACGAAGACGCAGGGTACCCACCGAAAGGTGAAAAATCTTGATCTGACAAAAAGGGATTCGTAGAATTTACAGAAGAGTCTGACTGGTTTCCAGAAGAAGAGCCCTGTGCCGGTGTATTTCCAATTTGCATGGATGCAGTTCTCGTACCAACTTGCGGATAACGATCAAAAGCTGAAGGCGACATAATATCTGATGAGGAGATTGCATTCGAAGCCATGGAAGTGCTGGAAGGAAATCCATGTCCAGGTTGAGGTGGCAGTAGTTGGGACGTTGAATTGGACTCGGTGTTACTGTTATCCCAACCATTTCCATTTCCATTTCTGCCCCCTACGAGATTACCTCGACCTCCAGACTTTGAATAGTATCCTTGGTAATCTGAGACTCCATGGCTTTCATCAAAAGTACCATCCATAATGCTCTCATCGCTCGAACCATGAAGCAAGGATGTTTGGCTATTTCCTTCGCTTCTCAAAGCACTATCTTCCATGGCAGCATCATCCAAGAATGGATTTCTCGAAACTGAATTCGTGCCGTCTGGGTCTGATCCTGCTCCAAATGTAGAATCATCTCTTGTATCCCCCAGCATTATTAATCCTCTTCAGACGTGCTATATTTCACAAATTCCTTACGCTTTTTGCTAGATCAAACGCGATTGATCTCACTGCCCCGTTTACTGTATGTGAAAAAATGGCTTTTCTGATCCCAAGTTCAGCAGGATAATATTACACCAAATAATACGATCTGGTTGCCTTTGTAATAACTGGTTCTCGTCACTTTAGAAGGCTCTGAACTGTGCTCTTTCTCTTCTTTTAAATGGAAATGGCTGTGCGTAATAAAAGATACATGCTTTGTATAGCAAATTTCTAACCGGAGGGCTTTTTTTTTTTTTACCTAGGCACCATTTCCAAACCGTCTCGAAGCGCAGATCAAGAATAGAAACATAACAATGAGAAGCGGAATAAAAACAAAGCAGAAATGGTCACAGTAGTAAGCAAAGTTGAAGGCAGCAACAACTCCGACATCAAATGGAAATGGATAGTTTCTATACAGGAAAAGTGTGTATAAGTGGAATTATATAGTAATTAACGTCTAGAGTGGCCAGCGAAGACTACAGAGAATGACCATTTGTATGGTCAGAGTTGAGGTAACGTGCAAACCAAGAATCAATCGAGTTATTGGTAATCGCAAGCCGGTGTTCGGCTCGGAGGAGAGATGTTGGTATGAGTTCAGAACAAAACGGGAATGACAGATAATCATAGCCGATAAGCAGGGATAAGAATTGAGCGTGTGTGAGAGAAGAAGGATCTTCGACAGAATATGAAAGGTATTGTGGCTTTGAAGGGTGCGATGAACCTGAGAACAGAGCGGACAAATTGGTTTTAGACGTTATTTTACCTATTCCACCACCTGGATGGCGCTTGTTAAAGTACACCTCTCTGCTAGCGGAGTCATTATCGAACCATAAATGGCTGAGATGGACACAAATGCAGTCGAGGATTGTAAGCATTAGAGTTGTAGACACAGTAGGAGCTCTAAGACCAGCCTGAAGCGCTTGTTCTTTGAATCGAGATGGTTGCGGGACTGGTACAACGTGGTGACAACTCGTCGCTAGAGTAGAGTCTGTGTTGCCCGTGACAGCAATTCGCACACAAGAGGCCCAAGGGCTGGCTGATCCGCTCATGTAACGAAGCAAATTGACAACTTCATCTGTTTCGCCAGAAGTAGAACAAAATACAACAAGGTCTGATTCATCACAAATACCTATGTCTCCATGCAACGCTTCGATCGGATGTAACTCTCTGGCTCGTATTCCAAGGGACGTCAGTGTAGCCACCGTCTTACACACGAGTTTGAAAGACTTTCCGCATCCCACGAAGACCAATTTTCCGCCTTGTTGTAAACACTGGAGCATTGCAACAGTCGCATCACTAATCAACTTGAAGTTTTCTTCTTTTTGATAGTAAATGGATGCATGCTCCATGGCTAGTGCATGGTGGTATAATAGATGTGAAAAATCCATGAAACTGTAGTTATGCTGCAATTGAGATTAGGAGAGGGATCAAATTATCCAAACTGGTTCTGTCTTAGATGTATTTTTGAGCTAGATTATGTAACCTGATATCGACAGGAGGATCGTTTGTATATAAGCATTTCTCGGAATATCTTTAATTGTAGCCATTGTCTCGAGAAGTCAATTTGCTCTTGAAATTTCTTTTTCGCCATTGGCGGGGATAAGACAGCGCATCACTACTACGTAGGTCCGGATTACAAAGAGGTTAAGAGATGGGAACTTAGAAGGTTTTCATGAATTATATCGATTGATTTTCAATAGATGTCAATTGATATCGTTAGAGAACCAACGATATCGTATATATTGTCAAAGAGTTGTAAAATCCCAATGCCCACGTTGAAAGGACTGATTAATAATTCGCCAAAATTTGGAAAAATTAAAAACAATGGACGAGTCCGGAATCGAACCGAAGACCTCTTCCTTGCAAGGGAAGCGCGCTACCAACTGCGCCACACGCCCGTGTGTATATTTTGTACGTTATTTCTGAGCACCTTGTTGTTGTGTACAAAATCCTACTGACAAACACAATCTTGTGCCTAGTCTTCAATTCTGTTTGTCATGAGGGAATAGATTTTCAATTTGCTTTTAGTTTTTAAAAACCGGAATTGGCAGTAGAAATATGAAATAATTCGTAATTGTTTCGTCATTAGATGTGAAGAGGTATGATGCCTATTTACGTAATTTAATGATTGCTATTAAATATCTTCTAGGATTGAGTGACCTGCAGGGCTTTGAGAGAGAGAACGCTGCCATCTTGCGGTCTCCTCATCTTCGACTTCTTCTAGTTGGACAGAAGAGGTGCTAGAAACAGAATTTCTCCGAGAAGAATTCGTTGATGCTGGTGTTTCTTGGTTCACAGAGGAGTCGAATTGAATATCAATTTTAACGGTTTCCGTTCTTGGTTGAGTTTGATGGCTTAAGGTAGTCTTTAAAGTTTCATTGGCTGATTGTGGCTGTTCCTTGTTTTCTTGGGCGGTAGCCTTTTTAACGGGTTTACTCTTGTGGTGATGGTTATGCTTCTTTTGTTTTCTGTGTGACTTTGTGTTGACAACTTCAGTCTTAGCTGCTTCAACATTTGCATCGCATTGAACGGATTTGCACTTTTGATTAGTGCTCTTCTTTAACAAACGTAGACGTAGAAGAACAGAGTCAAATTCTTCTGACAACTGGAAAGAGGCGACTTCCACATCCTCGACTTCATGGTCAAAGGTGAAAACGTGTTTTAGTATATCTTTTTCGCTTTTTACCAATAACTTAGTGCCACTGTGGTTCAACTCAATATGGTAGTCTGAAAATAGCTTCTTTCCTACACGATTGCCGAATTTTTTCCAATCTATCTTTTCAAGTACTTCTCTGTTAATTATGTCTTGGTCAAGTTCGTTCTCCACATAATATTGGTTCCCGAACCAATCAGTGACTACTCTGTATCTTGGAATAGTGTCTTGGTAGTTTCTAATGTGGGACATGACAAAGTTTTGAACCATCTCTTTGGGGACCTCTCTATTCAACTCCACCGTATACTCATTACTATCTTCAAAAATTTGGTATCTGATTTCTGGTCTTTTGTCAAAGTTTACAGGGGAGAAACGTCTTCTCTTGTATGGACAATTGTTTGCAAATAAATAGGGTGAAGTAGCTGGTGCTGTGCATGCAAACATATCTTTTAGTGATTTGTGGGGCAATAGAAATTCAAAGATTTAATTCTTGATGTTCTTATCTTATCTGGACTTATCATTAACAGATCAACATATTATCTAATTGAGAGTTTAGACGAGGCCCTTTTATATCACAACTTGGTTGATTGATTGTGTTTGTCATCAGTTCTATCCGGTGGCGAAGGGATTTGTTCTGTCGTATTCTGGTTCCATCGAGAACGTGATAGATAACGCATCAATTCTCGAAGCTTCTTCAGCCGCATGGAACAATCTAGTAAAAAAAAAAAAATAAAGGTTTGTTCAAGAAGGGTCGTTCCCAAAAGAGGTTAGAAAAATGATATCGTCACAACACCAGTCACGTGCCATAATGACCAAGGAAGATCGGCAGTTACCCAATGTATTTGGTTATATAACATGAATGAACTCTTATAGAAGTAAGGTGAAACTAAGTCATACTCATAATTTAAGAATTATTCAGGATTTTAATGCATATATCTTTAATTTGTGGATGAGATTCGTGTAACTTATCCAAAATGTGTGTTTTTATTTGTCATAACTGTGAGGTCCGACTCACATATATTAGGTGTCGTATCACATGAGAAACCAAGGCCCATCCCCTTGTATTAACCTGTAAAATAGTCCATAACTGCACAAAATGCCCCTCTCCATGTTACCAAACGCAACAGTGACCTTAGCCACTTTGGTCGTATTCGGTAGAGTGCAATACCGCAATTGTCACCAACCAAGTCGTTCCTCTCTGCATCGAGGCCTTGACCTCTCTTGATCATGCGTCTCACAGGACAGCCATGCCAGAAATTCCACCATTTGCTGCGTTCGCAAAGTGCAGTTCTTACTAGATTTTTCGCTGCGGGGCCTTTAGGTCCGTCTATATATTTCCATTGAACTGGGCACCATTTTTGTCTTGGATCATTCCATTTCAACTGTTTATTACCCCACTGTCCTAGAAAATACAGCCATGAAGTACCAATGCGCTGTCCTTCCTTTTCATGAAAGGACTCTCCGTCATAGGTGAAACCGTGAAATCGCATTGATGGATCCCAGAGGATGCCCCTATCTGTGAAGTCACTTAGCGCACTGAAAAAGAAAGGTACATCGTGCGCATGTTGACCCACACTTGCATAGTTTGCATGTGTACCCCTGGCACTGAATAATAGGGGCCTCTTGATTACCTCTGATTTGTCGAATTTTCCGTCAGGTTTAACTTTCCATCTATCCTTCTTCTCGATGCAATTATATGTGTAACTTGCTCCTCCACCATGTGCACTCATCCACACATAAACAGGTTTTTCATTATAGAAACGGACCAATGAATGTTCCCAGTCTCCAATGTGGTTACCCCAGGGTCCGTATCCCATAATAAAGGGTCCTAAATTAAAGGGATAGAAATAGAACCAATAGGCATCTATCCAACCATTACCCTTATCAACCACTATAAGAATTGAAGAAGCATCTTTTGTAAGCCCTGTGCCATATTCGGGAGACGTTCCTCTTAGCCATTTGGGTTCTGTTTCGAACTCATCTTGCGTGTCCAGATAAAGAACGTCACTTGACACCACATTGCCAGAAACGTTATATTCGTTCTTCAAATCTGATAGCTTTAACGGCTGTTCGACAACCACCTCTGCGTCAGAAGTTACCAATCGGAAATGAGGAAGGTACGTGAGGATATCTCCTGGATAGTATTTCTCCTCACTGTATAAGTGGATTAAGGGGCAATGATCAAGAACATATTGCGGTATGTCACCATCTTTCAAAGTACGTTCACCACTTACGAGCTCCTCTGGGGATTTGATGGGTGGAGTGAAACTAATTTCACTGAATGGGTCATTTAAATGTATTGCATTGGCCATGCCAGCGAGCATGACTCCTAACGTCAGTATATAAAATATGCTTCCAGACAACAGTACCATCTTTCGAAGAAAATAGAAAGAAAAAAACACAAATATGTCTATCAAGTTCGACGATTGTTCACTTCCAGAAAACCAAATTCGCCCTCTGTCTTCATAAGATTGTCAAATTAAGGCGACATCTCTTTAATTGATGTAAATAGTTTCTATTAACGCTGATTATTATGGTCATCAATCAAGGACTTTATGTAGTTTTTTCTTTTTTATCACCCTCGTCTAGAGGAAAAAACAAAATGAGGAACGAGGTCATCACGTGACATTTATATAATTTGTCGATTTCTGTATGTCCAAGTGATTCGAGAGCGCCTCGATGGATCCTTGAGACTGAAGTAACGATTCTAACTTTTTAAAGGCACCAAATTTATCCATTTTTACTTCATTAATGAGGTGAATGTAGTATTGCACAATTGGTTTCCTCAATTTATATAGGGAGAAATTTGGCTCCGTTTTTCTCCACTTGTTACCAAATCTTTTGTTCATATTATGGACGCAATCGGGATTTGGGGTGAACCATTCCAATATTATAGATTCTATATCATTGCATTTTGCACTCATTTGAAATCCAATTGAATTATTTGATGGGAAGATAGAGCTTTCATTTGAATCAGAATCTCTTGTGTTGATGGTGGGCGACGATGCTCCAGCTAATACATTAGATATTTCCTCGTGAACCATTTTTTTCACCATCGGCTCCACAGCCTCGATAATCCGATCGGTCTGTTGCTGCAAGTTTTCGTTAAACTGGCGTGTAATTAACTGATTCACAAGCTGTGTTAGCTCCTCTAAGCTTTCCTCATCAGAGGATTCTTCTTCTTCGTAATATTTTCTCTTTTTCTGAAGTGGTTGTAATGATGATGACGGTGCCAGATCTCGATCCTTTACTGAAATTTCCTCATGACTTATTTCATTTTCGATAGTTGTAGCTGTTGTAGTTGTTGATTTGATAACCGAATCAACATCCTTTCTACAAGAATTTAGCAGATCGAGAACAAATTGCTTGTTGGAACGCTTAAACTCTAATTTATGAAAGATCTCAGATAATACAACTATCAACTGTGAAAATGCTTTTGATGTTTGCATTCGAACCAATTTTTGTAACTCACTTTTCAATTGATCTATTGTATCCGATCCATTTTCATTCAAATTGGCAAGTGGAAGAGAAACTGAGCCAGGAATACCCAAATGATGTAGATTACTCTTCGAATCAACCAAATGCTGTAAAATATCGTAGTAAGAATCCATATCTATTGATTTGGTAAGATATGCAATCATTTGAGGAGTTTTCAATGTGGGATCAATGAATATATCGTGATTGGGGAAAATATTGTATAAGATTGGTAAATTCCGCACCAAGACTTTGTTCAATAGATGGAACAGGGGCTGAAACTCTGGTGGTAAGTCAGTGGGAAACAAATCAATCCCCATGTTTGGACATCCACCCAACTTCACTCCATTCATAGTTTCAATGAAAAAATTCGGGACCCCACAGGTAAACCACTCATCATCCGCCAAACCTTCCAAAGGTATCAGAAATCTAGGTTTATCCACATTTACTTGAAACCATTCCTTCTTGGTATATGGCAATTCACAATACTTGAAACATACAGGATACCAATTTCCTAATGTTAACTCTCTGGGATACTGATCCAAAGCCTTTGCACGTATCACTGGAACATGGCCCTGCTCTTCGAGCAACCAATACCCATCACCTTTATACAATTTCTTGACCCCATGAAATCGAAGAAAATAGTAAACCGCCATCGCAAATACTGGGCAAACAAACGGTGACTCGAAATTGGCTTGCATCATAAACGCTGGACCTTCACTACCAGCATTATACATAATTGCTGCTACTCCCCGTTTCTCATCGTCAACAACCCTCAAATCACGCACTGATACCATAGATCGCTCTTCAAAGCTCAAATTCGTCACAAATTTCCATTGAAAATCAACCAAAAATTTCAACTTATCCTGGCACGTCTTAAAATGTTTCGACTGTAAACTATCCTTACCAGGATTCCACATATTTATCGATATTTTCTCCAAAACTCGTCTATCACCCAATCCATCGTACTTACATACCTTAGTCATTTCATTCAAGTATGCCTCCATCTTTTTCCGTTCTTCATCATCAACTCCTTGTCCCCGAGCGATCCATTTCAATCCTTCTGAAACTGTATCCACATCCTCTTTACCAACAATTTCCTCCACCATAAATCGAATCACATTCTGAAATCTTAATTGAATTTCCTGCCCTCTTTTCACACACCACGCTTCATAACGTGCCCAAATTCCACGATAAACATGTGCTGTCCGTGCTGGAACCTCTTTCAAAACTGAGTCCATCTTCTTATTCTGTTCTGCAATTAACTTACCTCCTTCTTTCATACCCGTTTCTCCATTCTCTGTATCTCCAATTGGATGCAGGCTAAGCTGATGTTACTTGTGCATTGAAGTTAGTGAGTGCCAGGCAATAATAAAAATGAAAATAATAATAACAATAATAACGGTGGCCATCAACATTTCAATGCAGCGAAAACTGAATGCCCTGAAAAAACATCGAAAAAAAAAACCTCATCGAGAGTAAAATAAGGGACGACTAAAAAGAAAAACAAAACTCGCACGTGATATGCACGTGACCATTCCCGGCGTATCCGTCCCGCGTGGCTTTTATTGCGTATAAACTACCGCAGGCCATTGTCGTCCGGTAAGGCACAGTATTCTCTGTGCACCTACAAAACGTCTCATCCCTTCCGAGGGATAATCTGTACAAGAGCTAAAAATCTGCGGCTTCGCCTCCCTGACCCAGTTTTGGCAAGCGGACTAGTGCTGTCGTCGTCGTCCCAGGGTCGGTGGTTCGGCGTTGGGACACAGCAACGGCGCAAGCACCGTTGTATCGTCTTAGAACAACAGCCGTTGCGTGGTGAGCTCAGAAACACCGGTGTAGCGAAAGGAAGAGTTGTGGAAAGGGCTCGCAGGGATCACAAGGCTTGCAGTCCTCGCAGGGCTGGCAAGTAATGAATGCAATGCTCCATGGGATTCTACAGGTCTCGGGCTCGGGCCATCTCGCATATGCCTGGTTCTGGGTTTAGGTAATAGTAGAGCCATATTGTTTTTTTTTGTCAAATACATAAATATATGCGCATAAGTATATATAAGAGAGACATAATATAATATTTTCTTCATAGGTTTGCGAAGGACATCGATCGAGACATTCATAGCTGGTGCCAGTTGTAGAAAAACAGAAAAATACTAAAGGTAGCTCTATTATACTGCTATATAGCATTGGTGTGGTTCTAAAAAGGACATGAACAACAATTACAATAATGAAGAACTAGAGTCTATCGACTCTTATGAAGAAGGTGGTAACTTACCTCAGACATACGTTCCTGAACCGGAGCGTTATGAGGGTGCACCAGGTGCAGACCAAGGCTCCTCATTACGTCTTGTTCCCACTGAGACAGCTAAATCGTTACAGGACATGGGGTTGACTTCTTCTGTACCATTGCCGGACGTGAATGCACCCGCGGTTGGGGCGGACAAGTCGATTTTCCCGGAGGAGTACACGCTAGAAACGGCCACAGGGCTTGTTCCTGTATCCACATTGCACTCCCTGGGTAGAACGCATACTGCGCTGTCTAAGAGTAGGACAAGACAAATGGAACGAATGGAAACAGGAAGCGGAGAGGGAAGATCAGTGGATGAAGAAGCGGAAAAAGCCGCCGAAGATGAAGAGACTGAGGAAGGGATTGATAAGGAAATTGAATTTGTCACTTTTGTAACAAATGACCCAGAAAACCCGCACAACTGGTCTATAAGGCTAAGATGGGTTTACACGATTTTATTGTCAATCTTGGTGATTTGCGTTGCATATGGATCTGCATGTATTACTGGAGGTTTATCGACGGTCACAGATCAATTTGGAGTTAGTATGGAAGTTTCTATCTTGACATGTTCATTAATGGTCATTGGATTTTCTTTAGGTCCATTGCTTTGGTCTCCGGTTTCAGATTTATACGGTAGAAGATTGGCATATATCATTTCATTAGGGTTATATGTGATTTTCAATATTCCATGTGCATTGGCAAAGAATATTGGTACCGTTTTAGTTTGCAGATTCTTATGCGGTGTTTGGGCCTCGTCAGGGTTGTGTTTAGTTGGAGGATCCATTGCAGACATGTTCCCAACAGAGACAAGAGGTAAAGCTATTGCATTTTTTGCATATGCACCATATTGTGGACCTGTGTTTGGACCATTGGTTAACGGATTTATCAGTGTGTCTACGGGTAGAATGGATTTGATTTACTGGGTCAATATGGCATTTGCAGGTGTGATGTGGATTATCATTGCATTTATTCCAGAGACATATGCGCCTGTGATCTTGAAACGTCGTGCAAAGAAATTAAGAATGAAATTGAATAATCCTAAGATTATGACAGAACAAGAGGCACAAGGACTTACATTGCAAGAAATGATCAAAGCATGTTTGGTCAGACCTCTATACTTTGCTGCAACAGAACCTGTTCTAGATTTGATGTGCTTTTATGTTTGTTTGATCTACTCGTTGTTGTATGCATTTTTCTTTGCGTACCCAGTAATTTTTGGTGATTTATATGGATACAAGGATAATATTATTGGGTTGATGTTTATTCCAATTTTGATTGGTGCATCTGCTGCATTGCTAACAACTTCTTGGCTTGAGTCTAAGTACTTGGCAATGACAAGAAAGCGTAAGGCCAATCCCGAGGATCGTCTAGTTGGTGCAATGCTTGGTTCCCCATTCCCAGCCATTGCACTTTGGATTCTTGGTGCAACTTCTTACAAACATATTATTTGGGTTGGTCCTGCATCTTCTGGTCTTGCATTTGGATATGGTATGGTTTTGATTTATTATTCATTGAACAATTATATTATTGATTGTTATGCCATGTATGCTTCAAGTGCATTAGCCACCAAAGTCTTTTTGCGTTCTGCTGGTGGTGCTGCCTTCCCATTGTTCACAGATCAGATGTACCATAAGTTAGGTCTACAATGGGCATCTTGGTTGTTAGCATTTATTTCTACGGCAATGATTTTCATTCCATTTGGATTTTATTTTTATGGTAAAACGTTAAGAATGAAGTTGTCGAAGAAGGACTATTCTGCAGACGCTATGTAAACCGCTGCATCTTTTTAATATGAAATAATAAGTAATCTACTGAAGTAATCATGTAGTAATGTTTAATAGAACGTTGATAAACAGATAAGTACATGATAACCTGTGCAAGGTCTACGTGCATGATTAAACAATTGTCTTAACTTTTTTTTTTTTGTTTTTCTTTGAAAAACAAAAAAAAAAAAAAGACGACGGCAGGAAATGAAACGGAGGGACACGCACGATGCTGCGGGTGACAAAGTGAACAAGAAGGATCTTGTAGAGACTCAGATCTGCACGTTACACGGATCAGAAGTACAGCGTCTAGAAACCATGATCCATGATTCGCTAATGGCTCAGAGGCTTCATGCCATAACAGAGACATTGGAGTCTCAGTTCGCGGTGTGGGAACAAAATGTCACAGTTTCAGTTACGCAGACTCCAGTATCGTTACCGTTGAATTCACTCGTATTGAATCTGAAACAGGAGTCAGATCGGATCCTGGACTCCATCGGTAGATCAACCGCTTACTCAGTCAAATGGGACATGTTAGTAGAATGTCTCGGTGATATTTGCATGAAAGGCGACCATCAACAAGATGAAGTAGTAGTTGATAGACCAGACCAAGTAACCGCAGACGCTTTTCTCCTTCATATAGCAAAAAGATACATGGAGGTATTGGAATTTTATCATATGATGCAACAATCTTCTGGCAAATATCATGAATTGACACATGCGATAGATTACTATTCAAGATTGCGTGGATCAGTATGGAAATATACCGTAGTTCCATTGCAATTCTGGCAAAATGGGTTAGATAGAATGCAATTGAAAACCATGTTTACGGTAAAGACTTTGAAATTGGATGATTTGGTAAATCTGACGGACATCGTTTCCACACCGGCAAAACTAGCTAATTTCCATATTGATGACAAGTTAAGACATTTAAGGTGTAATATGGACAAATTATTAATTGATTCAGGACGTGAAATTTCGGAATTTGAAAGAAATAGAAATGATGGGAATGTCCCAGCGGTTAATTCATGTACTGGACATGTAACAATGTCAGCAATTAATGATATTAGAGAAAAAATGGTTGGAATGACAAAACTTGTTGAGACAAAATTTCATTTGGATTCGGAATTACAAATCCCACCTTGGTATCAAAGACAATGGTTACAATTGTCCTTATCGGCAATTTATGTACCAATGGTTTTGAAAAAGATATCGAATAACAGGGATTCAATTTGGAAATTTGTCACAATAGGTACATACGAATTTTTATCAGGATTATGGAAAAATTGGATATTAACGCCAATGCTACAAATTTGGGATACCATTAGATTTGATTCCGGAGAAATGTATGTTACGAGCCGTGACAATTTGACATCGGAGTTAAATTCGCTAATTCGGATGATTGTAGAGTTTCTCCGTGATAGATGTGCTAGCCCAGAACAATTAGATGTGGATAGGGTTACTAGCCAGGTGATGGATGGTGATTTACATGAATTCATGTCTATATATGAATCTCAATTGGAGACTCCAGTGAAAAGCATAGTTTTTGATAATATGACAAGGTCTTTGCTCATACAGTTACAAAAAGTTAAGGTGGATGGTTCTATGGCCATGAATGGAATTAATAAGTTATTGAAATCTCAACAACTTCTATTCTCGTTGGTATCTTTACTACCTGCATTGATGATATGTTTTGGGATATACAACTTGTTAGCAAGTAGTGTCAATTCAAGTGTTAGCTGGGCAAAGGACGTTGAAGGGCAAAAATTCCGGATTAAAAGATCCCTAAATGAAATCGAAAGGTTATTAAACGATGATATTTTATTGGATGAGGCAACTTCAAAGGAACATTCTGATGAGAAGTTTAAATCCATTGCTTTACTCAACCTTGAAATCGCCATGGTAAGAATTCAAATGACCAAGTACTTGCCAAAGAATTATAGGAAAATATGGGTTCGCGATTGTAATGGATTAGCGGATCAACATGCAACAAGAGA
Source organism: Kluyveromyces aestuarii (assembly GCA_003707555.2). Taxonomy (NCBI): domain Eukaryota; kingdom Fungi; phylum Ascomycota; class Saccharomycetes; order Saccharomycetales; family Saccharomycetaceae; genus Kluyveromyces; species Kluyveromyces aestuarii. The sequence goes on from PPJO02000014.1 coordinate 234,778, forward strand.
AATGAAATTGAATATAATTAATAGAATCCACCATATGTATGGAAAATACTTGTAGCTCAAATATAACATGTATTTAGGTTGTAAAATGGTAACAATGCTCATACTAGAAAGATATACAGTTGCAAAAGGAAGAACACCAAACACACCGAAATGTGTGTAGAACGAATAAAGGTTTGTTCAATTAAAAGATACTGTTTACAATATCAGAACCAATGGTTGCACCAGCACCAAAGATTGCTGCATTACCCAGCTTACTACCGAACTTTTTAAATGCAGCACCCCCATTACTGTGAGTAGATTGCTGCTGTTGCTGCTGTTGCTGTTGCTGCTGCTGTGGTTGTTGGTTTTGGTAGTAACCTGTTGACTCTGGTGGGAAAGGTTGCTGATATTGTTGAGGAGGATATTGTTGGGGAATTGGCTGTTGTTGATACTGTTGTGGAGGGTACTGCATTTGTTGCATGGATACTGGCATAGGAACAGCTGATTGCGCGTTCGAAGTAAATGACATGTAATTGGGTGGTGGTACAGGCGTTGATGAAGCTTCTTTGCTATCGATCGACTTAACGTAATTGGAAGGGAAAACACCAATTTGCCCATTACAACGGCCCTTGTACCATTCAGGACTCAGTTTTTCAACTACCTCAACTTTGTCACCCACACACAATTTCAAATCTCCTTGTTGCTGCGGCTCAAAACCATACAGGGCTTCAACCCACTCACTATTATCATTACCAGTGGATTGAATTGGAACTTCTGGCGCTGCTCTAGGCAACATTTCCACAATTTCTTTCATCTTTTCGTCGTTTAAGACGCCTTGCTCCTTCAAGAAGCTCAACTCTTTCTTAATGTTCTCAATACTTTGCGAAACAGACATTATATAAACCTCAAAAGCTCGCTGATTTCCTACCTATGAGCTTATAGCAATACAAAATCGGTCTTGTGCAATCAAAAAAAAACGGATTAGTTGCTGTTATTTTTTGCTATTATCTTCTTTGTCCTTTTAAGAGATTGTACAATGTCCGTCCTTTAATAATACAAATTTATTCTATATTTATCCTAACCATAGAAGTGGTTAATAAATTTACACAACACGGCAGAGAGAGAGGCTCTAATTAATGCAGATATAGCTATATAATTGGGCTAATCACCGAATAAGAAGTACTAACATTGAAAAATAGCTGAATAACGGCGCAACAGAGTGGGATCCATGTGGACATGGCAAAAAGCCCCGCATTATAGATGATTCCCACAACCAAGCCAAATACGGTGCCTGAGACAATAGCTTGTATCAACCCTATTATTACATAAGTCGGTATGACCCATAAACCCAGTATATAGCGACGTTGAGAGTTCCAGGCAATAAGACCTACTGCTCCGTAGACAACTGTGAAAAGGATCATAGTCCAGAAGACAGTAAACCTCCATATATCGTACAAGTAATAAAGATAGGCATAGTTAAATTGCCGTTGTTGAGTGGGCCAGTACAGTGATGGGAATGGTGGTACTTCATATCCGATAGGAGCACTCCCCGTTACTTGATAAGGTCTGAGGGTAATGAGACGATTCGCGCTTCGGAAGGTATACTGAATGTGCGATGACCTTCTTCCACGCTAATAATTGTCTTTAGTGTTAGTAGAGAGCTGACGGTAGACATCCTATTTTCATTTATAGTTAAGTTACGTACAACATGGCATGGGAAGCTAGTAGAGTTGTTGTTGTATTTGAACTCGGAGTGTGCGTATGTTTGCTAACTCTTTGGAAATTATATGCTAAATGATGAAATCTAAATATGTCAATAATCTTGAGAGGGAAGTTAAAAGATATAAAATCATACACGTTAAAGAATGAGACAAAGAGAATCAGTTACCATCAGACTGATACCAATGGAGTCTATGTTTTGATACTGGCCTTCTCGTCTGAATTTACAGTTCATCTGAAGAAAGAAATTATTCGCAGTACATTTTGTATATAAGATAATTATAGATGGAAAGACTAGACATCGTCGTCCTCTTTCTTGACAATTTCTGTCTTTTGCAACAACGCAGAAATTTCGTGGGGCTTAAAGATTTTTTGTTGTATCTTACCTTGCGAATCTTTCTTAATTGTGGCAAACTCAAGCCTTTCATGTGTCAATGAACTGGAATCAGTGGTCTTAGACAATGTCTTCAAGGCCAATTCTATGGCCTCATCTAGAGTAAACTCTTCCTTGTAGTCCATTTGTAAAAGCGTCTGGGCAGCCTGTGTGTTTGCACCAATGGAAATAGCTTTCCAACCGGAATAGTTACCGGATGGATTGGATGTGTACAACTGGTAGCCATATCTGTCGTCGTAACCAGCATAGATGAAGGAAACACCAAATGGTCTTAAACCACCGTGCTGCGTGTAACCCTGCTTCAGATCTGAAAGTCTTCTCACCAGCATTTCAACGGGGATTTCCTCGTTATATGTTTTCAAATAGCTTTGAGCCTGTACTCTAGCGGTATTTATTAAAATCTCAGCATCTGCTGTAAGCCCAGCAACAGCAACAGTGATATTGTCATTTAGCTTGTACAACTTTTCACTAGAGGTATCTTGTTCCAACAACTTAGATGTGACTTTTCTTTCTGCAGCAAGCACGATCCCTTCTTTAGTCATGATACCGATAGCTGTACCAGCGTGGGATATCGATTCTAAGGCATATTCGACTTGGTACAATCTACCCTCAGGAGAGAAAATAGTTGTTCTGGCATCATATCTTCTTGAACCCATCTTTGCAAATCAATTGAAAGTCAAGGAACCTCGATCTAGATTAGGTAAAAAGGCTAGTATCCCTAACAGTTGTTTTCTTTTTTGTTGCAGAAGTCTTGAATTAAGTTTGCCACTTGATTTTCTTTAAATTTAAAGGTTTTAATATTAAAACCGTTAGAAGAAAAATCGTGTTGAAGGTTTAATGCAAGCAAAAAACAAAAGGGCCCAATGACATTGATTTAATGTCTCGTAAATTTCCTGAATTCTACAAATTGTTTATATGAGTGAGTGGAAACGATTTAAAGATCTGTCTGGTGAATTTTACTATTTCAATACCCGAACGAAACGGACGACTCGAGAAGAACCACCCAATTTCATTGAAAATACAAAAAAAAGACCTTTCTTAGAACCGTTTTTTGCCCTACCACTGCGGAATGGATGGTATTTGATCATATGTAGGGATGGCTCAAAATTTTATTTTGATTCCAACTATCATGTTTCCAATTGGTCACTTGAAGATGAGCAAAGTAGGGCTGCCTTAGAAAAAGTAGATCCTATGCTGCTTTCACTTTTGATTGGGGTTGCAAGAGGTTTTATGATAAGAGATGGCCGAGATGTATATCTTGAGGTGCTCGAGTTATTATCAGAGGATGGAAAGAGCGGCTGGAATGATGAATCGAAACCAGTTGGGAAAGAACAGGTTTTTGAAGGTGATAATGAAAGTGAGGATGAATCTGTAAAGAAAACTGAGGAGGAAAGCCGGGCTGCAGACATTGATGCTTCATTTTCATCGTCAGAAGATAATGTTAAAGAAAGCGCAAACTCCGATTCTGATTCTAATTTGGTCTCCAAGGGTCTAGTTGCAGGATACTCATCATCGGAGGAAGAAGAAGACCACGAAGAACAGAAGCCCAAGGAAGAAGAGGAAGGGGAAAAGAAGGAGGAAGAGGAGGAGGAAGAGGAAGAGGAAGAGGAAGAGAGAAATCAGGTAGAGAATAGAAAAATTAGCTTGGATCTTGACTCCAAGATTGAAGAAGAAGACTCCACGCAGCTTTTTGAAACTCAATTTCTCATACTTTTGGATGAATTTCAGTTAGATCCTTACTCGACATGGTCAATTCAATCTAAAAGAATAATTCACGATTCAAGATATCATCTAGTGTTCTCTGATTCAAGAAGATCGGAGCTGTTTGAGAATTGGTGCAAGAGCCGTTTGCAGCAACAACATGAAGCTCAACCAACAAGTTCCCACATGGAGAGTGATGAGGGAAGTGAAGCGGATGATCTGGAACCCACAAAATATCACTACCTAGCACACATAGTCTCCAAATCTGAAATAACATCTGACAAACTTTTTTCAGATATTAAAAAAAAATATAAGAAGTTGTTCAAAAAGCTGAGGATCAGTGATCGCTTAACGAAGAAGGAACAAGAAACATTTGGGATCAAACTACTAGCCTACTACAAGAACATGACTTTTGATGAACGGAAAAATATCTTTGAAACTATTATTAATAAAAAATTGGTATTTCCTGAACTTACCGAAGAATTAAAGAATATAGTAACTTCAACTCTACCATCTGAGTCGTTCGAAATAGAGACGCAATTATTGGAACTTGAAAATGAACTTCAAATTCTTCAAGGAAACAACGTTTCTCTCCAAGAAGATGCTGTATATTATGTTCTTGGAATCAAAGACAAATTAAATGCATTAAAAGATATAACTAAAAAACACTATCTTACATAGATTCATCATCGTTTTCTTCTTCAGCTTCTTGCTGTTGCATTTCTAAAACATCTTTGTAATCTATGCCAAACTCTGCTAAGAATTCCCTTTCTGAAGTTTCCTTATCTGTTCTATGCATAGGTAGGATAGTATTAGTGGTAAAAATTACTTTCCTGCCATAAAGTGGGGTTCGTCTAGTCAATGAGTATTTGGAAATAAAAGTTCTAAGAGCGGTTATTGCAGGATTTTCTTCCAATGATGCAGGTGGTAAAATCCTAATGAGCATTTTGTTATAGTAAGAAAGATCCTTCCCTGATGGATCATCACCACCATCATCTAGTTCACAATTCTCAAGGTCTACCGGAGCTAACTGGTTATAGAGTTCTGAAGACTCCTCTGGTGCATTACTATCAGCTTTCTTTTTAGAGCGGCCGCTTTCCATTAACCGTGATTTTAATTGAAAGAAAAGGGCTCTAGCTTCAGGTAAGACATTAATCCAATTCATTAATAAAGTTTGAAGCTCAAATACGTATTCAGAATCTGCGATATCGAATTTCTTGTGTTGAAACAGCATTTCTACCATAAAGCAAACCATCTCCATTAAACCTGTTAGATGTGAAGAAATCTCTTTTCCTTCTATATTTTCACTTGTAATATCATCATTTGTCCAAGGTTTAGGTAATACTACTTCATTAGATTCAAATTCATCAGAATTCCCCGTTAAATCCCTCATATTATTTGAGAAATAAAGAGCTGCATTAATGAAAAATTCTTGAAGAAGCATCTTGTTTTCAATCTCTGATAATACTATTGGCCCTTGTCGAGAAAATGGAACAGCAAGACCTGAATCTGACGAACCAATGTTTAGATTATCTAAAATATCCAACTGTTTATTTTTAGCAACTTCATGCTCATATGGTGTTTTACAGTTTCCCCTTAGACCCATTGCTAATTCATAAAGGTAATGTATTAAGGAAAAGGATAAATTCATATGAGTGAGGTGAAATAAAATCAGACGACGATTGCCATAACTCATAAACATTTCATCAAGGATTCTCCATGCTAGATCATTATTATAATAAAACATTGCATCCAACAGTTTTTCGTCGAATAATTTCACCATAAACTGATCTCCTGTTAATTCAAGAACATTTTCCTCCAGTCCACTAGTAACGGAGACCATGCTTTCAAGAACATGCTGCTCTTGTTCTAATTTGATACATGTTGCTAAGCTTCGTAAAACGAACGATCCATGGTTAGGTTCTAATTTTTTCTTCGTTGCTTCTCGCAAAAGGTATATGATGACATCTGAATGAATTTTGCTGACAAAAATATATTGATCCAAATAATAAAAATTCAAAGCTCTAGGAATATCTCTCCAATCTTTACCTTTATCATCATATCCGACTGTATAATCAAATTTTGATGTCATGGAAGACTTTTTTTTCTTGCTTGAATCATGTTGCTTAATAGCCAAATTATCATCCATGCTCATTAGCTCGCCTTCTAAATTATCTGTATTCTTGTCAACATTATCTTCTTTTTCGAGTTCTGCCTCATTAATGTTGTTTGATTTCCCATTTGAGTCATTTTGATAATCTTTCCACCCATAATCACCACTTTGATCGTCATTTGTATCCTCATCGTCATCCTCATTTTCATCGTCATCATTAAACTTACAATCACAGCGTTTATAATAGCCACGCATTTCTTTTATTCTTTCTCTTTGTTCTATCTCTTCTAGCTCCTCATCATCTAAGGTTTCATCTTCATAAATACTTGAATAGAAATCGTTATAATCATGGTATTCGTAATCAAACATATAATTAACGTCTTCATCAATCCGGTCACCTGGTTGCAAATCACTTAAAAGATCAATAATTTCATTCAAGTCTACACCGAGTGGTAACATAGCCGCTGCGTGGAATCGAACATCGGCAAAAAGTGCTCCATTGCAAAGCTTTCTACCATGAGGGGACATAAATAAGTTAATTGGTTCATGTTTAAAATCATGCTCTTTTTCCTTCATGTGACTGTTTAAAATTGTTGCAATCAGTGCACGAACAGCAGATGCACCACGAATTACTGCCCTAACAAGCGTTGGTGTATTATAACTGGCTCTTTCTTCCTCTAACCTATCAATTTCTAAACCTAAGATAATGACAATGGTTAAATTCTTCCAAACTTTGAACAATAAAGGTACGAATGGATTCAATTGAGCTGGTTTATCAGAATGCAATTTATAAATCGAGTAAAAGGAAATCAAAGAAACCATGTATAAAAGTTCTAAATCCTGTGTGTTCAGAGCATTAGGCAACCATTCCTTCAATCTATTTTGGTACCCAGTAGGATCTAATTCAGATTCTCGTTGAATCGATATCAATTTTTGATAATCCCAGCAATTTAAACGTTTCATTATAGCAATTAAAATTTTTTCCAAATTAAAACATAAGTGTATTTTCCATGTTATTGAGTAATCCGGTAACTCTATCATGATTTCAGGAGTAATAGAACCAAGATAGAGCTCATGCAATAAATCTATGGAGATGATATGGATATCATTTGGAGGCGGTTGGGTTATTGGATCTACGAATGAGCATAAAATCTTAAACTGTGAAAATAACAATGGCGACTGACATTCATGAAGTCCTAAAACATGGAAAAGAAAATAATGCCTCGTCTTGGCATGAAGAAGAACATTAGGAAAATCAATCGATCCATCGCTATTAAGTCCAAAAGAAAACACCTTGGATCCAGATGTATTTTTGTTTCCAGATTCCACAATCGACTGCACCTCATGTTTATTCTCCGGTTCAACATACTCACATGAAAATAATGTTTCCAACTCTGGTATTATTTCCTTTGAAACCGTTACTTTATCGAACAAAACAGTGAAATATCTTTGAAAAAGATCCCTTGTCAGCGACTTATCTATTTTGCCCACCTGTGAATACCAATCTGATATCCCATTAAACTCATGCACCCGCTTATATTCTCTTATTAACTTCTTCAACTCTCCCGCTTTCAAATTCATTAGCTTCTCCTCAATCATCGGTCTCGCATGATAAAGATAATCCATCAATATATTTGAGTCGTCCAATAATGGAACTAAAAAGCTTTCATTAACAAGTAGAAATTTCATCATTATCTTGTCTCGAGGCTCAAAAAAGTCCTCCAAATTCAATCCGACTGACTCATTCTCCACTAACCAGTCCAAAAACTTACACAAAACATCCACATTACTAGCCCACTCTTTAAAAACATGCTTCCAAGCCCCTTGGGAGCTTCGTACCTTCACGTTTTGCTTATATCCCGAATATCCTTCTATTCTTCCACATGAAAAATCGTATAGAATCTGAACCACTGATTGCCCCGAAGATGTACCAAACAATGTAACTGCTAGCTTTGTGAGCAGACCTCCTTCTTTCATTCCATCAATCCTCAAAACCCTATCTAGTTCTCGCAACTCAACCCTTTTCATCTTCTCGTCTAATTCTAATCTTTTCACGCAAACTGCTGTCGTCATCTTCTCAAGTCTTTATATCAATACCTCCGTCAAAACTTAAGGCCCCCAATGTAAAAATGCTATATTAATCCCTAAACAAAAAAAATCTTTTGATTACAGGTATATCCATCTAGATTCCTAGCTTTCTTTCCTGTATCTGCTCCAATCTACTAATTTTTGCCATACACTAAATTAAATAAATCCATTAATTATTTAAAGTTGATGGATGTTACATGAAAAATATAAACTTTTATGACAAAGATCATGGCTTGCAACACAAAAAACTTTACATAAAACACTATTAAAAAGATCTTAGCTTCTTTATATTGATATTTAGACAATATATGTCACCATTTATTGATAGCTCCCAAACATTATTTAAATTCTTCAATGGCTAAAAGAAAAATCACACTGATTTTAAAAGCGCCATCCTGATCATCTCATCGCCTGCCAGTATAGATCGCTTAATAAGAAAACCAAGCACGTGATGTCACGTGCTTCGCTATAAAAAGTGTACGGTTTGCCAGAATGGATGGACTAGGACGCGCCATCATTCTGTTACCCGGCGATCCTAAAAGTAACACCGAGTCACATGTTCAATATAGATCTGCATTAGGTGCGGCACCCTTAATTATTGACGTTACCATTTATCTCTCTCTTCTTTTTTTTTTTTTTAAAATCCTTTTTTTTGGGTCAGTGCGGTTGTAATGGAAAGGCCGATATCGCCGGGCATCAGGCCCCAAAAGCTCCCCGTAAAGTAGGCTAACACGGCAAAAAACGGCCAAAAAATGCCCCGCAAAATGATCCTTAACATCCAGGGGTGCCAAACTGACACTCCGATTAGATATCTTGATATATTTAAGAGTAGTTACTAACACCTGCGTCAGATATAAGTTTGGGTCAATTCTATATTTCAAACAGGATAATTATTAACTTTTACGAAGATCTTGTTAGTTGAAAGCGAACTTACATTCGTTTAAAACAGCGTTAGAATAAAGTTTGTGAAGCAGAAGTTATATTGAAGAGTAACACAGCTATTTTAGACTGGTGTAGGAGTTTCGAATTGAAATTGAATAATATAAAAGAAGATTAAGATGCCTTTATTAAAGTCTAAGGTTGGTCAGTTGTACAGAAGTTTGCCTCGTGTCCCCACTACGAGGTTTATCTCAGCGGAAGAATTGACCTCGGACATTTTATTCAGTGGATACAGACCGATGGTTAGTCCAGTGAGGGAGAACCCTTTGAACCAAGTTTATGGGAAAGAGCAACGTGGAGATTTGCTATGGGACATGAAGGAAAATAAAGGTAACGAGATACAGGAGAAAGAAGAGATTCCGTTTATGGCAGGTCCGATGGGTACGGGAGGAATTTTGTCAGGCGGAGTTAACGGTACATGGAGGTATAATCCACGCATTCCGAACAAGTTGTTGCAAAATGCGCTTTGGTCATCCAGTGCGATGGGAATGGAATATTACCCAGAATGGAATGAAGTTCCCAGCAAGGTCTGTGGAGAGTTGAAGCCATTTCAGCTGGAAAAGTCGTTGGAGCGCAAGAATGGGGTTAAGGAAGGTTCGAAGGCTGTAGAGGAATATGATGTAGAGAAGTCGGTGGATGAATACGAACAGGTAGTTCAAAAGTATTTACAACAGTGGAAACAAAAGTGATTTGGCGGTATATGCGGGAAATAGAACATGAGCGGAAAGGAAGGTGCGCAAAGGGTTTACGTAATTTAAAAGCTGGTCTTTTCCCCCCTTTGTGGTACTGTAAGTATACCCTTCTCAATAGCTATGGTCCATTGCGACTTGCTTTTACCAGGAGATATTGATGTCACTGGTTAGCTTAATATGGTTATCAGAATACATGAGCATAGAACCTCTATGAAAAGGAAAAGGAACAGAAGGGCTTGCAAAGGATTTGCACCTGTAACTAAAATAGCAGTAGTTATAATAGTAAAAAATTCGATTCATTTTAAGATATATAGATATAATTTTTTGATAAATGATCTTGGGACAAGTTTAAGACTTGAAATGTTAAATGGTTGATATTAACAAAAGATGAAAGAATTACAACTTCAACCATCTAAACCAGCCATTTGGTGCATCCACCTCAGCGATACATTCCAATTCGACCTTCAATTTGTCGTTAGGGAATGCAACCACAATACATGACCTTGCTGGTTGGTTAGGGAAGAACTCTTGGAACACCTTGTTGACAACACCAGCGTAGGATCCGTCTGATACGAACAATAAAATCTTCAGAACTTGCGAGGTGGAGGACACACCTGAAGCCTTTAGAACCGTCTCCAAGTTGACCATTGCGTTGCGTGCCTGCTTTTCCAAGTCCTCTGGCAATTCATTGGTGACTGGATCTGTACCAACACATCCACTGGTGAACACCAAATCGTTTGCGTTAGCAACGAATGCTGGTGAAATCAATGGGAACCCATCTTTAACACCAACGTCTGCCCATGTAATCTTTCTAGCCATCTTGATCTTGCTCTCTTCGTTATTTCTTCAATTGATATATGTTTACAACAATACTGTAGTGGGTAAGGTTCGCGGAAACCTTTTTGGTTGCATAATATCTCATCATCCAGCAACGTTATCAAGATAAAGAACCACGTGACAAAGTCATCGTGTAATTAACCATTTGAATCATTCCCATGAATCATCATCATCAACGTGACGCTTCGGTTTCCTCGAATCCTACAATAAACCTCTGTTTCCCCCCGTAGCACGATCTGGTTTACAGCTGGATGTCAGAAATTCCTTGTCTACTAAACATATTATGAACGTCCATTAAATACTATGTTACCTATCAACACCAGAGAAGTCTCTCTCAATAAGTCTATATTTAACAAGTTGCGCAAATGCATCGTAGTCTGCCGCGTATATATGTGCTAAATCCAGTTCTAACGGCGAGTCCAGCCCAGGCTCCAGCAACAAGTCCCTTATAGCCCCCACGACATCCAGTAGTCTGTACATAGGTGTCCATGAATCCTTCAACAAGTCAAGACATATCTCCCCAGTACTCCACTTCACATTTGGATGAACCATATTATACGGTTCGAACTTTACCGATGGCGCATGTATCGGATATTTGTCTGCATCCACATGTATTTCCAATTTAAACTCAAAACCCTCGTATGCTGATTCTTCAGGGCCTACGAATTCGCAGGTCCATTGCGACATATCTTCGTCATTGACAGGCCGCAAGGCATGTATCCAAATGTACTCCGGTTGTTCCAGTCTCTTTCGCAATTGTGCATACTCCTTGAATATACGTGACATCCTGTTTCACTGCACAGTTCAAGTATCACTAAAGCTTCGATCGCTCTTATCCTTGCTTTCTTGTCATCTTACACTTTCACTTTCACGCTTCTTCTACATATCTTTCGTGCTTTATGCTATTTGCATACAGTAAAACATTGCAAGAACGTAAGCTTCAACCGCAACGCATGGAAAATGCTACCATCCAAAGTAAATAACTACTGATCAGGGACTTCAGGCTAGAGCAACCAAACTGCACATCACTCTGCACATATTCCGTCATCTACTACTACTACTACTACATACTGTGAGTGTTGCCTGGATATACGTGCTGATCATCCACGCACTTTTGATTGGCTTGATAAAAAAAAAAACATCAAAAGCAAAGCTGAAAGCTAAGCGTCTTTACTTATACTATACATGCTTTAGTTGATTGTTCTCTACATCCTTTTGAAGGGTGCACCCTACATTAATTTTCACGTTTCTGAAATTTCGAGGCTTTTACCAGCTGAAAAATTATGAAACTATATATACGTATTTTAAAAAAAATTAGGGCTTTTATCGTGTACTTCATGTAAAAAGAGGTTGCGAACGAGGAAGTTAGAAGGATAAAGACGCAATAAGCGGGGTAGTTCCAAGAATATTGAAGCCAGTTTTCTTATATTTGATTTAAAAAAGTGAATTGAAGGAAATTTAAAAGATGAAATTAGGAAATTTGTACGCCTTAACAGGGTTTTTAGGCATTGGGTCGGGTATGACTCTCAAGGAAAGAGATGTTGAGAGTGATGTGGTTCAGCAAAGTAGCAGTGGGACGGATAGTCATTTATATATGCCGTTCACAAAATTAAAGGGTAATAAAGCGAGGGGTGCAAGACCGTGGAAGAGACCGTATTTCAAGCATGCAAAAAGACAGGATGGGTACGAGGAGTTGGTCATTCAAAATGAACAATCTTTTTATTCAGTAGAGTTGGAATTCGGTACGCCGTCGCAGAACATTACTGTGTTGGTTGACACAGGGTCGTCAGACCTTTGGGTTCCATCTTACGACAATCCATATTGCTCGAGTAGTTCTAGTTCCAGTTCTGGTAAGAACGTCTTATCATCGTTTTTAAGCGCATTAACAGCGGAAACAACGGTCACGACGACAGTGGGTGTATCTACTACGTCTGTTTCTTCGTCAGAAGCTACTTTGGATTGCTCTACTTATGGTACCTTTAATTCAGGAGATTCCTCATCTTGGTCTTCTAACGACACGGAATTCTACATTTCATATGCGGACGGGACTTTTTCTGAAGGTATCTGGGGGATGGACACGGTTGCCATGGTCAATAGTGATTCTTCATCGACTATCGCAATTAGCAATATGAGTTTTGCTGTCGCTAACTATACTGATTCTGAATTTGGTGTTCTAGGTATTGGGTTGACTGGTGCAGAATCTACATATTCTGGTCAATCAAGTTTATACAACACACCCTACAAATACGCCAATTTCCCTGTTCAGTTGGTGAATCAAGGTTTTATTGCAAAGAATGCATATTCAGTGTTCTTGAACGAGTTGAGCGCATCCGAAGGTTCTGTTTTGTTTGGTGGTGTTGACCACAGCAAATACAGTGGTACTCTTTATACAGTGCCCTTGGTTAACAGTTTGAAAAGCTCTGGTTATAATTCCGTTATTCAGCTTACAGTTACTCTACATGGTATGGGGTTCAGCACAGATAGTTCAAACACTACCATTTCGGAAACTTTGTATCCTGCTCTTTTGGATACAGGTACCACTTTGTCATATTTCCCATCAGAATATGCCTCAGCCATTGCTGCTGAGGTAGGTGCCACTTACTCTTCATCTCTTGGTTACTATTTACTTCCATGCAGCGGGGATTATTCAAACTACGAATTGGTCTTTGATTTCGGTGGATTCCAGATCAGTGCACCTTTCACAAATTTTGTTCTCGAAACCAGCTCAGCTAGTAGCACCTGTGTCTTTGCTATTGTCCCACAGTCTGATGATTCCATTACTCTTGGCGATGTTTTCTTGAGTAGTGCTTACGTCGTTTTCGACTTAGAATCTCTTGAAGTTTCAATGGCCCAGGCTTCTTTTGACAGCTCAGAATCTGACATTGAGGCAATTAGCAGCACTGTTCCTAGTGCCGTTTCTGCTCCTTCGTACTCCAGCACGTGGTCAACCTCCGTTTCCTTCTCCACTGGTGGTGACATCTTTACCATAACCACTTCGTCCGGAAATTCGACTAGCACTTCGTCGTCATCTAAATCTACCACTTCATCCAAATCCTCATCGTCATCCTCATCGTCATCCTCATCTTCAAAAACAAGTGCAGCCTCATTTTCACTCAAGTCTCCATCTCCATTCTACTTGTATGCCTTGCTATTGACCAGTGCCATCGCACCATTGTTCTTCTGATACCAATCCAAATTAACTTTTTCTTGGGAACCTGCTCTATCGGTTTAAAATGATATGGTTAAAATGTACCGCAATTTCGAGGTTTGAGGGCTCGAACGGAATACGAACAAATCGACGTCAAAACTAAAAGGATAAAAAAAAACTATAGGGATGATAATTCTCTCTATTTTCTACAAATCAATATGGGCAGAGTATTTAGACCACACCATAGTTTCAATCTTTTCTTTAATTCCTTTAGATATGTTCTTGCCTCAACAAAGTACTTTATATATTAACTTATTTGTTCACTTCTATTTCTTTTCAATTCACGTGATGGATCCTATTTGTTCGCCACGTGATCACAACCTCTCTTGTTGAAAAGTGACAAAACCACAATGAAAACGATATCAAGAGAAAAGTCTTATCGTAATGTCTTACAAATAAGGATAAAGATCGTGTCATCAGAGAAGGCAATCCTTCACGTATCATTGAAATGGCTAGTGATGAGACGAATAATGGACCAGATCCAACCCCAGAGCAAGACTCAGGTTTGGACCGTGGTGCATCTACTACAAGACATTTAACGATTTCAATTAATTATGCAAATATTGGATCAGATGGTAATAATGGCAATGGTAATGGTACCACAGAAAGATCATTTTCTCCAGTTGTATTGAGATTTGCAAATGTGCCAGACAATACATCAAACGAACGGTTCAGTCAGATTATAGCGCTCGCTAGCGAATACATATTTCAAACTTTGATTAGAAATACACAACGTCCTAGAGGGATTAGTAAAGAGGCCTTCGAAAAACTGGAATTGAGAGATATATCTAGTTTAGATGATAAAACCTGTCCGATATGCTATGAAGATTTAGTTAATGAACCCAGCGTAAGGGATAAAAGGCCCCGGACCGAAGATGAAATTAAGAATGGTTCCAATAAGAGGCGTTGCCAGGAGGGGTCCGATGACACCGGCGAGGGAAGCGTCAGACGTGCAGAAGCTGTAGAAAATGAGCAAGCTGAGAGACAAGAAGAGGCGCAAGAGGATGAAGAACCAACTTATGCACATTCCGCTGCGGTGCTACCCTGCGGCCATGTTTTTGGTCGCGAATGTCTTTACAAATGGACAGCTGAACACAACAGCTGTCCAATATGTAGAGCACCAATCTTGAGTGAAGAAGAAATGCGTCAAATGTCTGAAGCAGAGAACACGAATACTGGAGGAGAAAGTGCCCAACAAACCAATTTTGACAATGGGACGCTTGAGTCAATCAGAAGATTACTATACGATAACAATTCAGAACAAGGAAATCAGGAGGCAGGAAGACAACCAACATCGCAGTCGCCAGCAGCAGAAGGTAATACCAATGAAACAGATGGTACCAATAGTACTGGGACACCTGCTGAGGAAAGAAGGAGCAATTTAGGTCCATCAACTCATGGGTTTGTGATATTTGCACCAAACCTTGTCTTTTTACCTGGTAATAATAATGGTGAAACGAACACCGAAGCCAACGGAGAAAGTGGAACTGATCCTGCTAATCAACAATCTGATGCAACTAGAAATGAAGCTAGCTCTTCAAACGATAATGAAACAAATAACGCTAACGCAGCTGACCAAGCCTCTGGACCAAGAATTAGAAACATTGATGACCTTCCAAATGGATTACATGATATTATCAGAAGCGTTACTGAAGCTATACACAGACAACCACTACCACCAACATCCCGCCCCTTAGACGGTTCCAGTGAAACACAAGATGTCGATAACAATCCACCAAACACCAACCATTCCTCCGCTGAACCAAATTCCAGTGCTAGAAGATTCATAAATCTGATCCCAATCTTTGGATCCAGAAACAATGGTCCTCAATCCACCGAACAGGATTCTGCAAATATTAATGATCCTGCATTGGAGAATCGTTACAGAGCCTACATACAGCATCTTGAAAGTTTGCGTAACGGTAATACTACTACTCAAGATTCATCTTCATCGAGATTCAGATTACCATCATTTTTTAGACTTGGTAGATCAATTAGGCAACACCAGCATAGTGGAGGTAGAAGTTCCGAGCCCACTCCATCTACCCCCTCTGAACAACCACAACCTTCTAATCTTTTCAGCTCTGGAGTAGCAAGTTATAGGAATGGCAACGGCGTTAGAACGTTCAATTTCACTGGAGAAATGCCACAGCCTCCTAATCGGTCAGATGATACCCAACAAGAACAAACCTCAAACTCTAACTCCGAACAGCCCGCAGAACAGAACCTAAATTCTAATAATTTGGCGAATTAGTTGATAGAAGCTTCTCATGACATTAAATCTATTTTTTGCATCTTATTTTCCATAATCTTTCATTTATATTAACATGTTTCTTACATTTTCTATCTGTATATGCGTCTTATATTGTTGAATGTTGAATTATCCAATTGTCTTTTCCTTCGGACCTTTGCTCATGAAAAATGTTATATCGTAAATGAATCATATTAAACAAAGAATAACTAAGAATAATTTAAGAGAATAAACTGTTCATCAATAAACACGTAACCGTCATTCCTAAGGAATACCATAGCAGTTCAAAAAATGTTGAAATATCATATGCGTGGTTACAGTGGGTATGGGGTTCGCTATTCCCCATTTTATGATAATAAATTGGCTGTTGCATCTGGCTCAAATTTTGGTCTGGTGGGAAATGGTAAATTAGTAATATTGGATATATTACCGAATGGCCAGTTGGTGGAATCAAATTCATTTCTAACTCAAGATGGTCTTTTTGATCTTGCATGGAATGAATCACATGAAAATCAATGTTTGGTTGCACAGGGTGATGGATCATTGAGACTTTTTGACATTAAGTTGAAAGACTACCCCATTGCAATTTACAAAGAACATGAAAGAGAAGTTTTCAGCTGTAACTGGAATATGATTCAGAAGCAGTTATTTGTAAGTAGTTCATGGGATGGTAAAGTTAAAGTTTGGTCATTGATGAGGCCTCAGAGTCTAATGACTCTCTCACCTAATGAAACACGGGCAGCTTCGATAGCAAGCAAAGGGGCGTTAAATACCCCAGTTCGTGTCCCAATGTCCAACCAACCCAACCACAATAAAACTGAAGGCAACAAGGAATGTATATACGAAGCGAAATTCTCTCCACATGATCCTAATTTGATCCTTTGTTGCTCTGGGAACTCATTTGTTTCAATGTTTGATTTGAGAGTGCCAAACAATGGACAACCACAGCACCAGTTCTATAGTCATGGTGGGTTTGAGACATTAACGTGTGATTTTAACAAATATAGACCTCATATGATTGCGACAGGTGGTGTTGATAAGATGATCAAAATCTGGGATCTAAGGATGTGCCGAAAGATGTTATCCCAGGGGCATCAGCCAATGAACATCAACGAAATTCAAGGCCACGAGTTAGCTGTAAGAGAAATATCGTGGTCACCACATCATAGTAATATGCTTCTATCAACATCATATGATATGACTTGCAGAATCTGGACAGATTTGAGTGACGATGGTCAAAGACTAACCGGTAAAACAAATAGCATTGACCCAACAAATGGATGCAGACATATATTCATGGATCACACAGAATTTGTATTTAGTGCAGATTGGAGTTTATGGGGGATACCAGGTTTTGTCGCATCAACAGGTTGGGATGGCCAAGTGTGCGTTTGGAATGGTTTGAGGTGAATTACTCTCTGGTTCTACGTATTGTCGTTACATAATTAATATACAGCATTGTACCCAGCTAACTTCCTCCAAAGTTATAAAATCATGGCCTTCTTAGCGTATCTTGTTCTTCCCAAGTCGCTAACTTCTCTACTCGCAAATAGTATTCCTTTCTCAATAGCGTATACTCTTCCAGGAAACCGTCTATATTCTCTTCCGATATTTCTGTTTTAGCAACTAAATCCATGCACCTCTCATCCAGATTTCCAATGTTTTGCCGAAGACTCCTCTTGAGCGCTTCATCCCCGAATTTATTATCGATAATCCTATCCAAATCTTGCCATTTGCTCATGTATTGGAATTCCAACCTCTTGTAATAGTTTAAATCTTTTCTCAACTGTTCCTTCCTTTTTCTTAGTTCCTCAGATCGACTTTTAAGCGTTTCAATCCGAGCACCCCATTGATCTGCAGTCGCAACCGCTTCGCTTATCTTTGAATCATTAAACCTCTTCACATATTCTCTGAGTTGGTTCGTTTCCTGAAGCAGTTCTTGTAAGTCGTTGTCATTCAATAGTTCAATATTGGAGGGAAATTCGATTGCCTTTCCTGAGTCATTTACACTAGGACGCAATGATCTATCTGGTTTAGCAGGCAATTCTGGAGATGCCATTAGAAGAATGTATATTCCGAGTTAGTGAACTTTAATCTTGTTTTTAAGTTTACTAGAAACGCTATGTTTGTTGCTAAACATTAAACGATTTAGGTCCCCTAAGATAGGAGAAACAAGAAAATATTATTACCCATTAGAATGAGCAAATAAGCAAGACAGTACAACAACAATTTTATGATCTTTCTGTATGATTCTCACAATATGATATCATATGAACCCTTATATAGATTAGCTAACTTTCACGTGATACATCAGTCATTCATTACATATAACAATTATATAAAAACTCAAAATGTAGAATTTCAACACAGGTTATATTGAATAACTCTGAGATCTTTAATGAATCGAACAGTGCTCGTAATTCTTACCTGCATTGTGCTTCTTCTTTCGTTTAAATCACAGAAGCTCACTAAAACAATGCCATTGAATGCTATTAGAGTAGCTGCTAAAGCTCAACCAGCGAAGCAAGCAATTTTGGTCTTTCACGGTCTAGGTGACAGTGGATCAGGATGGTCATTCCTAGCAGAGTATTTGCAAAGAGATCCAAAGTTTGCGCACACTAGGTTCGTTTTCCCAAACGCGCCTACAATGGCGATTGATGCTAATGGCGGTATGGCCATGCCTGCATGGTTTAATATTTATGAATGGGGGAACCCTAATGCGAAGATTGACGTGCCTGGTATCAAGTCATCACTAAACATCATTAATGCATTCGTTCAAGAGCAAATTGATGATGGAATTGCTCCGGAGAACATCGTAGTTGGAGGGTTTTCTCAAGGTGCGGCTCTGTCTCTTGCTACAGCAGTAAGTTCTCCACACAAATTGGCTGGATTCTTTGCGTTATCAGGCTTCTCACGTCTGAACAAAGAAGATCTGGAGTCAATAGAAAATAATGTGAACAAGGACACTCCAATATTCCATGGCCATGGTGACATGGATCCAGTTATTTCCATTCAATCTGGTCTTGAAGCAAAGAAATTCTACGAAGAACATTATGAAATCAAAGACTATACTTTTAGAGCATATCAGGGAATGGCTCATTCTACTTGTGCTCAAGAAATGTCAGATTTGACTGAGTTCTTATATAAGGCTCTGGAGCTCTAAATGGTTCTTGTTCACTGTTGCATATAGGTACATACTTTCTTTCAATCGTACCACATATGGACACAAGTGACTAAAACTTTATGCAAGTGATACTAAAATACATAAATATATACAAAGTGGATTATACACTCGTGATAAACGTTTAGCAATGATGTTATAGTTCTCGAAGGCTCTGTAGGCAGCGAAGTAGCCTCTTGGGTAACCAATCATCATTTCTCACGTGAACAATAATTAAGAGTAAGATTGATCCCGAAAAGTAAGCGTTGGAGAAAGGTACAAACAGTTTAGCATACTAAAACAAAAGACTTATCGTCAGTACTACTGCCAATTGAATATCAAGTACGAACTTTGCATTTATACGATGTCACTACCGCTTAGATTTCTTTCGGTAGATGCGAATACGAAACACCTAGATTCCAAACAGAAGAAATATCAACAAGCTGTCGAGAAGGCGTTGTCTAATTTTGATGCAGTCACTGAATGGGCAGATTATATCAGTTGTCTTGGGAAACTATTGAAAGCCCTACAAAGCTGGTCACCTAAATTTCAGAACGTCAAATATTTCGTACCATATCCTTATCAGGTTTCTAGAAGGCTAGCTTCTTCCTTGTCTCCAAATTTGCCTTCTGGAGTCCATCAGAAGACTATAGAGGTGTACAGTTTTATTTTTGAGAAGATAGGCAGTGAAACTTTGGGTAAAGAAATTAATATTTGGATTGGGGGTATTCTTCCATTGATGACATACGCATCAATCTCGATCAAAACGTCACTGATTGAGCTTTATGAAAATTACATAGTTGGATTGCCATCCGAGACCCTGAAGATTCTGGTGAAGGCTTTACTTGCAAGCCTCTTTCCGGGGATAGATGATGAAAGCAGCGAATTTCAAGCAATAACATTTGGGTTGCTTGATTCATTACGTGAGAATTTAAATGATGAGTCTTTATTTTGGCAAAGCTGTTTCATTGTTATAATAAACAATAAAGAAAGGAGACTAGGAGGCTTAACGTGGCTTACAAAGCGCTTGCCTTCTTTAAATGCCGTTCCTCACTTGACAGCTAAGGAGAAGGACACAGATTTGTCAAAAATGGACGCAAAGGAAGTAAAGGAGCACGGGTTGTCCTTATTGCTGGAACAATCTAGGGCTGTAGTGTCTCCCGAACCAGGACTTTTGATAAGAGCATTTTCAAGGTGCTTAGAAGATGATAATGAAATATTAATACAGCGTGGAATCCTTGATTTACTTTTGCAACGACTTCACCTGCATTCTCCTGTTTTACAACTTCTTGTAAAACCCAGTGACTGTAAACTTTTGATCATTCAAGCATGTAAGACTCTACTCAAAAGAGACATGTCGTTAAATAGGAGAATATGGAATTGGCTTTTGGGTCCTATTGTAGATAACCAAACGGGAGAACAGAGCGACTCACAATATTTTGTCAAAAACGGTCTACAAAATCTTTTGAACGGGTTGTATGAGATGCTTGAGACACCAGAAGACTGCATAAATGCATTTAAGATAGTATCTGCATTAATGGATCGCTGGCAAATAGCATCCTACTTGACTCCGCAGCTATTCATTCCGCTCATGAAAAAATCAAAGGTGTATTTGGAAGAAACTTCAGTGCGTAAGACAGCCTCTGCGTTTTTCGATTCGGTAGAGACAAATATAATATGGGGAAAGACTTTTCATGAGGTTTTTATTCTAAAGAACTATGGGTTTTTGAAACATATTTTACAGAATTTCAATTGTGCGACAGATGAAGAAATAGCTGTTCGCCATCTTCCACTAGTGTTTATATCTTTGATCTGTCAAGACCCTTCTGAAACTTCAGACTTCTTCGAAATTTGCGAAATTTTGGTTAATATGATACCTGAAAGGGCATACTTACCGATTAGACACTCTTCTATGTCATGCAGAAGCGAGATCGACTACAATGACATTTTGGAAAAGATTAAGGTATTTTATGTCTCTGCATCAGACCCCATAAAATCAAAGGAGCTCGAATTAACTTCAGATTTTGAAACTCCCTTCAAAATTGTCGACTTAACATATTTTTTATGTCATAGAACACACCAGCTTTTGATCCATAGCATTAGAAACTACGAAAATGTCAATGAGTTTGCTCAATTATTTTCACAAATAATCGAGATTATTCCAGAGAAGATTCAAAGCCCTAATGAGGCGTCAGCGTCAAACTGGTCAGATGTTGAACTCATAAACTCTATTTTTGAGTGTAAAGTTTCCATTGAGCGAAAGCCCAATGAAGCAATCGTGGGTATCATTGAGATATTTACGAAATATTTATATGATTCTGTTCCAATTTTAGAGTCCATGCAACTTCTAAAAATAATAATGACAAGTCTATGGGACCTACTGAAAGACCATCTTAGCCAAGTGGAAGCAGTGAAGTTGCTTGAGACTTTAGTTAGATATATTCCACACCCGCGTATCGAGAGTACTCTTTCTTCTTTATTCTTGGCAGAAGAAAGCATTATTGCCCGTCTCACAGTTTTAGACTGTTTGTGGAGTAATTTTGATGATTTGAAAATACTAGAAAGACCACTTGCGTTAACGTTTGACGAACTTGTTGACGAAAAAAACTCAAATTACTGGTATGTTTATAAATGGGTTACTTCAGTTATAGAGAGTGGCTCAGGGGGTAAATTATTCAAACTTTTGGTTACTAATATCTTACAGTTCAACTTCATTAAAAATGATAAGATAGGGTGCATGGATGATTTAGACATTTTAAGTTATCACCTTGATACTTTGAAAAATATATTGAGATCAGCTGACTCTAGTGTGTATAAAGCATTCAGCGCTCAGTTAACTTCCCTAAAGCCATCTGATTCTGAAAAATGGAAGGGGCAAGATGTTTCTACCTATAAAAGTTTTACTATTGCAATCCTACTACGATTTTTGTCTGTTGATAATGAAGACCCGGGAACCAGCATCAAGAGTTGCCTTGCACTCCTAAGCTTACTAGTAGACGGTACGGAATCGAACTTCAAGGACATTGTTTCTAAGCTACTTCAAATCTCTACCCACTATATTTCAAAGCAATCTAATGATTCCCAGATCATAGTGGTATCTTTGTTGCATATCATATCTCAAGTGCTAGCTCTTTCTCACAAAAGACAAATTTCGCTTGATATTTTCAAAGATGACTCTTCTCAAATGAAATATGTTGAGTTCCTTGTTACCACTGTTTCAAACGTCGAAGGTGAAATAGTGTTGAATTCTTACGGGCGTCTATTATCTGAAAGTATAATATACTTCCAGAATTCTATCGTCAAGATAATTCTACCACTTTGTACCTCTATCTCTGATTGTATCAAAAAAATGTACTGTGATCCAAATGATAGAGGACAAAATCTAAGATCCATTTCTGTTTTACTGTTATCATTGGAGGAGCTCCTTGAAGTTTCACATGGCTATTTGAGGGCAGATGAGAGCTCCGGTTACTTTTTAAATGCTGGCTCGAAAAACGATTTTTTGCAAAATATGGTATCCAACGTTTTCTCATCCGATCATTCAGGTGCGGAATCAAAAATGCAGAATGAACGATCCGTCGTTTCTCAAGCCTTCCGTACCGTTACTGAAACTGCGTTGGATATATGGTTCTGGGCGTATAAAGAAACCAACCATTTAATATCCAATGACATTTTGAAACATCAATTATCTAAACACGAAACAGCTAGCAAATACAAAGATATATCTAGCAGACTGATGGAAAAACTATTTTTTTTGGACCGTTTGGAAGTTCTTCGGTCTATTATACTTAAAAATGATGTCGAAAGTGCATATTTCTTGAACAAGATGCTTGATCAAAAAAAAAATGATTCTAGTATCCCTCATCTGCTCAATGCTTTTATGACAGGGTGCAAAGAGAGCTCCAGTACCTCCTTATTACCTGGTCATAAAGTGAAAAAAGCGTCAAGCCCATCATCCTCTGTAAGCGTTGCAGATCCTGTCTCTGTCATTTCTTACACCTTCAGTTATGTCGAGTGCTCGGATAATTCAGTAGTGGAGGAATTTTACAATGATTTTTTAATCTTTGTGAAGGACATTGCTACTAATTATTCGACATACATGCCTTTCCATATTTCAATCTTAAAGTTTGTTGCCTTAGTTACTGAAAAAATTGATTATTCTAGTATTGGCCAGGAAAGGAGGGTTAAAAAAGAAGTGTCTGAATACTTTGTCAAAATTTTGAACAATGCTTTAGCCATAGATGTACATGATGTCTCAAAACAGGGTGAAATTTTTTCAACCTTAATATATGTTGTTGAAAGACTGCCATATGCATGCAATGAAACAAAGCAAGGCGATCGTTTCAATTCCTGCTTAAGCTCTATTGTAAATTATAGCATACTTCCGTTCGCAAAGAATCTAGAAAACATTTCGACCTCCGTACTGAGGCTCATAAGAACTTTAGCACCAATTGGTGAAAAAGTTAAAAATTGGAAACAACTAATCTATGATGTGTTTAACGACCCAAAATACCTTCCAACTGTTGTTAAAAGTGATGTAGCAACTTGGAACTATGTCTTTTACCACTGGGCATGTTACACTGAAAATAGGGAGAGGCTTTTTCCCGATTTAATATTAGCTGTTAATGCAAAAGCAAATGTGATTACGCCATCAATAAATCCATTTAATAGTTGGAGCGAGTCTGAAGCAGTTTCAAAGTCAAATAATATCTTGCGACTGGCATATTTGCTATTGATCTCACCGTCGAACCAACATCAGGTTCAATGCCAGCTCTTAATGAATATAGTTGAGCAGTTACTCTTTGAAGGGGATCAATTGCTTCAGGCCACTAGCTTCATTTTACTAAGAACCATGTGGGTAAAATTCTCTAGTTCCCATTTCATCGATCATTGGCCAATGCTGTTTTCTGCGCTACAATCAATTTTCCTTGGCATATATGAAGCAAGTCAATCACAACAAGAAGTTGACGTAGATTTAGCCTTACAAGCAGCAAAGACATTGGATTTGTTATTGACTTTAAACTTCGAAGAATTTTCTTCAACTACCGAGTGGATTTTTATCATTGATACTATCAACAGTATATACAAGAAGGATCCATATGTCGCTTTGGCAGACGAAATAAGCCAGTGCAAGGAATTCTCTATGAGTACCACAACTGGTGTTACCTTGTATGAAAACGAACTTTTCCGTGCGCCCTTGCTAGTTGGAGTTCAATCAATCACCGATTACAAGGAATTGGTACCATTTTTCTTCAATGTCAGCTACTCCCACTATGAAGCAATGTACAATCTCAAACCTTCTAATCAGAAGTTATATTGCGACGATATTCTAGCAGATTTATGTGCATCTTTGGGCCACATATAATGAAGGATATAAACCCTGCTGTATATATCCACCTTGTTTTTTCTCTAAGAATCCTTATAAAATTTATAAACGCTTAAAACCTCCCACCCAGCTTTTCTATGTTCGACCAAATTTGATTTCCACCCTCTCTCCTCCATACATTTTACAATCTTATCAGGTATATTCCGGGCACAGAATAATATATATGCCACACCTTGAGGTGTCATGGCTTCAGGTAGGGCATCCAAAAGGAGCTGTGTTACTTCCATTCCTTCGGATCCACCATCTAACGCTAAAAATAACCATTCGTCATTATTACCATCTTCTTTAGCCTCTGGAACGGGTGGTACAGACTCAGCTGGCACATATGGTGGATTGAAAACAAGGATATCTATTTGGTTCTTTCGTATGGATTTTGTCAGGTCTGAACGTAGGACGTCAAACATTTTTGATTCACAACTATTCCTCTTGCTCGTATCCAAAGTAGCTTCTAAAGCCCAAGGGTTCAAATCTGTGGATAGATAAACTGAATTTTCATTGGGAATTTCATTCTGCATCATAAACGTTGTCACAATTCCTGAGCCAGACCCAATCTCAACCGTTAAAGGGACTGTGCTCTTGAATCGGGTATTAAGCCATTTCTGATCTTTCTCGAGCGCATCTAGCAGCAAAAACGAGTCCTCACTAGGCTCGTAAACTTTTTCATAATCGCATTTTACATATGGAGTAGAAAGCATATCGAAAGGGCTTCTCACTTCTACTTTGAATTTTTCACTCCTTCTAACAAATTTGTAATTATCATAAAAGCTTGAATAATTTTGATTGATATATTTCTTTGCTAGTTCCATCAAACAAAGTTTATAGAGAAGGGGAAATAGTATCTTGCGGCTGGTTACCTTAAAATGCTATTGAAAGTGAAAACACTTACTGCTAAGGAAATTACAATCGAAGTAGAGGGCTCGGATCTTGTTTATCATATCAAAGAAATTTTGGAAGAGAAAGAAGGTATACCACCATCTCAACAAAAACTAATCTTCCAAGGGAAGCAAATGTATGTTCAAATTGGAATCTCTTAATGTTCTACCCAAGTTTCAACTACGTTACCGATTAAAAAACGAATACTAACATAAAGTGCTTTTAATAAAGTGACGATTCTTCAACAATCGCAGCAGCAAACTTGCAAGATGGGTTCCAACTTCATCTCGTTTTAACCTTGAGGGGAGGTTACTAGAGCTCGTTGATCAGTTTGAAAACTTATCCAGTGATTTGTGAGTGTGATAAAGTACGGAAAACTCAATTGAAATAATGAGCTTGAATATATAGAAATATAATTAACCTATGCATTTAATTAAAACCAACTTTCCATATTTCATTATGACATCACCTAGTTACTTATTGTAAGGCAATTTAAGGGATGATTCAAGCGCCTGCTCATTTGTTTAAATTATTGGGAACAGGAGTTAGAGTCCATCATCTATAGGTTCTGGATTTTAAAACTTGCTCGTCATTTTTTCTACTTTCTTAAGTTAATCAACGAACGTTAATTTTATAAATCAATATTAGTTAATTGACATCCGTCAAAACAGTACTCTGAACTTCAAAAGAGAGATATATACACAGAAGGAAAAGCATGTCCTCGCACATTTCTAGCGCAGAGACTATATCTGCGGAAGGAATAATTGCTGAGGCATACAAACAACGAAGGAAACCGGTAGAAGCTACCAAGGTAGAAATATTGGACCTTGAAGAATTAAGAGATTGGCAACAACAAAAAAGAAGTGAATATGAGGCAGTGTTGAAGAGGAATAGACTAGACCTACGCCAATGGATGCGCTATGCAAGCTTTGAATTAGACCAGAAAGATGTCCGCCGCGCGAGGTCTATTTTTGAACGAGCTCTTTTGATCAATCAAGCTTATATTCCTCTATGGATACAATATATTGATTCAGAATTAAAATTGAAGAATGTAAACCATGCTAGAAATTTGTTAGATCGCGCAACAAATATATTACCTCGTGTTGATAAGTTATGGTACAAATACTTGGTATTAGAAGAATCATTAGGAAATATTACAATCGCAAGGGGAATATATACGCGGTGGTGTTCATTAGAACCTGGAATAAACGCTTGGGACTCGTTTATTGATTTTGAAATACGACACAAGAAATACGAGAACGTTAGAAATATTTTTGCGAGGTATGTTTTGGTTCATCCTACTGCAGCTACGTGGCTCAAGTGGGTTTCGTTAGAGGAGAAACACGGTGACATTCCCACAGTACGAAGAGTTTTTAGCATGTGTCTTGATACATTGACATCTTATAATGGAACACCTCTTTCTGATTTAGAGCTTCTTATTGTATCTTTTGCGAATTGGGAAGCCTCTCAGAAAGAATACGAGCGTGCTAGATCATTGTTCGACATTTCGATGGAAAGGTGGCCTCAGTCTGAGGTCATCAAAGAGGAGCATATTCAATTCGAAAAAAAATTTGGTTCAAATGCAAATATGGAGTTTACCATTGTAGAAAAAAGGAAAAAACAATATGAGCTTAATGTTCAAGAAAACCCTCTTGACTATTCTGCTTGGTGGCTTTTGATTGATCTTTTTGAGGAATCTTCGCCGGATAAACTTTTGGCCGTCTACGACTCGTTTGCCGATAAAGCACTTCCTCCTTCAAAAAATAAAGACTATTCTTGGAAAAGATATATTCAGCTTTGGACTCGCTATTTAATATTCACTGAGGTAGGTTTAGAGCAAATAGAGCTGACTAGGACTCTCTATCATAGACTTTTAGGAATTATTCCGCACAAAAAATTCAGTTTTGCAAAAACATGGATTATGTATGCAGAATTTGAATTACGCCAAGAGAATTTATCGGATGCAAGAAAAATATTAGGGACTTCTTTAGGTAAATGTCCTAAACCGAAGCTCTTCAAATACTATATTGAAATGGAACAAAAGTTGAAGGAATTCGATAGAGTGAGAAAGATATACGAAAAGTACCTGGATTTTGATCCTTCGAATGCAGGTGCTTGGATAGCATATGCTGAGTTAGAAGAAAACTTGGGGGATGAGGCCAGGGCTAGGGCAATTTATAATCTTTCACTGAGAGAGGAAGTTGAAATGGCCAAGCATGATCGCACAGAAATATTGCGTAGGTTTATAGCCTTTGAGACGGATTGCGGCCAATATGATAATTCTAGAGCGTTATATGAGCGCTTTTTGTCGTTAACAGGTTATGACGCTATTATATGGATAGAATGGGCATTATTTGAAAGTACTGTCCCAACAGAAGAGCAATTACTCAAATATCAAGAACGAGATCAAGAATTAGATGAAGATGAAGATGAAGATGAAGATGGAGATGATACAGAATTGACTTTTGAATTAACCGAGGATAACAAAAACCAAACAAGAGTGGTTTTTGAAAAAGCAATAAAGTACTTCAAAGAACAAGAAAGCCCAGAAAGACGTAAACGTATTCTAGAAGCACTATTTGAATATGAACAAGTTCATGGTACCTCTGAAACGATTGCTACCGTACAGTCGAGGCTACCGCAATCCTTGAAGAAAGTTATAGTCGTGAATGGGATAGAAGAGGAACATTACGAGCTAGATTTTCCAGATGATCACGCTCAGCCGGTTGCAAAAAGTTTGATGGCTCTCGCAAAAAAATGGGACAAAGAACGTTCTAAATTTGATTAATTCTAGTATTTTAATTGAAAGGAACTATATACTTGACTAGCTTAAATAGAAAATTAATGATCTTTAGTTCGGATTCTACAGTTACTTTTCAACTTTCGATTCTCGCAAACCATTTCAAAATAAAATAACCATCTACCGTTCTAATCTCTTTTGGGGAGTGAAGAAAGCCCAGTATCTAATCCAGGAGGTGGAGGGGAATTTTTTGGAAGTGGGGGCGAAATTCCTGGAGGAAGCAAGCCAGGGGCAGACAAGCCGGGGGCAGACAAGCCGGGGGCAGACAAGCCGGGGGTTAACATACCTGGTACAGATATTGTTGGTAATCCTAGCCCTGGCGCTTGGTGATTTCCTGGAGCTGACAATCCTGGAGGGGCAAGTCCAGGGGCAGGTGGTGCATTGAACCCAGGTGGGAAGGGTTCGGTTGTAGTTATATTTTGATGTTTACCTTCTTGACGATCTGCTGAAGAGTCTACCGACAAAGATGCGTTGATAAATTTATTGCTATCTTGCGACATTATCGGTACTGCAGATCCAGCTGAAGGTAATGGTTCCCCTAAAATTGGTGAAGCCGATCCGTCCGGTCTGAATCGCTTTGGTTGTGCGAAATCCGTTTCGCTCGAAAACATTCTCTTCCTTCCGAATGTTTGCACGTAATTATCTTCTCGCAATGTACCATTAAGAACTGCTAACTCCCTTAGTTGCCCTCGCTTCAAGTCATTCTGTCCTTCAGGTGAGGTAATTGCTTTAATGACAATGCTCTCGCAGGCTTTGATTCCAAGTGGAATCTTATCTTCTGTGTCTGCAATAATTATACAATGAAGCGGTTCGTTCATATTTGTTGCTCCTTTAGGAAGATCTGCAACAGATTTCCCGGAACGAACAGACCCTCGCCCTCTGATTGATATTTTACAACCTGATTCTTGTTGCAATTTCTTTAGAGTATTCCCACGGGGACCGAGTAATAAGCCAACGAAATTTATCTCAGGATACTCATCCGAAGGAATGAAGTATTTATCCTGAAATTTTGAAGGCCTCTTGTAATCATCGGGTGCAATAAAATGAGGTATCATTTTCAAGGCAATTTCTACCAATCGATGCCTCTCCTCTTCTAACTTCCTTCTGTACCTTTGTTCTCTTGTATTTGTTCTCTTACCTCGATTATCATAAACAGGAGGAGGTGATGGTGATCTGTTTCTTGACATAGGAGGTGTCACGTCATTCATTCTAAGTTTTGAAGTAATTTCTGCTATTCTAAACATCACTTGATAGGATGTCTGGTGTTCAGGAGCAAGAGCACCTTTTACTATTGTTGGGAATCCAAGTTGATGCAGGACTACATTGTCCCGTGATCTTGAACCCCACAAATCGTCATATGTATTAAGTTTACGACCCCTCTCCATTGCTTCTTTGTGTGCTACTTTACTTTTATATCAACAAGATGAGTTAAGTTCATTTTGATTGCACTTTTTTTTTCCTTTCGACTTTTGCCGAAGTAGTTCTGTTATTTAAAAAAATGTTGAAAGATTAATTAGCAAGATATTAACAAATAAGAGGATACTCCCAGGTTACACACCATAAGCTTTAAAATATTGTCAGTATTTATTGTTAAAAATAATAATGAATAAAAAAAAGATTAAAAGAATGCTTGATCGAATGAAAGGTAATATTTTTAGTCATTATACACTAGCCAACATGTCAGCGACCGCAGATTTCACTTTGTAGAATACTTCTGAGGGGGATCCATCGACAATCGTCTCTGCTTCATTGATTTTCCTGACCAGAACTTTTCCATCGACTACTAGAATACCTTCGCCTTGAAACTCTGCTTTGTGATTTTCGGCCGTCAAACGTCTTTTTAATTCTGGCAGTCTAACATCACCTATCCTAAGTGAGCTATGAGAATGCAATGCCAATTGGTTTTTCGATGGTTGAAGTATCATCTTCTCTCTGTGCGATTTAGGATCCTTCTCTCGAATTAGTCTTCCTACCACATGCGCGACAGAATATTCGCGACTAATTTTTTGCCACTTGAGCAAATGATCAAGCGTTGGATCGATAGATATGTCAAATGCTTTTATGGCAGTGTCTACTTCAATTGTTAACGATGCTTTCATGGAAACTGCATCAATAGATCTTTTCTGTAGGTTTTCGAGTATTGACGAGCTTTCAGCCAGCACAGAAGGTAAGGACAAAAGTTTCCTCGGTTTTAATGAAGACCAAATAATGGTCGTTGACCTAGCGTTTACAACACTTGTCAAATCTATAAGAACTAAAGAGCAACGAACGTTGGTCTTCGTTTTTTCCAATGATCTTTTGTAGATATCATTTTTCAATGGGTCCAAATAGCTTAGATCATCATAGTTCTCTGATTGCTGTTTAGCATTATCAAGTTTCCTCTTTTTTGAAATTTTACGTGAACCTTGGCTATCATGAGAATCACCGTTAATGTTATAACCGTCATCATCGAGCTCGTGTTTTTTCGTTTGAACTCCACCATACGATTCTTCTTGCGGTAAAAATGAAGCAAAGTCAACAACTTCGCCGTAGTCATCATTTTTCACCTTGTTAGCATAAAACTGGAACATTTGTTGTTTTGCTGAGGCTGTTGTTTGAATAATTGTATCTACAGGTATCTCGATTTTTACTGCCGCAGTAGCTTTCCGTTTATTTGGATTCAGAACATCAAGATCCTCTTCCTCATCACTACTTTCATCATTAAATAGACTTTCATTCGTTTCTTGTTCCTTTTTTTGAAGCTCCTGCATGACAGTATTTCTTTCTGCATTTCTTGCCTCTATCTGGGTCCGTATTTCTTCCATCTCTTTTTTGTCTAAAATGGTGGTTTTAGGAATCTTAAGGGCCATTGAATCAGAGAAATTTATTGCATTACCATCTAAGGCACTTCTACTCCCACTTTTTACCGCCTGCTCCCATTTGCCGTATAGCTTTTGAAGAGGATGGTCTGCAGGTAAGTTTACATTCTTTTCGGTCAAAATCGTGGTGACTTTTTCTTTTGTGCATAGTCTGTTTATTGCCTGGGATAACAAATCTTCAGCCTCCGAAACAAGACATATTTTCACTCCCGAAAAACTATTTATTTCATTGACCCTAATAATCTTCAGTCTCGAAATCAAGTCGAAAGGTGATCTATTGTCTCTTGATTCCCAGGTCTTGACTACTTGAGAAGAAAGCCATTCTAACATGGACTTTGCGTACGTGATTGAACGCCCCCTCGAATAAGAAAGCAACAACACATGAATATCAGATCTTAACCCATCTTTTTTATTTTCATACAAAAAGTTGTTGATTAAGGCTAAGATTTCAAGTAGTTTCCCACCAATTTCTACTGGGATAAGGATCGAGCTATTGAATTGAAGTGATCGTTTCATTGTATCATAAAAATGTTCCACCCTTTTTCTTTGAGGTTCTGATGATCCTAATATATCAGTATTAGTGATGACTGACGTAGGCCTCATCAAAGAGCTTGTTGGGTTACCAGACTTGTCTAACAGATCAGCACTATTCAATATAGTATCCCTCGTATGATTCCAACGTGGCGCGTACAAAATTTTTTCTGAATACGTTGCAATTGACCAAATTGTCCCACCGGGAGCATATCCTGAATTATGAGCAGTAATTTTTAATCCTTCAAAACTATTTTTCATATCTATTGTCTGCGAGTACTTAACCGTCTGTACAGAGTCGAAAGCGCCCTCTACATCTTCTAGATCCATTCTTGCATTCTTGTAAGGCCCAACGATCCCAGCAGATATCAAAAAGTCCAATGAATTCACTCTTCCAAGGTTACAAACTGGTAATGTCCCAAAAACCTGTATCCGTGACTTAAAATGCGCCAAAAATTCCGAAAATATTACTGCATAAGACCCAAGACATTCCAAAGTTGGTTGTGAAATTAAAATAATATCTACTTGCACAATGTATTCCGACCAAAATTCCTTAAATTTATCAAAAGAAGTTGATCCATTCCAACCAGGGTCTAGCAATAACGTTGCGTTATCAAATCGTAGGATCGTTCCTTTAAATTCCCCATTATTGCTTCTACAAGCTTCGATAGAATAGGTCATTACCTAAATTCTATCCACCAGCACAAACGCTCCAGCTTGGCAATATGTTCACTAAATGTTAAATAATCTAATGGGGTTGATGTATACGTTCATGCAAACTCAATCAGTTCTTTTGATGTTGGCATTAATTGAGCCGGGTAATTACCATGAAATTCATACTGCTAACTGACGGCAGTCAGAATTTCAACTATATTGAAAGGCATGGAGAAGCAATTTTATGACAACAACATCATAAGTAGTTTCTTCTAGAATGCTTACTGCCAGTCCATTTTCGATGAAGTATCTAATTGAAACTAATAGATTAGCGTGACTCTCATGAAAGATAGAGCCGAAATGGCTGACAAAATCATCATGTGACCATGACGTTTTTATTTGAATAAGGGGAATAACTAGTAAGCTAATCCCTTCCCCCCATATCTTAATTGAAACATTACAAAGACTAAAATAGTCTTTTGGTGATTACATAAAACCTTGAAAAATTAATAATTAATTTCATTAGTTAGATGTGTGATGAGATTTCCTATCGAAATCCTTGATCAGTTTGTTACTAACGGTTTGGATAGCTTTGAGACCCTTATGTCATGGTCGAAAATAGGGCCTCATTTCAAACATCTCGTTGAAGAAAACTTAGGAGTTTTAGCACTTTGGGATGCAGATAAAGAATCAACAAGAGCATCGCCAGCACCCTTAGATTATGGAGCAATTTCTGGAGAATCTAATACTCTCTGTGTATTTTCGGACTGGTTTAGGTACGACAGTGTTGAAGAGTTCCTCTCGAGATTCAGTAGCATATTAGTGGTTATTGTAACTGATAGAGGATATAGTGATCCATTAGCTTCAGCATTATCAGAGCTTGCGAAAGGTTTAAGTGAGGAAAAGGTAGAGAATGAAGGGGATTGTTCTGCTGCGATCAAAAACCTTTGCATAATATATAAGACAAAGGCAAACTTCATATCAAAATTTTATTTTAGGGAACTTCTTCATTGCTCTCATTCCTTAAGATTAGCTGAACTTCATATAGTTGGAAATGGAAGTCTAAATGAAAGTTTAAACATGTTTGATCTGGATACTTGTTTCGAAATCACTAACCTTCACAATGTCGAGGTTCTATACACATTGAATATTCGCAGCTCAGGAATATTGGTCGCAAAAGAGCTAAAGACTATTAAACGACTTTTCATCGATCCTAAAAGGAACGTTTTTGAAGCACTTGCATCGGCGCCCCATCTTTCTAACATTGAAAACTTCCAAATGCCGGCTGGTAAAACCGTGCGGCTACCACCTTGTGATAATCTTACACTAACAAATTTTAATACTGATATACCAAGAGAATTGATCGATGGTTCTCATGTGCGTGGAACAATTGTAATTAAATGTTCATTAAAATGCACAAGTTCCATTTTCCAAAGGATAAAATGTCCACACTTAAAAGCTCTACATCTAGAAATGAACCGGTCAATTTGGGGGAAAGTTGCTTTTTACGAATGTTCTTTTGGTAGCCTAGAAGTTTTCAAAGCCTCAATAGATACAGATTGGCAAACATTACTCAGCTGCGGCGCTGATAACTTGAAATCTATTTCAGTTTCCATAGGCCGTTTCAACGACCTCGTCGGAATCGAGCATGTTCCATTTAAGCTTACATCCATGGAATTCCTATCACCGAAAAATAGGGATTCTTTGAGAACAGTCACATCCAAAAAACTAAAAACCATGAACCAAGTATCAACTCAGACACTAAAAGACCTATTAGACCTTAAATTCGAACTGTTCACCCTATGGGATTGCCTCCTTTTCCAAAACCTTATACTCCCTGCAATTTCAGAGCACTCCAAACTTTGCATCTTCCTTGACAAAATCTCAATATACCAAGAATTGTGTCCTGTTACACCATTTGAATTTTTGTTCGATCGTTTCAATGCCTGCAATCTTGACATAGAACATGGTATAATCAAATTTCTAGTTCCTAAAGTACAAGAATTCAAGGTCATTCCAGTTGAAAATATCCCTACTAAGGCTTCTACTTACCTTTCACAAGAGCTCTCCCTCGAAAACTTCCTTCTAGACCTTTCATCCTCAGCTGACTGTACCATATCTCCCTCTGAATTCAGGAAGAACAATTTATTTACCAAATCTACCGCTCGGAAAAGGACGAGCACCCTATCACAAGTACGCCCTTTTGCAATAAGAAGAACCTCATCTGCCAGGACTCCAATACATTCTATTGCACTCAACAAAAGCCCAGCTTTAAAGGCAGATCACCGCGTAGTCCAATTTATATTCATTTGACACTTGAAGCTCTCTTCTCACTATTCGGAGAAGACTAAATATTAATTAGTTTACTTTTACCACTGAATGACAAATCACTACCAAAAAATCACTGTCAAGACCCCCTTACTTACATTTAGTCAAATTAACATAGTTTTAAGCAATTAGAATCTGTATAAACAAAATACTTCTGTCAAATCGACAATGATGTATAATTATTTAAGTCACTTGACTGATTATGTAATCTGAAGTTGTTTTAAGGAAAAGGGCATTTACAAATGTCCTTCAACATATAATTACCCTTATGAATAAAAATACAAAGAACAAAATCTCTTTCTTAGGGATCAAGTATTGACTCTCTAGTCATATTTGCTGTCTAACTAGATCGCCGACACTAAAATCACAAACAGCTAGTTCAGGAATCTCTTTAACACGGGGACCTTGACAGTAGTTACCCTTACTATCAGCTCTTTGAAGGTTCTAAGCTTTGGTTGTTGAAGTCTCTGAACATTCGTAGGCTGAAAAATTAAAATTCGCCACTAACTATTACGAACAGAGAAGAGAATCTTAAAATGAGTAAAAGCAACGCAGTTGAGAGTCCAATTCCTTTGAAAGACTCAAGAATTCGATTTTTGAAAAGTGTCGAAATGGCACCAGATAAGAGAAGTTCAAGCAGTGGCGATTTTGGATCAAAAAAGGCCAAATTGTTAGGAAATTTGGTACCAGGAAATGGTCTTGAGGTTTCTGGTCGCAATTCACCTCGGGCAAGATCTGCAACACCAATTTTAACATCAGGTATGAACAGTGTTGGCGGCGAAAAAATGTTGAAGGATCGATTGGCACATTTCAATCTTGATTATGTTGAAGATTATGAAGAGCATGAAAAGCATTTGTATGATCCAGAATCGAAATGGTTTGCCAGGAGGGTGAAGCCATCGACTTTGTTGGACACATATGTTCCATATAAAGTTGAAAGTCATTTGGAGCAAGCTAAATATTTATGCCATGTATTGGTTAATTTATATGTGGCGATTTATTCGATGGATATTCAAGGGCTAGTGAATATAACAAGCCGAGACTTGGCTGAATTTAAAAATGAGGTTTATGATTTGGCATTGAACTCGGACATGTTTCGACTTGTGCAGGATATGGAAGAGGATTTAAATGATGTAGCCAAATTTGACGAAGATGATGAAAACGACAGTTGGGAATTGTTGGAGGAAAATGACTTTTTAGATGGTGCGACACCAGATTTTGGGGTATCGGGAAAAATAACTGCAAAATCTTCCACCGTAATTAATGTGAATCATTGGACCAACGAGTTGAAAAACTGCATGCATTTTGAGTTTCCTTTGACTTTGCGTAAAACACTAGCAGTTGTTTATTACAATCTTTGTATGGTGAGGGGTCAAAAAGTGTATAGACAATTGCATGCTGAAATTTTTGAGAAATTGGTATCAGATGATGATGACGGTACTGATTTCACTCAAGAACTTTTAGGAATTGGCTTAAAACTAGATTACCGGCCCATGAAGGAGTTTTTGAAGGAATTTCTACCCACCGTCGAACCGGATTACAAAGTTTACGACATATCATCAAGATCAGATCTTCAACTATTCAGATTGTTGGTAATGTTATCTACCATGGCTAAACCATTTTTCGACCAGGATGATGATAGCATTTTCGAGAATACTATGGATTATTTCATTTCGTCGTTAGCGCCTGAAACAGTTTCTGTGGCTCTACCGGCAATTACCTGTCTCGTTCCATATCACTATCATGAAAAGCGCAATATTACGGATTATTTTCCATTTATGTTCAAATTGTGGTCCAGTACGGTGGCTGATAATTCTTTCGATACCCACATGTATGCATTTGCAGGGCACGTAGCATTTGACGCATATTTCCAATATTTACGTGATGAAAAGCCAAAAATACTAAACATATCAGGAATTGAATTTGAAAAGTTCGGTATATTCTCTGAAAGGCAGATTGACTTTATTTTGAATAGGATAAAGAACCACATCAAGGATGACTATCAAATTTGTTCATTCACTAGGGTAGTAAGGCCGTTGATATATTCTATTAATGGTACCTATCCCGATGGTTTATTTGATAAAATTTCAGAGCTATTAAAATCTATCGAGACTTATGTTCATCCTTCAAATAGTGGTCCCTGGACAGAAATAGTGGCGAGGTTCATCCATGGATTTATAAGGATGTACCATGAAAGACATATGCGCGAAAAGAAATCGGAACTGGTTTACAGAACTGAACTCAAATTAACCGAAGAATGCCATTCAAAAATGGTTGACCTCTTCCTTGAGCTCCTTTTGGTTGGATCCCAAAATAAGGACTCTGATGTTGCAAATTATTATATCTCAAGTCTCGTTTATTTGTTAGATTTAAGACCAAAAAATGGATATAAAATTTGTGATAAAGTTTTGGTGGATGTTTATGATTCTTTAACAGACCAGTATGTGAACTCAAATCATAGACTAAATACTTCTTTGAAACAATTAACAAGGATTGCAAGATTTATGACTGTCGACAATATTTATCGGATTCATATGACAAACATTCTTTCGATTTTGATCAATAAAATCGATTTTAATGATATTTCATTGACAGCATATCTATTCAACTGTATCGTTTCCATCACTTCATTTATTCCTCTTGAGAACTTCATTGATGAAGAAGAGTACCTGACTTTTGAATCACATACCATTCCCTTCATTGAAGAGCATATCTACTGTTTGAAAGAAGGCCACTGTACCCCAAACTTTGTTTACGATGATACAGTATTGGAACAAGCCTTCAGGGCTTCGACAACAGCTTTTGAGAATTGTTTGCGAGTTTATGTTGACAAGATATATCAACTTGTAGATGTAGACTTAGAAGCACTCATGGTCAATAAAATCAATCAAGTTACGATGCTAATGATGGACGCT
Source organism: Kluyveromyces aestuarii (assembly GCA_003707555.2). NCBI lineage: Eukaryota > Fungi > Ascomycota > Saccharomycetes > Saccharomycetales > Saccharomycetaceae > Kluyveromyces > Kluyveromyces aestuarii. Next base: position 272,204 of record PPJO02000014.1, read on the forward strand.
ATGAATGATGAGATGTTTAATTATTTCGAAGGACTCTTTGAAAGAATGTTCTGGGAAAATGATTCCTTCAAAGTTCAGACTCCCAACAACGAACTTGTTACTGTTCCACTTGGCGCTGCAGTCAAAAGAGACAGTTCTCTTGCAGTAAGGTTATTCAGAGATTTAGGTTTTAATATCAGAGAACAAATAAAAGGTGGAGCTGGCTCAATCAGAAGTACTTCAGAAATTCAGCCAAGGGATCGTAAGTTGGCAACACTGCTAACCGCTCTAAATGATGTTCTCAGAGAAGCTCATGAATCTATCCTAATTTTCGGTCAAGATTTGATAAGCCTATTGGAATTTATTTACGATAGCATTACCAATACACCATTGGATATTATCACCTCTATGTTGTTACATAATACACTAGAGGCACTTACAACAATTGAGATTGTCGATACAAGACTTTTCCCAGAGCATGTTTCAATTTCACAATCAGAGAAATGGGGTGGATTGCAGTTTGATACCCGAAAGTACAATAAAGAATTCCTTGATTTCAAATGGCACAGTCCTAGTTCAGAGGAAATTGATTTCGCTATTGATTTATTCGAGCGCTTTTCCAATTATGCAAAGAAGAAGATCGAAGAGCTGATTAGTTCTCCCCAACAGAATGCTACATATGTTGATTCATTCAAGAAGAATATTTTGATCTTGACTAACGTCTTATCAGGGTGTAGCATGTTGTTTGACTCAGATTTTAACCAAAGGAGTAAGGAGGTTTGTGGCATGGATCCTTACAAAAGGAAGCTTTTATTGTTACAAAAGTTAAGAGATTCATCGTGTGATGATCAAGAAATGCTAGTTGATATCGAACAAGTTAGACAAGAATCCACTTCATCTGATATTGAAATGGCAGATACTAGTAGAGAAGCGTCTGTACAACCAAATGTCTTTTCAATCACAAGCGAGTTTGATCCAGATGATAATCATATGCTTGTTGATTACGAGACAGAACAATCAGAAGCACCCTCCGGTATGGCTACACCAGTTCCAGGTGGTGCCATAGGTGACGACGGCTCAATGATGAATCCGTACGTTGCATTCAGAGAAATTGATATTTTTTACTATAACTACTTCTTTGGTCGAACATCAGATGAGAGACTGAACGATTCTAGATATATTAAAATCCATCATTTAAGAAATGAGATAGGTTTGTTTTTCCATCACGTTTTCAAGTTCTTGAACATTAATTATGAAAACTCGACGTCAGTTTTCCAAGCGCTTTTGCATGGATTGAAAGTCTGGTTTACAGATCTCGGGCAAGAAACTATTTTCAGGGATGTTCATACGGCTGACTTATCGCTTGATTTCGTTGAAAATATTCAGGCAATTGCCCACTGGGAGGAGCCATTCCTACCATATACTAGAACCTATACTGCAATCTACGCGCAAGAGTTCCATATGGCAAGAGTAACGCTACATTCCACAAACAGAGTGCCATCTAAACTTGAGGCCAAGCTTTTGAACGATGTGGTTTCGCTCTCCTTGTCAGTCTACTCTAATGTTCATCGCCCTGCTCAAGGATGTATGATTCATGCCATGAAACAGTTAATTGGTTCCTATTCAAGTATTGTTAAAAAGGTCTTTAAGGAATTCCAAGATACACTAGATGCTGATGACGATGAAACACCTAAGAAACTGGAAGTTTTGCTTCAGGTTCTTTCAATGAAAAAAATTCAAAGAAAAATGATGTCAGACTTCAAAAATCTAGGTAGAATGATAAAATTGCTGCTGCGTGCTACTAAAGTTCAATCCGATAAGGTCGCTAATTTATGTGATCAGTTATTGGATAGTATTCCAAGCGGTTTAAAAATTCCATCGGCAGTTTGCCTTTTTGACAAAGAAGCAGTCGGGATATTAAAACCCAAAGACGCTTATATTGACAGACAAGTGGAAGTTGTTAAAAAGGTAAAAGATAAGAAAAGACAACTTTACGTGACTGTTTTGGAAGATTTACATTCGGATTTGATAAAGATGCAAAGAAACGACCCGGAAATGAGGTGGAAAACAATTTGCCAAATCCTAAAAATTATTCAAAAGATCCAGTCACATTTGGAGATTAAACCTAATGGAGATATTTTGCTCCAAAGTTTTGAGTTAACCAAAACCAAACATCCTGTCGTTGTTGAAAATTGTTTAATAACAATGTTAAATGTCTCGAATAAAATGATATCCCTTGGAAGCCACCACTATAATGTTGATTTGGCATTTAGCTCTGATTTTAGGAGAAAATATGTCGAATATTTGGATACAACAGGAGAAGGGTTTCAACAAGAATACGAGAAAGAAATGGATAATCTCGAAAATCCAAAATATTTCATTGATTCTAGGGCTTATATTGGTAGGTTATCGTGGGGTCGTAAATTGGGAGTCGTGAAAGTTGAAAATCAAATACCGTTCGGATTGAAGGACGAAGATATGAAGATTATGAAAGAATTTGGTAATTTAATTACCAAGGAATGGTTGAGAGAAATATGCAATACTTTCATTCAACAAAACGAATTCGAAAGTAAATTTAGTACCATGCGTTTAAATTTGATAGGTATTTTTGTCCATTTGATTTCGAATGATTGCTGCTCTATGAAGTACGAGGATATCCTAGATCTATGCCAGGAAATATATGATAAAGATGAGAAGCCTTCTTTGATCGCATGTAGTGAAATTATAGCGGGGTTGTTAATCAGTATCAAATATACGACAGCTGAAAATTTGGTGAAGTTAAATGCGTTCTTGACGAATTTCTTGTCATTATGGCTAGATCGAGGATACAATGGTACTACAACAGATATATGGAGAATATTGGCTTGGTGGATTGCCTCCTTCATTGATCTACGTAGATGTCCCCCAATTTATGAAAGGCTTTTGAAGATTGACGGTTTGTTTGGTGTTGATACGGAGTCCTCTTTTGAAATCAGTGGGAAATTGAACATCGTGAAATATGCGATAATGAATATCAACTTTAAAATGGGGTCAGTGCAAGGAATTTTAAATAATTTGGTATTTGACCATCCATCTGATGTCATTCGTGAAGAGGTAAGCAACGTTCTAAGGGTTCTTATTAGCGTCAAATCTGGGCCTCACTTTCGAAATGTTGAAGAATTGCTCTCATCCTCAACATCGCCTGAGTTTCAGGTTCGTACTCTACCTTCTATTTTCGAAGAAAAGATAATTAGCCTATTTGAAGAAATTGAATCAGAACGGGCCACAATCACAGAACTTTCTCCAAAGGAAATTACCAAAACTAGGTATTTCTATTTGGCAACTACCATGTTTTACTGGATCTTAAACATGACTAGGACAGCAGCATGTGTATTCATTCCAAAATTAACCAAAAAATACGTTGCTCCGTTTTTGATGAAGTTAGACAGACTGAGAGATGTTTGTAAGTTGGCGAATATCAAAGCCTACAACGTCTACTTGGAACTATCTTATATTCCAATGAATCGTGAAGTAGTATCTGAAATGGTCTCCCTGTTAGACGATACTGACCTGGCCAGCTCTCACGAGATTCGTGTCAATTTAACGTTTGCTGAAAACATTTTCTCCACGCAATCCATGCTCATGTTCGATGAAGACAAAAAGAAGGTGCTAAACTTCATTGTCTCTCAACTATTCAATGAATCCAGCATCGAAGTGAGACTAAAAGCAGGGAAAGTCCTCTCTGGTATAGTTCACAACATCTCAAACAATGAGCAAAAATTAAACGACCTATTAAAGCTCTTCAATGATAAACTTGCCATCCTCTCCTTTGAGCAAAAATCTCAACTTGCAAAGACCAGCACCGAAATTCACGGGTCTGTACTCGGATTAGGAGCTGTCATTGAAGCATTCCCCTATGTATCTCCCTTACCGGAATGGATTCCTCAGAATTTAGAACTCTTAGCATCCTGGGCAAGAACGAACGGCATGTGTGGGTCCGCTGCCAAAGAAATTATTTCAAGATACAAAAAAGTTAGAGCAGATACTTGGCATTTAGACAGATTACAATTTACAACAGAACAGTTGGAAGATTTGGAAGGTGTTCTTTGGAGAGGTTATTATGCGTAGACGCAACAAGCCTATCTATATATATATATATACTTTGAAACTCTTCAATTTATTGAGTCCTTATTTAAGTATGCAAATCATCAATACTGAAACATATTGAACCTTTGGCTATCATTCTGTACGACGATGAAAAGGGAGCGAAAGTTAAGAACATCAATGGATTTCCTTCAACAGATAATTTCACGGATAAAATCGATAAGCCGAATCTCAGAAATCGGAATTGACATTAACCTAAAGACTCATTGAGGAGCTTTTTAGGACTATTGGTGGAATATCTGAGGAATTTCTTAGGCGTGAATTGGTTTCCAGTGAAGTAATAGGAACATGTCGGGATTAAGAACCGCATCAGCTGGAGGAGCCAGCATGAATAAAAACTACGATTCTGTCATGAAAATTCTATTGTTAGGAGATTCAGGAGTTGGTAAGTCGTGTTTGCTGGTTCGTTTCGTGGAAGAAAAATTCACACCAACGTTTATAACCACCATCGGCATCGATTTCAAGATTAAAACGGTCGACATCAACGGAAAACGCGTAAAGTTGCAACTATGGGACACTGCAGGCCAGGAGAGATTTAGAACAATCACCACAGCATATTACCGTGGTGCCATGGGTATCGTGTTGATTTACGACGTTACTGATGAAAGAACGTTTGAAAATATAAGACAATGGTATTCTACTGTGAACCAACACGCCAGTGAGGACGTGGTAATGCTACTAGTTGGTAACAAAAAGGATCTTGACAATAGAACTGTCTCATACGAACAAGGTGAGGCTTTGGGTAAGGAGTTAGGAATTCCTTTCATCGAGGCAAGTGCCAAGGATGATACTAATGTCAGTGAAATTTTCTTCACGCTTGCAGGATTAATTCAAACTAAGATTGACGACGGAAAGATGGAGGGCAAATCGGAAAAAGAGGGCAATATAAACATCCGTGGTTCTGGTTCTGGTGGTTCCAAGTCAAATTGTTGTTAAATTCGATTTTCTTCAATGATTTTTCCACTCCAATATCTGTAGATATATAGATGCTTGTATAACAGCTAATGCCTACACCAACTGCTGTATTATCATCATGCTACTAGTAAATCATCGAACATCGTATTCATATCAAGGTTTCCGGTATAACATATATATATATATATATATATATGTATATAAATATTATCACGTGCCACGCCACGTGCCATACACTGTTTTTTCAATTTTTTCCAATTATTTAATCAAGTTCGTTAAATGTATGTATATGGCATGCATAGAAAGATTTCATTTATATATATATATAGAATTTAAGGGTCGCCTAAAAGAATTCAAACTAAAAAAAGTAAATCAGCAGGTATCTCCACTTTGAAAGGCAAAATTCATAGCTCGCCTTGCAATAAAGTCATCTTACCAATTGTTGAAAATTGATTCAAGTTTTCTTTGTGGTGAAAAATGTTATTTGGTGTAAAACTTGCAAATGAAATATATCCACCATGGAAGGAATCGTATCTTGATTATGAAAAGTTAAAGAAGTTATTGAAAGAATCTATCATAAGAGATTCAGAATTGAAAAGATCCAAAAGGAAAGATGGTAAGGATCGTGACAAATTTTGGACGGAAAAGGACGAGTCATTATTTGTTTCAGCACTAGATGAAGAGTTAGAAAAAGTGTACAGTTTCCAGACAAAAGCTTATGACAAGGTTATGAAACAATTGAACAGACTAGAGGATGAGACAGAGGATGAAGCTGCGATTCACAATATTGACTTTGAGGCGTTTCATCAACAGTTGGAAGAGTGCTTGAGTGAAGCGCAGGAATTGGACAATTTCCAAAGATTGAATTTTACAGGGTTTACCAAGATTGTCAAAAAGCATGATAAGTTGCATCCAGGGTATCCTTCTGTGAAATCATTGTTACAGGTAAGATTGAAGGCGTTACCATTTCATTCAGAAGAGTATTCGCCGTTGTTATACAAGATCTCGTACTTGTACAATATCTTGCGGATGAATTTTGCGTCAGTTTCAAAGTCATTGGCGAATTCATCCAAACTATCGTCTCTCCCTAACCATGAGGAAACAACATTCCAAACTTTTAAATTTTGGGTTCACAATGAGAATTTGATGGAGGTGAAGACAAGGATTTTGAGAAGGTTGCCAGTTTTAGTTTATGCGCAGGTGCCTAGCGAGAATGATGATCTTATTAATCGATTGGAGTCCAATTTGTTAAACGATGATGGTGGTCCAGCCATGTCTAGTTCCAGCAATGAGACAGAGGATGGACATATCAATAAGAGTCTTGAGCCTTACATCTGTTCGTTATATTTTGATAACGAATTTTTTGAATTATATAATAACAAGTTATTGAAAACTAATCAAGCACCTACTTTAAGATTAAGATGGGTTGGTAAGTTGGCTGAAAAACCTGATATCTTTTTAGAAAAGAGAATGTTTGTTGATAAGGGAGATAGCTTAAGCAGTGAATTTGAAGAAACCAGAATAAAATTGAAATCGAAACATATTAGTGGGTTTATATTTAACGGTGACTCTGATATCAAGGAAAATACTTTGAAAAAGTTGAAAGAGTCAGTACACACTGAAAGTCAACTTGGTAAAATTGAGTCAGACTTTGACTCTATTCAAAAATTTGTAATGGAGAATGAATTACAACCAGTGTTAAGAACTTTATACACTAGAACTGCGTTCCAAATTCCCGGTGATGACACCGTTAGAATCACGATTGATTCTGATATTACTTTCATTAGAGAAGATTCCTTCGACAAAGATAGGCCTATCAGAGATCCAAAAAGCTGGCATAGAACAGATATCGATTCCGATGTTAATAACCCAATGAAGTTTGTAAGACCTGGCGAACTCGCTAAGTTCCCTCATTCAGTGATGGAAATTAAAGTCAAGACTTCTGCTGCTCAAGCTGCAACCTCTGAAAGCGCTTTATCCAATGTTCAAATCAATGGCCGTCAATCAAGATGGATTTCAGAATTGACCAACTCACATTTGGTTAAAGAAGTCCCCAAATTTTCCAAATACATTCAAGGTGTCGCTTCGTTGTTTTCTGAAGATGACAAGCTTGATATGTTGCCCTTCTGGCTACCTGACTTAGAATACGATATTAGAAAGGATCCAAAACAAGCATACGAAGAAGAAAAGAAAAAATTAGAGAGACAAAAGGAACATACTGCAAAGATGGATAAGATGAAAAGACTTTCTATCGTTGCCACTGGAGGCATGGGAGGAACCGTTGAAACCCCTTCTACTACTACAGCTAAACTCAGCTCCTCCACTCAACTTATCACTGAACCTCAAGAAGAGGAATCTTCTGACGAAGAACAAGATGAGGAAAATCGTCTCCGTCTCGCTTCTAAGCGTAAACATGTTGCGCCAAATATTTTCGATTTGTTTACCGGTAGAGATTCAAAACTATCTGGAATCGATTCTGAAGATGAGGAAATTGACTTACCTCCTGGTGTGAAAAAACCAACTTCCTACATTAAAAATGCCGGTCCCGTTAAGGTCGAAGCCAAGGTTTGGTTAGCCAATGAACGTACCTTTAATAGATGGCTCTCCGTCACAACTATGCTCTCTGTCTTAACGTTCTCAATTTTCAATTCTGTCAACAGAGCTCGCTACCAAAACCTTGCAGAGATTCTTGCATACATCTATTTTGCCCTTACTCTATTCACAGGGCTGTATGCATACCGCTCCTATCTGCGTCGTTTGAATGTGATCAAAGAGAGAAGCGGCCAACATCTCGATTCACCTTTTGGTCCTCTCTTTGTCGCTCTTATCGTTTCTATTACGCTCCTTGTCAATTTCGTACTTGCATTCAGGGAGGCTGCGCAGGAGATGCATTCTAATCAATTGGGCGATGTAATTTCTCCCGTATTAAAGCCTATCCAGGAGTATATTTTCGATCTCGTATGCTGAATCATCTTTATATAAATACATGTACTTTAATACCTTTCAATTCAAGTCTAAAACAAAATACATGATACTTACTGTTAGCGCTAACCGCCGAGCCTTAATTTTAATATAAATACCCAACATGCACTTCAAAAACACCTAAAAAAACCGTTATAAAAAATAAAATAACTGCAAGATGAAAATAAAACTCCAAAAAGCAAGGACCGTTCACCTTGGTGAAATCTGAACTATTCTTCGCCTAAATATCATCTGATTCATTTCAACACATTTCCTCAATGGATGTTATATTTGATCATATTATTTTTGCCCATCCATAAACTGTCCTTATTTAATCACCTGACCTAATGATTACCCTGTCTGTCCACAACAGCCGCCGGACCGGAGCAAAAAAACTAAAAAAAAAAACGAAAAACAGGTATACACGTGACATGTCACGTGTATACGGTTCCCGACTTGCTCCGAGGCCGATTTAAGCTCCGGATGACCTTTTGCACGGGCAAAAAGTTATATAAACCAAGAGCCACTTTTAGCGTAGCCGGGAAACATAAAAAGATGGTAATAATTTAACGGATTTTATCGAACAAAGTTTTGAGCCATTGCAAACGAAGGCTACAGGATTACCATCAATATACGCCCAGATATTAAACAATGTTCAAGAGTGTCGTAAAGCCAGGTATGGTCGGTCTAAGACCAGGCGTCATGTCCACTAGAGCCATGATGACAAGAATGCAATCCACTTTTGTTGCTAAAAACACCACCCACGAACAAGAGCACGAATTGTTGATTTCTCAAAGAAAGGTTAGACCTGTGTCTCCTCACTTGACCATCTACCAACCTCAGTTGACTTGGTACTTGTCCTCCGTGCACCGTGTTTCCGGTGTTTTGCTTGGATTGGTGTTCTACGGTGTTACCATCGGTTTCGGTGTTTCCACCCTTTTGGGTCTAGGTTTGAACACTGAAAACCTTGTTCAATTCTACAATGACAAGGTTCCTAAGTGGCTAGATATTACTGCTAAGGCAAGTGCTGCCTACTTGTTCGCATTCCACTTTGGTAACGGTATCAGACATTTGATCTGGGATGCTGGTAAGGAATTAACCATTAAGGGTGTTTACAGAACTGGTTACACCGTGCTTGCATTGACTGCTATTGCCGGCTCTTACCTATTGACTTGGTAAGTTCCTTTTCTCTAGTACCAAATCTTTACTGCTACAGGAAAAGACCTCCGTACTAAGGGCCTCTTTTATGTCGATACGTACCACTCTTAAAACAACAACAAAAACAACAACAGCAACAGCTCTATTTATTGCTTAACCAGCTTCGATGATGTCTCATGTATTTCTTATAGCTTGTTATGTAGAAAATTTTATTCATATTCTTAAAACTTCAGAAAATTTTAGTCTTTAAAACACTTTTTTTTATTAATTTTTACTATACAATTTGGAAAGTTATACTTACAATTTGATTGTAGAGAGGTAACAAAAGCTGAGCGATAAAAGTGAAGCATTATGCATAAGAGACGAACTCAAGGGTCACGCTTTGGCTCAGGATATGGGACACGATATCGTGCACAAGGACCAGCTAGTGGTAGAGGTGGTAAAACTAGAGGTGTTAGTGGAAATGGACGTAATAGTCGAAATAATAGTAAAATAAATAGAGTATCCAGATTTGAAGGACATGGCATACCTAGAGGCCCTAAAGCAATGAACGAAGAAGCGGTAAAAGTATTTCAAAAATCTATACTAAGGTTTGAAGATGAAAAATCAAGTTTTCGTTTGTTGGTCCAGGTCGGAGAGGGCACTTACGGGAAAGTTTACAAAGCAGAGAACGTTCATACGGGAAAATTATTTGCATTGAAGAAACTACGGTTAGAGCAAGAGAGGGATGGATTTCCCATCACGTCTATTAGAGAAATCAAGTTATTGCAAGAATTGAACCATGGGAATATAAGTCTCATTGAAGAGATTATGGTGACCGAGAAGAATGCAATTTCTATGGTATTTAAATATTCAGACAACGATTTGTCCGGTTTATTGCTGGATCCATCTATTAAGTTGACGCATGCGAATTTGAAGCATTTGAGTAAACAGCTATTTGTTGGATTGCAGTATTTGCACCAACAACAAGTGATACATCGTGATATAAAGGGTTCCAATTTGTTGATTGACAATTGGGGCAATTTAAAAATAACAGATTTCGGATTGGCAAAGAAGATCGATAGTACGTCGCAACAGACGATGTCAAATACGAATAGGGTGATCACGCTTTGGTATAGGCCGCCTGAGTTGTTATTGGGGGCTACGGATTATAAGTACGAGGTTGATTGTTGGGGATGTGGATGTTTGTTGTTAGAATTATTTCACGGTTCTGCCATTTTCCCCGGCGCAAATGAGCTAGATCAGTTCACTAAGATTGTTCAAATACTGGGCACGCCGACGGTAACAGACTGGCCAAAGATGTTTGAGATGCCATGGTGGTTTATGTTGGTACCCCAATTGCCTCAGGTATACGAAAATGTATTGAAGGAGAAATTCAAAGATATTCCAATGGATGCATTAGATCTGGCTTCCAAACTACTAAGGTACGACCAGGAGCAAAGATATACGGCTTCTGATGCTCTATCTCATCCATTTTTCCAAAATGATCCCATTCCAAAGCCCATTGTTCTGGGTTCTCAATTCAAAGGTTCTCATGAATATGAGGTTAAGAAACAGAGACGTAAGGAAAAGGAAAGACAATAGTGGGCCTTGCATCTTGTCTCCCCTGGTATCCTCCATTCATAATCGACGGCATATATTGATATAGTTTTATTTATTTATAAATATACGTTATACACTTGCGTTTGATCATCCAGATCAAATTCTATTGTTCAACAATGTCAGCCAGAGGTGTCTAATCCGCGGATCCCTTCTTCAACATTTCATTCTCGAAAACTCTGTTACTACCCACGAAGGTACATGCTTGAATAGCTCCTAACTTGGTTATCATGGTGCTTTGCTTTGACATTATTTCCACCTGTTTTGTCGTTTCTTGAAGATTTTGTTGAAGTTCTTTTAAATGTCCCGCCAACCTTATGTACTGCCGTTGTTTAATTTCACTCATATTTATTTACTTTACCAGCAGAGCTATTGAACGTTTTGATATGGATTAATCGGATTTCGAAACACAAGTCGATTTTGGAAAGACCTAGTGTCTCCTGTTTTACTAGTTTTTGTTTTGATTATTAAATTTCAATCAATGTTATGTTGATTTTACTTTTAAAACGTAAATAAACCTATTGACTTTTGATTGATACATAAAAGAAAAATGATTACCAAACAGCAAAGAAGATAACCTCTCAAACATGTCTCAGGTGAACGATCCTGTGGACCTTTTGCAACAGACCAGGGCCAACTTTATCATTGAGACAGATGTTACCAATATTCGAGAAATCAAGTCAAATCTGCGAAAGTTGACGTCAATAATGGCATCAAATCAGACAAAACACGATTCTACTGTCAAACAATTGCAATCAGAACTGACGAAAGAGCAAGCAAAGGCTAAAGCTTTGTCCCATTCACTACAAGAACAATCAAAGCAGGTCAAACGCGTGGAGGAGGGACTAAATTTACCGAAATTAATTCAAGAGACTGAATCACTAGTGCAAGAAATTAACGAATTACAACGAACAATACAATCAGGACTTAAAAAGGTTGTGGAAACGCAGCATTTGCTCACAAATCTTCCAGAAAAAATGGAAGATATAGCAATCCCAACAGAAGATCAAATCAATATTTTAAAACTGCGCCTTTACCATTCAATGGACTTGACAGTCTACCAAGACCAATTGTTAGACTTGAGAAACGAAGCGCGCCCATTATCAGCTGAAAACATCTGGGACAAACTTTGAATTTTACCAACACTTCTGCAAGCGCTTAATGACCCGAAATGCAATGTGCTATCCTATTTCATTGTTTTAAATTCTTTATATAACTATTTACATGCCATTAAACGAGGCAGGAACCCTCGGTAATTTCTAATAAATTCATTGGCTGTTTCCAGAAGAAAAACTTCAAAAGTGTTTTGGATTTCTTCTGCTAGATACCTTAGTCCATTTTGGAACCTTATGTATACCCTTTCTGTAACCCTTAGAATACTTATTGAAGATAGTGTACTTGTCACGAGAAGACATTTGATCTTCACGAGGGAAATTCTCTGCTTTGTTCAACAAACGCAACGACTTCACTTTAGGTTTGATTTTCCTTAAATTTAGTTCAGAACCTTCGGCAACGGTCATGGAATTTTTGGCTAAATGTAGTCCAAGTTTCAAGTTTGAAAGCACATCATCAACTGCTCTTAAACGAGTTCTTTGTCTGGCCTTCTGAGGAGCAGACATACGCCAAGGAATCTTCCACAATAAACCACCTAACAAAGTCTGTGTTGATCTGAATGGTCCAAACATCTTTTAGAAAGTTCTTGGAATATGTTAAGGGGTCAACTGCCAACTCGCGAACACGGTTTTAATTGTTGTTCAATTTATTTTAATGGAAATTTTTCAATTCTTTTTTTTTTCCAAAAATTCATCAAAATTTAAAGCTTTAAGAATTTCCTACCTTTAAATCTACTTGAACCACATGATGTTTTATCAACGTTCAAAGATCGAATATAAAGCAGATCATAAACCTTTAATATGTCTGAAGAAGCACCAAAAAAAAGTCAAAGGTTACCTATTTGGGTCTTAAAACCTAGTGAAGAAAAAGAAGCCCGTCAAAACTTGAAAAGCTATGCTTATGACCAATGTAAGGAATACGTTGAAGCAATGGTAGAATGTTCAAAGATTCATGGTATCAAGTTATTTCCAGCGTGCAGTGCGCCACGTGATTCAATGAGAGAATGTATACTTTCTTACCAAAAGGATTCTAACTTGGATCACCAACGTGATTTGATCGTTCAGAGGAAGATTACAAGGTTAGAAGAGCAATTGGCGAAGCAAAAAGGAATGGAAAGAGGCGAGTAATAGTGGTCGCTACTACAAAATTTCTAGCATTAGATTGGGGTGTAGGTTTTTTCTTCGGATGCACCGTGTAAATAGGGAAAATGGAATTTTTTTGTATATATAAATATATATAACATATGTTACAAATGGTAATCAGTTTGACTATTCTTTTTGAGGTTTTATATTGGAAACTAGAACAAATCCAGTAAATCTTGAGTGGTGGAGCTAGGCTTGGTTGTTTGTGTATTTGTCGTTACTGGCTGATGCTTTTCAATTGGGTTACTGACTGAGGAAGATTGGATGTTTTCCAGACTTAGTTTTGAGATATCACCGGTGATATCGAATAAATCGTTGAGTTCGCTAAGAACGTTACTAGGTTTGTCGATCATAGAGTTTTCATCCAAATCTAGGAGAATATCGTCATTTATGTTTTTTAAGATCTCCTTTGTAGCGATGCCCTTCAATTCACTCATGTCCTTGTCTCTGATAACGTGGATCTGGTTTGGGCGACGTCTGAGTTGAGTGAATGGCTTGTAATAGACAGATGAAAGTGTTGATAATTCTTGTAGCAACAACTGGAGTGTTTCTTTGGAAAAGTGATCCAATGTTGAATGCAGTTGTGGCACTTCATGTGCGTCAAAAATTTGGTTGATTATTTCCTCCCCATTTTCTATTGATAAACATCTCCAATAAATCATGGCCATGTCTCTTATGTCCAAATCATCTACGCTACTCGTACAAAGCTCGAGAACTTTTTGCAACAATGAACCAGGAACCATTTGGTTGCATTTGACCACGGCCATTAAAATTGCCATCTGGGTTAAAGGACCATGCTCGTTGAAATTGGGGGTTAATGCATTTAAAACGTTTTCTATATTTTCGGGTGCAAAATTTGACATGTACCAAACGTAATTGCAATAGCCAGCATCAGAAGAGAACAGGGAATCCACCTCTTCCTGCCAAGAAGACAAAATGGCCCTGCATTGTACTTTATTTGATTCTTGGATCAGCGTCATTTCTTTGTCATGACGTAAGAGATCACATATGCAAGTTGTTAAAACATCTTTAAATTCTTCCCTTTCCTCCAACATTGTGACTAAGTTTTCTACAACGCCGTTTAGAAAAGCGCTTTTAGTATCGTGTCCAGCATCAGAAACCTTTACAGCTAATTGAGAGATAGATTGTATAGCCTTTGTAACGAATTCGTGATCGAACTCCATGACATACTCTTTGAGTTCATTAAGCAAAAGTTGGCATTGCTTCAAATTATCTACAGAAACCAATCTAACCAAGATATCAAGCTTTTCCATTTTGATGTATAAAGGATCATTAAACTTGATATAAAAGATTCTGAGTTCTTTCTTCAATAGAGTGGGAAATGCATCCAAAATAATTCTTATATTTCTTAAAGCCACGTATTGAATTTCAGGTGGCGTTGACATTAAAGAAACCAACGCCGTGGACAACTTACTATAAATAACATCGTTCGTATCATTTAGATTTGGTAGGTGCATTAATATACATTTCACACTAACCAGAACCACAGAGGGATTGACATGCTGTAAGTGTGGAATGACTCTGTCCACGATTTCTTGAGATTCCATAGGATCTATAGATTTGTGTTCTGCCAAGACTTCTAGAATCGTTATTCTTGCCCATTCAGTGCATTCATTCAAAACATTGAGGAATCGCTTCACATTACTTGAAACCAACTTAGGCATGTCTATAACTTTGGTATCAATTTCACGAATCTCATTTAAAGCAGCCAAAGCATTCGCAACGACCATAGGATTATCGTCCATTAACGCGCTTTGCAAATCTTCTAAAACACCCAACTCAATACACAAGTTCTGGTCCAATTGAAACAATTTGGCTACACATAGCACTGCTGTCTTCCTTACGTAAGGATTATCATCCTGTAATGTCTTCCTTAGTGGAATCTCAATGTATTCCAAAATCTTATCAACTCGAATCATCGACATAGTACGGATAGCCATAGCTCTAATCAAAGGATTGGAATCAGCTGCATCACATACAAATGTGTTGACTACAAGAATACAAAGTTCAGGATGAGTTTCCGCATAATTTGACATATAAAGGTAAACCAGCTTCTTCTGTTCGATATCCTGAGTTGCAATGTTCTTCATCACATCTGGGAACAACGACGAAACATCTTTTCCAGATGTCATCTGTTGAATAATCTTCCTAATGGCATCCTTTCTTGTTTGAGGATATGGTGAAACTAATCCATTTCGGAGCTCAAAGAGCTCTCCTTTACTAGAAATCTTTGGTGCTACCCTAATAGAGTCCTTGAAGAACTTTTTGATTTTTTTATCCACTCCCATTCCTATGATTGCAATGGATCAATCCTGTTGAATCCTCTCTCACTAGTCTCTACTCGCAAATATTTAGAGACCTTGTTTCCTAACACGTTCTACAAAAATATATACGAGTTCTATAATCTTTATTTAGAATTGATGGTTTTGATTTTTCACCTTAATTAAAAACGCAAACAATAAAACAAAGCATAATTCACATTCTATGAACTCTAAATGCACCCAGGAAGCCCTCATTATTCTTCTACTGGTTTTAAAATGACATTATGGGGGATTTTTGTAACTCATTTAAGCCATTTTGTTCAATTACTACCTATTTCGTACTATGGCCATTTTATCATGTGATATACACGTGTCACGCACGTGTATATCACATGACCTCGTATCTTAAACGACTTATCAAATTTCGTGCATTTTGTTTCAGATAGAAAACTTCATTTTTTGTTACCTAATAGAGCCTTCAATGTGAATGGCACGAGCCATTTCATTTTAAAAACTGGTGATGGGTGCTATATCCGCCGTGGTGTACGGCTTTGTGTATATTTTTTTTGAAAAAGCAGTCTCGCAAAGTGCTGTGACAGAGGTTACGCGCGACACCCTGACACCGCCCAGCGTATCTTTCAGAATGATGGTGAAATGAGACGCAAACCGAAATTTTTCAACTAAAGCTTCGGAAAAAATGCTTAGGCAAAGAGTACATCGATTAACTTTAGAGAGTTAGTTATAACTTTATACATACTTGATTTTAATTGTAAGTTGAAAAATCACCATACAGCAATATCTAAAAAGATGTCTTCTGACAATGTTATGCTTGTTTTGAGAGGTACCTTGGAAGGCCACAACGGCTGGGTTACCTCTTTGGCTACCTCTGCTGCTCAACCAAACTTGTTGGTTTCTGCTTCCAGAGATAAGACTTTGATCTCCTGGAGATTGACTGAAAACGAACAACAATTCGGTGTTCCAGTCAGATCTTACAAGGGTCACTCTCACATTGTCCAAGATGTTGTTGTCTCCGCTGACGGTAACTACGCTGTCTCTGCTTCTTGGGATAAGACTTTGAGATTGTGGAACTTGGCTACTGGTAACTCAGAAGCTAGATTCGTCGGTCACACTTCCGATGTCTTGTCTGTTGCCATTGATGCTAACTCTTCCAAGATCATCTCTGCTTCCAGAGATAAGACCATTAGAGTCTGGAACACTGTTGGTGACTGTGCCTACGTTTTGTTGGGTCACACCGACTGGGTTACCAAGGTCAAGGTTGCTCCAAAGAACTCTGAAGAAGCTGATGATGGTAGAATTACCTTCGTTTCTGCTGGTATGGACAAAATCGTTAGAGTATGTTTTTTGTTTTGTTATTTTGTGGATTGGTTTACTACAAGTTTTATGAAAAGTTTAATACTGATAAGCTTCCGGGAAATTCTTAGCAAATGATGTTTCTTATATTTGCTACTTCAGACGTTACCTTGCCGGGTTTCGAATGAGACATAATAATTATCACCAAGATCTCTGATGTGTTATGAATTATCCGGATTTTCGTCAGTTGAATTGGACTCTAAAAGAGCTTTATTTTAAACTGAGTTGCCATTTTTGTTGTTCTTCTGAGAACTTATTACTAACAACTTTCTTGAACAGTCTTGGTCTTTGAACGAAGAATCTTACAGAATTGAAGCTGACTTCATTGGTCACAACAACTACATTAACACCGTTCAACCATCTCCAGATGGATCCCTAGCTGCTTCTGCTGGTAAGGACGGTCAAATCTACGTCTGGAACTTGAAGGAAAAGCACGCTTTCATGAACTTCGATGCTAAGGACGAAGTCTTTGCTTTGGCTTTCTCCCCATCTAGATTCTGGTTGGTTGCTGCTACTGCTTCTGGTATCAAGATCTACGACATGGAAAACGAAGTCTTGATTGACGAATTGAAGCCAGAATTCGCTGGTTACAACAAGGCTCAAGACCCACACGCCGTTTCTTTGGCTTGGTCTGCTGACGGTCAAACTTTGTTCGCCGGTTACACCGACAACGTCATCAGAGTTTGGCAAGTTATGTCTGCTAACTAAACATTTGATACGAGTCGCTATTCCATTTTATAAATAATAGCTTGTATAGTATTCTTGTTTTAATGTTTTATTAGGTAGACGATTAATCAATCAAATAGTAAATTGTGTGAAAATTTAGAAATGAATATTTACAGATATAAAATGAATCAGTTTATTGATTGTACTGTGTAATTTTAACAGTCTGAGATTCCCATTTTCGAATTACTTCGTATAGTTTCTTGCCTTCTTGGCATAAAAATGCCTTCAGCTTGATCTTACATATTGTGTTTGACGTCACCAATATATCTCATGCCCCATTGATCACCATTTGCTAATCTTTCTTCATCCAAAACTTTGCTTAAAAGATACCATGGATCACGCGAGCCACCCCATTTCAATAGTTCTTCCTTAAATTTTTCACCATTGACTCTGTTCAAAGGATCTTGCTCAAAAAGGTGGTCCCATATCTTAGAAGCAATTGCTCTATCAAACAAGTAACTGTAGTATGTTGCGCCATACCCAAAAAGATGACCAAATCTTCCACACCAGTTACTGGTATCATCAACCATTACTCCCAAATGGTATTCAAGGTCTTGATAAATTTTTACAACGTCAACTTCTTTTCCAGAGTCATATGCCTCTAATCCATGTAAAGTCAAATCCAATATCGACATTTTGATTTGAGAGAATGTTTCACAATTTTGCAAAAACTGATTTTCAATTTGATGGCTTTTTAACATTTCCATGTTTACGGGCTTACCACTCTTGTAATGGGAAGAAATCATTGATAAGACTCTAGAATCACGAGCAAAATGTTCCATTAAAATACTTGGTAATTCGACGAAATCCGTGGCACAACGGGTACCACTCACATTTTGAAGCTGAGTCCTACCCAACATAGAATGCATTGCGTGGCCCATCTCGTGGAACAGGGTTTCAATTTCATTTAGCTGCAGGAAACAGATACCATCAGAATCATTGGTACTGGTAGAACGGAAATTACATACCAACGAAATTACAGGTAACTGGAATTTTTCACCTTTGCTGTTAGTACCTATTTGGATTGTTGAATTATCTTCTTCGCCATCATACATTTTCCTAGAGCAACAAACGGTGAAATGAGCGGGATTAGGGGTCTTGCCATCTCTTTCAAATAGGTCACAATATACAACGCCAATTAGCCCTTCATGTTCATCAACCACATCAATACGGCGGACCTCAGGGGACCATGTTTCGCCTGTCTTTGGTGTAGAAGGGACCAACTTTATCCCATAAATCTTTTCAAAGAGGTTTGATAATCCCTGCATTACAACACCAAGGGAAAAAAATGATGATATAGGCTCTCCATAGTCAACTGCAGATGATCTACGTTGGGATAATGCTTGAATTGATCCATAGTACTCTCTATCCCATGGTCTCATCAGTTCGAGCACTTCCTCTTGCGATTTGGGTTCTTCCGTTCCCGTCAGTTCGGCTTTCAAAGAGGCTAAGGGCTTAAGTTCATTAGCCGCATTAACTTTGGTAGCCTCTACCAGCGATTCCAAAAAGTTAGTGACATTTTCAGGATTTTTAGCCATCTTACCCTGCAGCTGGTATGCAGCGAAGTTCTTGAAGCCCAATAATTTTGCTAATTGAATTCTTAATTGGAGTAATTTAGAAAGCCTTCCGATTTGAACATTAGCACAACTATGCATTTCTGTCCATATTGTCTTTCGAATCTTTTCATCAGGACAAGTGCGCAATATTGTGTATGGAATGTAACCGTACGTTGGTATCTTATAATTTTCCCCTGTGATATCTTTCTTTAACTGCTTATAAACTAGGTTATTAAGACTATCCTCAATTTCCTCGCATCTGATCTTAACATGATTTTTGCGAACATACTCTGTATTACTGATGAATTCTTGTCCAATAACACTAATCTCTTGGCTCAACCTAATGAATTTATCTCTAATTTCTGGATCCATGTAAATACCTGATTTCTCAAAATCCTCCAAAAGAATTCTTCCTACTTTGATTTCCTCGTCAGTAAGTCTTAACTTGTCGCTATTGTCAAGACACTCATTTAGAAGATCACATAACCTCACATCTGTATTCAATACATTCATAATTTCAAACATCTTCTCGTGGCAATCTTGAGCTATCTGAACATATCTAGCATCGGGATGAGTTGCCCTAATGAATTCACATAAATCAATAACACGACATAAAAGATCACTCAATTGGTCTAAGTCTTTGATATAATGTTTTAACTCCTGTTCATTCTCTATAGAATGAATCTTATTGACAAGCTCTTGTGCTTTATCGTACGAGTGACGGGTGAACTCAAGCAACCCACTTGGTGATTTCAGAAAAGTATTCCGAAATAATCCCGTTTCTAACTCAGGTTGTGATGAGCCTAATGCGAGACTAAATCTTTTAGAGATTGGTTTGAGCTCATAATTCCATTTGTTCAGTTCCTTCCAATACTTATGATCATCAAAGACCCGACGCAAGGGTTGATGCGTGCCTCCAACCGTACTAGAAGCGTCCCGCACAACCTTCAAGCATCTTACCGAACGAAATGAAAGTGAACGATAGTTTGCACCTGTTTGCAACATGATATGAACTATCTAGCAGTTGCCGCGACTTTATTCCTGTTATAGCTTTTTGATGCCTGTTAAAATCTATGGAAATTTCGATGTACTTAATATGTAAATTTTTAATTATAGTATTAGATAAATTCAGATGATATGATAAATTGAAATGAATTTTACAAGTATTTACACAAGCAATATTGAGGGGCATATTGATATAGAATTGTTAAACTTTTTGTGTAGAAGAGGATTTCTGAAGTTCTTTTGACTTAGCCTTTTCAACTTTCTCTAGCTCAACCTCAGATGTACTCACTAATTCTTGGAAGTCAGTGTCCTGTGCAAGAGACAAGCTATCCTTCAAAAGTCTTTCTGCTTTAGGGTAATTTCCACGATGCAGGTTGATGACACCTAAGCCATACGTAGATAGGGCTACAGCCTGTGATGCTGAAGGGTCGATAAGGTCTTTAGGCTGGAATCTAAGTTTTTTGTTCTTTTTTCCGAAACTAATTACGCTTTGATAACAGTTACTTGCCAGATTCAAGCAGAATTCACGTTGTTTCGTCAATTGGGAAACTATTTGGTTGTAGTTCTCATCTTTGTCATGTGGTACTTCTTGCTCTAGTTTGAAAAGTTGGGCTTCAAATTGTTCGGTCTGCAAGTACAATAGAGAACCTAAGTTGGCTTGAGATAACAAAATTTGACCTGGTGGCATATCTGCCATCACCATCCACGTCACTGTTGTCATTTTACAACCCAATGCAGCTAGGATGTCTTTGGTTGAGAGACAGTAAGCAGTGTACAAGTCTCTCGCAGTAAAAAATTCTTCCTTAAAGGGTTCCCATGCACTGCTATTCTTTTGTAAATCCAACACCATATGGCCTTCCTCGTCCATTTTAATTGATTTCAAAATATCATCGGGTACAAACTTTTGTTTGATAATGACAACATCATGACCTCCATCCCTGTCGCTTTTCACCACATCTTGCTTTCTAGTATCAAAGTACTTTTTTAATTCCGGAGATCTACTCAAAATTTCCTCTTGGGCAAGTAAGAGATGGGAAAGCAAAACTTTCTTACCGTACATCAAGTCTTGATTTTGTTCCAATGCCTTAATCAAGACCCTCAAATCCTTCTGCACCAAGTGAGGTCTTGAATCCTCGGGAACCTTGCCCGGTGTATTGAGTGTTTTAAAGTATTTATATGCTAATTCCCAGTAGATCTGGTTAGCTTCTTTAACAAAGTTCAATTTCTCATAGGTCTCAGCAATTTTCAACTGAATTCCCGTATATTCATCACTAATTGGATCCATGCCAACCTTATCACATTGCTCTAGTGCTTCGATGTAGTGTTTCAATGCACCTTGATAGTTGAAATTCTTCTTATCACTTTCTTCCCACAAAGCCTTTCTCAAAGATTTGGCTACTGACCTAGGGAAGTTGTGATGGGGGTAATAAAACCACCACAATCCAAAAGAGATGAATCCTGCTACACCTAACCCAAACAACCAATTGTACCTTTTGTTTTTTGCTTCGTATTGTGGAGGAATGTAATATGAACGTATCGAGTACGCACTGGTTTTAAAGCTTGGCTGTACTACCAAGGTTCCACCGTTTCGACGTCCAAGTGATGATATTAAGCCTCTTGAGCCTCTCATAGAAACTCTTAATGGAAGCATCGTTGGTAAATTGCGTCCTCTGCCTCTGGCTCTTTTACTAGCAGTTGTAGAATTAACAATTTCTAATAAAATGCGCCTTTTTATATTTTGTGATGATTGGCTAGTTGGTACCTTGTAGAAAGTTTTAAAATTTATTGTTGAAACACAATCCCAAGATATATCTTGGGGTGAGTATGTCCTTGTTTGATACTATAGTCAGCGCCAAAAGCTAATTGAATCGTTCTTTGGGCTGCTGCTTAAGGTGTTCATCATCGAAATATTTTGATGAAAGAGCTAAACCAGTTCACGTGACGAAGGAAATAAAGATTACATCAAGAGTTCCATCCATTATAAGAAGATTATTAGCTTTATTGTGCACCTACCTTACAAGTTGACCCAAAAAAGAGTCCAGAAATGTGTGGAAGATTCGCATTGGATGTTGATCCTCAAGAAATATGGGAAGCGTTTGAGAAAAGGGGAGTGACAACGACAGATGACTCGAACCCTTCAGTTCCCGACTTTGACCGAAACTTTAATGTTGGACCAACTCAAATGGCGCCAGTGTATCACGACTCTAGAATAGAGCTCATGAAATGGGGCTTGATTCCTTTTTGGACAAAGGATTTGAAGAAGGCAACCCCATGGAGAACTTTCAACGCGCGTAGAGAGACTTTGAATGAAAGCAGATTGTGGAAGCATACTTTGAAGAGTCACAGGTGTGTTGTTCCAGTAACTGGATACTATGAGTGGATGACAGTCAAAGGCCAGAAGACTCCATTTTTCATTAGAAGAAAGGATGGAGAATTGACGTTCCTTGCTGGTATGTTTGATGTAGTGAAGAGGGAGAAAGAAGGTCAACAAGATATGATAAGCTTCACAATTGTGACTGGAGATGCACCAGAGGAACTTAAATGGTTACATGAACGTATGCCGGTTGTGCTAGAACCTGGGTCAGAGGATTGGAAGAATTGGTTGAACAGGGACAAGCAGCAATGGTCAGACGAAGATATTGAAAAGGTTTTGAAAACGACGTGTGATACTAATATCCTTGAATGGTACCAGGTTTCCCCAGACGTTGGCAAGATACAGAACAACGGCAAGAGACTAATGGAACCATTGCGAAAGAAAAATGGGCTGGACTCATTTTTCAAGAAGCGGAAGGCTGATATTACTGTTGATGAAAACATAAAGAATGAAGAGGGAAATGAGCATGTCAAAGTGGAAATGGAAAACGAACCCCCTTCCAAAAGGGTTAAAGTTGAAAAAAATTGATTTTGCAAACGTTTGAAAGCTCTTGTTCTGCTGTAAGAATATGTTATATGATAAGGTTGTTTTTTATGTTCTCTTATAATCTTTAGTAACTTATGTAGTTTCTGGCATGTTGTCATAGTGAACACTCAATAATTGGCCGCACAAGTATAAAGAGCCACACACGACTACTTTTCTCTCAAGCCCTTGTTGCTGTAACTGAGGCAATATTTGCGTCATGTTGCAATCTACACTTACATTTTTTGTATACCGTCTAACCTCGTTTGCTAAACTTGAAACATCCATTGCCTTAATCCAAGGCATTCCTTCCACAGAACCGAATTCTGTGCAGATAACATGATCATGGGGTCTGATAATGGGAGATAGAAGCTGTTCAAGATTCTTACCCTGTGTTACAGCCAACACGAATGTGAGTGGTTCATCGTCCTTAAACCTAAATTCTCCGTCCAAGTATTTACCTAATTCAATTGCAGCACTTCCATTATGCGCACCGTCAAACAACACTGGTAAGCTTTTTCTAGGAGCAAAATGGTAGTTCAAAAACTGCAACCTACCTGGCCACTCGGTAGATTCGATACCTTTTAATATGTCTTCCTTGTTGAGCTCAACACTACCTGTTAATTGGAGGTAATCAAGCATATACAATGCTACCTGAACGTTGAAAATCTGATATGCCCCTTTCAAAGGTAATTTATCAACTTTGAGAGAGCCCCAACTTTCAGTATCCACAATATGATCGCTACATGGTGTTTCAGTAACCTTGATACGGCACCCAATTGCGTTGGCCTGATCACGAACAACTTCGATTACTTCTGGCTCATTGCTACCATCTAATGCAACAAATTTTGAACCATCAACAATGATCCCAGCTTTTTCCTTCGCAATGCTACGCAAGTTATTACCCAAGAACGACTCGTGATCCAATCCAATCTTTGTGATACCGCATATCTTTTTCTCACCTGCAATTACATTAGTAGCATCTAATCGTCCTCCAAGTCCGACCTCAACAACACACCATGAACACTTGATCTGATAGAAGTATGATAGTGCTGTCACTGTTAGCAACTCAAATTCTGTACATTCCAACCCGTGTTCCCTATCAAGAGCTTTCAGTCTATTTCTAATATTCGTATAATCCGACATCGTTATAGGTCTATGATTCACCGTTATGCTGTCTCGTACATGGCATAAATGCGGTGATGTAAACTTTCCAATCCTTCCTTGTGTCCGCTGCAATACAGATGATAAATATGAACAAACAGATCCTTTTCCATTTGTACCAGCAACATGAAGTACTTTTAAGTGATGATGAGGATTACCAAGATATCCAAGTAATCTCGTCACTCTGGACAAACCTAGGTCAATTGACATCTCACTATCCTAGTCTTCGATTGTACTTAGTTTTGAGTTGAGCGACTGGATTAATGAGAGCGCTTCCAAGTCTTCTGTTCTCAACTTTTGAAAGCTTTCTTTCCAACTACTGGTTGTAAAAACATTAACAAGAACTAATTAATATTAACGTAAACCAGACACAACCCTTTTAAAAAAAATCAACATAAACACGAACAATTATTCCCCAAGAGATCCATGGCTCAGCCTGCTTATGTACAGGAGCGGTTAGAATCGCTGGCTGAAATTGACGAAAAGCTTGTCGACGTTGTTCATCGTGCCTCATTGACCGTTTCTTCGCTTATCGAATTAAAAAGAGGAAATGAGGAAATGAAACCACAATTCGAACAACATGTTCGTGAATTCTATGACGATTTAGAAGTTGCAACCGTCCGATTGAGGAACGAAATAAAGCTTTTAGATGAAAATGTTGGCACTCGTTTACTACCTATCCAAACAAACAAACGCGCGGTGGGTCAAACTGATGAGAAACTAACTGAACAATTTGCACTTCTTCGCAAATATCTTGACTAGGCACAACCATCATTGACAGAAGATTAACTACTGTAATTGAAATATGTTTTAAATATATAAATATCAATATAACAAGGGAAATACTGGCTTTTCACGGAGTTGTAGCCATCTTCAATAATAGAATTTAATAATGATCTGTATAATCTCTAATAAAGGCACGAAATAAATTTCAACACAGAAATATATGAAAGGATTGAGTAAAGGGAAAGAGCTCTAGAAAGGCGATAATAAGGTGATAAAGCAATATTTTTAAACAGTTTCTTTGTCTTAGAAAGGTCGAAGACATGGCAGATAGGGTTAGTTTACATCAAGGCCCCAACAATGAAAGAACGGATTCTAGTCCACAATTTGCTGACGAATCAGAAGTTTCATCGGAAGCAGGGGGCGCAGTTGATGATGATTGGGATGGTGAGACAGGAGATGGCAGGCAAAAATTTAGCAGTGAGACAGAAAAGCTGTTGAAAGAAGCTGTGAAGAATCAGAACCTTATGTTGGAGGAATTTGAGTTTATACAGCAAGAACAAAGGGCAATTAAGGAAAGGTTGGAAGTTTTGGAGAAGGAACAGGAGAAATTTCACATTGGAGGCTACAAGCGGATGGATCAAGGGTTTAAAAATGTAAGTAAGTGTCTGAAACAAATGGAAGGGATGAATGAAGTTTTCAAGGAGGTGATTGGGATAATTAGTGGGGAGAGAATAAGGTTTATTGATCATTCGAACGAGAGTTTGAATTCACATGATGCACGTACAGCTGTAAGCTCTTCATTGTTGGAAGTTAATGGAATACGCTCTAATGGTCAAGGATCGAGAAACGCAAATTCTTGGAGTGATATGATGAGCCGGGATAGAACAATTCTGGAGGGAAATATGAATTCAAGAATAAAGCAAGAAACCCAATCCGTATGGGATTTACCTCCTCCTTCGGATGCTGCACATGGTGAGCCAGTTCATGGTAGTTCGTTGTTACGAGATCTGGGCTCAGGTAATGAGGCGGGCGACTATCCTCCTGCTCTGTCAACTGGTAGGGGACGTAGTAATATCGAAAATATTAATGACGGCCTGCAGAATCGTGACGATGGACGAGCAAACGAAGGTGTAGATGGTGGTGTTGCCAATGGAGGCAATGACGTTAACAACAACACGTATAATGGGTTTGTCCAAAGATACCGTATGAATAGGGCTATTAAGACGGTTACAGATTTAGCAAGAGAGTATTACGAAGGTTTACCGGGACAACCTTCAGTGATGGCATTAGAGAGGAGATTCGGATCAACATGGAGAAGTAGTGCGGGTGAGAGAACTTTCTTCCACAAAAGGTATGTCATAATACAGAGGATAGAAAATGTGATAAATAATCCAGCCAAGTACAATCTCCCTCATGACATAACTAGAAGAAAAGCTGTTAAAGTAATAGAAAATATTCGTGTTGGAAATAATACTTATAATAGTGGCGCGCCATGTTTTATGACCTTGGCACAACTTTACTTATATTTCTCGAAACATATGGATACAGTGGCAGATTACTCATTGGACTTGAAACACAAGGATGTACCGAGCATCAGAGAGATCAAAAGTAGGCAAAAGAAGAACATGGATGCTACCATTGAAGATTGTGATGAAATTAGCAGTATAGTAGCGTGAGTTCGTTTTGCAAGTAATGTATAATTTGATTCGTTATAATTTACGTGAACTATTTGCCACGTATGTAATGTAAATTTGTAACTTTTAGAAGTAAGAAAAACATGAGATATAGGTATGTTGTCTTTACTTTATATTTAATGAGCATCTTGTATTGTAAAGGAGTGGCATTTCAATGCCAAAATATTACATGCTTTACTAAGAACACAAGCGCCTAAAATACGGCAACTACTTTTTCTGGTTGAACTTCCCATGCCAAGATTTCATATCCTCTGCAAAAATCTCGTTCAATACACTTTGTTTTTCCATAAGGATGTCAGCCCAGTCTGACAGTAGTTGAGCGTATTCTCCAGAATTTTCCACTAACGCAACGTCTTGTAGCAATATATCCATGCTATCTTCTAATTTAACTCCGTCTTCAATGGCACACTTCCTCGTAAATTGTATTAACTCAATGGCTAACGAACTTTGGTTGACTTGTTGTGGTTGAGACTCCACCATCCATTGAACACATTTGATGAAAAGACGATATGTTTCATTGATAGCGTCCACCGTCTTGTCCCCTACAACTAAATTTTCATTCAATGTTTTCGAAATGGTTTCGCTCTTCAACGGCTGGCTAACGTAGAAATTCAGAAGGTCTAAAATTTCCAGTACCCTTACTAAATAAGAAGCTAGCGGATCCATCAGCTCATGGAGAGCCGTTTTATCCAGTTCAGTTGGAAAATCCCACCCATGCAATTTCTCATTCAGAAATCTCAATTTCTTCACGTATTTGATCAATGTCATTCTCTCGAATCTCAAGGTACTCACACGTCGCTGAACACTGATCAATCCATTCAAATAATCAATGTAGTGCGAGATGTAGGATGAATACACAGTTAGAATCTGTCTGATCGACCGCAAAAGCTCCTCTGTTACCAATAATTCTTCTCTATTCTGCATTTTTACCACAAGAATATTACCAAATGGCGAATTGCAAACTTTAAGGCCCACTGATGAGTCAATTATTAGATATCTAGAAGATTTAGTTTATTGATTGTTCTTTTTTTTAACAATCATTGGATCAACTAATCATATTTAATTTCAGGTTTTGAATTCCCAAATCAACATCAAATAAGAAAAATAGTGATAAAAAAAAGGGCTGCAACATTACTGAACTTTAATAATGTTAGTTGAAGTAATAGCAAAGGAATTCCAGATCAATCAATGAGTGATTTAGTGTATACAAGGGTAGAAGATATCCCACTGAGAGTGAATGCTGCTAATAGATACTTCGTAGAGAGACAAAAACGTCTTTCTGGGGAAAAATCGCCAAGAAAAGTCGATATTCAAGAACGTCTCAGTACTTTAAAGAAATTTTACTGGGCTGTAAAGGATCATAGTGAGGATCTTGTTGAAGCATTGTACAAAGATTTGCATAGATCATATCATGAATCCTGGACTTTGGAGGTTCTACCTTTATTGAATAATATTTTATATTTGATCGACAACATGGAAAAGGAATTGAAACCTAAGAGGGTTAAAGATGCCAATCCGGTCTTTCGTTTTGGGAAAATCGAGATCGAAAAGATTGCGGTGGGTACGTGTTTGATCATTTCGCCCTTCAATTTCCCAATATTGCTATGTTTTGATCCTTTAGCAGGGGCCATTGCTTGCGGTAACTCGGTGGTTGTAAAAGCTAGTGAATTAACTCCACATTGCGCACAATTGCTTGAGTTAATCTGTAGAGAGGCTTTTGAATCCGGACAAGTGGAGTTCGTTCAAGGTGCAGTGACTGAGACTACGGCTTTGTTGGATATGGGGAAGTTCGATAAGATATTCTATACGGGATCACCAGCTGTTGGGTCTATCATTGCGGGAAAAGCTGCTAAAACATTAACGCCATGCGTGCTAGAGCTCGGTGGTAAGTCGCCAGTGTTTGTTACCGCGGATTTACCGAAATCGAAGTGGAAAACTGCTGCAAGAAGAATATTATTCAGTTCGTTTGGTAACTCAGGTCAAGTCTGTGTTGCGGCAGACTACGTAATTTGCGAAAAATCTATGTATGATGAGTTTGTTGCTACTTGTGTGGAGACAATGAATGAATTTTTCCCACAACTAACTTCCGAAACGGAATTCACTCATATGATTCACGAAAGAGCCTACAATAACATTACGAAGATATTAGAAACTAGTAAAGGAGAAAAACATTCCGTCCAAGTTCCAGAGGGTACGGAGCTTCAATCTTTATGTGTCACGCCAACCATTGTTTCAGGGGTTGATTGGGAAGATAGTACCATGGTGAGTGAGAATTTTGGCCCTATTTTGCCAATTGTTTCGTTCACTGATATTGATGAAGTTATTGATATCGTTTTACAAAAGCATGATACTCCTCTTGTTCAATATATTTTCTCTGAAAAACAATCTACAATTGACCACATTTTAACTAGAATAAGATCTGGTGATTGTATAGTCGGTGATACCATGGTTCATGTTGCAATTGAAAAAGCACCATTTGGCGGTATCGGTAAATCAGGTTATGGTAGTTATCATGGTCCATGGACTTTCAATGCTTTCACACACGAAAGAACAGTTTTCAGACAACCTTACTGGGTGGATGTTTTCCTCGGTCTTAGGTATCCTCCCTTCAAGCCCAAGAAGACACAATTGGCAAAGATGATCATGGAAAACAAGCCAAATTTTGATAGGAATGGAAACAGAATTTGGAATTGGAAGTTTTTGTCCGTTATTGGAATTGCTCTTGCGTTTATTGCTGCTTTTTTTTCTAAAGCTTTATGAAGTTGTTCAATAAAGTATTGCTTTTTGCAATAGGAATGCATATGGTCTTTTTCGTATTAAATTTTATTATATACATATCTAAATATCTTAAGCCTATGTTTGATCATGTTTTTCAAGATTACCAATCGTCTTCGTCTTCATCGCCACTATTATTTTCTTCATCGCTCTCAAGGCGCATATTATTTGCTCTTGCTGCAAGGATGTCTGCAAGACCAGAATTGAATGAAGTTTGGAGCTGAGTCATCGATCCACCTTGAGAGATACCTGCCGATGCAGCAGGTGTTACAGTGGATGAATTTGCAATTGACTGCTCGTTACTGGACACTGTTACATCTGGATTGGAGAAGGACGGAGGAGGTGGAGGTGGCACAGGTATACTACTTTCCTTG
The DNA here is from genome assembly GCA_003707555.2 of Kluyveromyces aestuarii. Classification (NCBI taxonomy): domain Eukaryota; kingdom Fungi; phylum Ascomycota; class Saccharomycetes; order Saccharomycetales; family Saccharomycetaceae; genus Kluyveromyces; species Kluyveromyces aestuarii. Next base: position 301,783 of record PPJO02000014.1, read on the forward strand.
TATTCAGTGATGTAATTAGTTGGAACCCATCCTTCTCTTGACCCATCCAAAAGCTTAGCTAATGACCATCCGCTTGGATCTTTCTTTGATACAGTCACGATGGTTCCCTTTGAAATTGGCAATTCGCTAGCAGAACCGGTTCCAACGAAATCATATGCAGCTTGGTATTTGGGAATTACCTCTTTGGCTTGTGGAGGGGGAGGAGGAGGAGGAGGGGGAGGAATAGCTTTCTTAGCCTGTGATGTCGGCTTTGGTTGTTGTTGTTGTTGTTGTTGTTGTTGTTGTTGTTGTTGTTGTTGTTGTTGTATTTGAGGTGGAATTGGCGCTGGTCTCCTTTTTGTAGGTGTAACATTCATATGTGGATGATAAGCAGCTTGAGCAGCTGTTGCAGCAAGATTATCGGCTTGAGGTTGAGAGGGGTTTCTTCCTCCTGCTACTGGAGGAGCTGGAGGAGCAGCTTTCTTCGCAGAGACGGCTGGTCTGCTATTAGTGAATGTTTGCGCAACAGGTTTTTGGTATTGCACTCTAGAAGTACTATCATAACTCTCTGAAAGGAGAGAGCTCTTTTTCTTGGGTTTAGGATGTTGCTTTGAGCTTCCAACATGACCTTGGCGGACTGAAATGGTACTAGATTTATACATGTCACTGTATTTTGGAGCAGATTCGCTAATTTGACATTTCACAATATGTACTTTACCAGGTTTCTTCTGATATTCAATAGTAGGCCCAACCTTAACCACTATTGATTTATTCAATTTTTTTAGATGGGTGATCAACTCAGTCTTGAAGATTGTGTTCACAAATGGATCCGGTAAATTGTCTCCGTTGACGTATATACCAACCCAGTCATCGGCCAAATTAGTCAAACTAACGTTTTGAATACGAGATACATCAACTTTTCTATCAACAGTATAGGAAGCCTGGTTTTGTACCACAGTTTGTGCAACGATATAAAGGGACGTAGGGGTTAAAATTAAAGTTCTTGGCAAACGAACAGCAGATCTACCAAACTTGGAATGTAATATTTCTCCATGCATAGAAAACATAACCTTTTCAGAGATACCTGCCTGTCTTTTAATATATGCCCCTTTAGACTTTAATTCATTGCAAGATAGATAGTCGCCCATAAATGATCTATAACCAAGTAATGACATTGTTCTCCTTTGTTTTCTACCAGATAACAAACTAGAACCGTAATCGCGTAGTTGTTCATATTGATTACCACCTTTCTTTTCCCTGATAGCACGTTGAATTTTGGTTGCAGAGTCAATTCTTCTTTGAATAAATCTCCTCCATGCACGTTGAATTCTGGCTGCCATATTGTACCAATATCTATCACGCATATGCTCCAACGCAAACAATGTCTCGGGTGTCTTAATAAAAACTTTACTAACACCTAACTGGTATTCACCAGTTGGAATTGATGAATCCTTCAGGATCTGAGTGACTGCATCTAATGTACTACCTTGCCATGTGTAATCACCAGCATAAGAACATTGTGGTGATAACAGGTAGAATCTCTCAACGAATTTATCGAAAGTTTGTCTATATGCAAAACCAGCTCTTCTAATTCTCACGTTTTCCTGCAATCCTAAATATTTAATTTGGTGCAATACTTGTTGATCATCGTAGTCGTTTGGTGATTTAGTTTGATTTGGTTTTATAGTTCTGATGTACGATGGCTGTGCCTTGGATAAGGTATCCACCAACTCATTCGCACTTTTAATAATTTTATCACCTGCAGTTGGAGGCCTTTTCTTGGAATTCTTGTCTACAGTATCAGGGAAGATAACAGATAAGAAGTTGTTTGACGATGTGCCAAGTAATTCGACCAAATCCTTCTGTAGCTGATCCTTGTTTTTGTCTGTCATACCAAGAATATCATAGGTCACGTCTCCTGCATAATGTTTGATAACAAATTTACTTGATCTCAAGCTAAAATGGGCGTTACTGGAAAATAGATTGAGACGTTGTGCAAATGCTTGATCTGCAGCGTTAGAATCAGCATGAGCAGTTGCCACGGAATCATTTAAAGTAGCAAAAATACCAGGTGGCCTCTTTGACTCGATTAAATCACAGACAACTTTGTTATCAAAATATTTGATTGGTGTCCATTCAATTTGTTCCCTTTTATATTCTTCCTGCTCAGATTTTAAGGTCAACTGAATAAAGATTTGCTGCAATTTTTCGTTCACATAATTAATGCAAATCTGCTCGAAAGAATTATGTTCAAAAATCTCAAATCCATAAATATCTAAGATACCTATAGATTTAACGGCACCAGGGTAAGCTTGTAACGAGATGTTAACACGATCCACGATCCATTCAAATAAATTGTTGTAAATACCCTTAGCCAAAGCATCTTTCACAGCAGATGCTTGTACTATATTCAACGGAACATGATAAATGGAGCCTCTTTTAGAACCATGCCCAGTTTCCATGACTCTTTCTACTAACGATTTAATCAATAAATTCGAGTCCACTTGCAACAAATATGCAACGAAGTCAGTTACAGAAGTATCCCTAATCTGAGCATTACCTTCTTCATTCTCAACAAAGGATATATTACCTATCCACAAAATTGCGGCCAACATTCTGAATATTTGATCCTGTTCATCTTGAGAAAGACCAATCACTTGCATTGCCTTTAAAGTTTCGTTGAAGTCTTTTAAATCATCAATTGTGTCAACAGAAGTACAACCTGATGCTGAAGTGTAGATATATTGATCTGGTTGTAAGACGCCAAAGTTTTGTCTATAGCTATCTGGTGCTCCTTTGGTAAATTGATAGAAAATATGAAAATTTCTCTCATTCTTAATCTGACCAACAACTCTTTGTTTTTCCAGAAGATAATTTGTAATTTGACCAGCACATGGTTCAAACTTTTCATTGAATCTTATTTCTAGATACTTACCATGTCTTGAAGAATTATTATTTCTCAAAGTCTTGGCACAACCGAATGACTCCAAAAGAGGATTCGTGGCAAGAACCATGTCTTTAATTTTGCCAATGGAGGCCTCATGAGTAGAGCTTGCGGCCGCAATGTACTGCATAATTCGTTTTGCCGCTTCAGTCTTACCTGCACCCGATTCTCCTGAAATAATCACGCACTGATTCTCATTATAAGCCTTCAAATTGTAGTACATAGACTCTGCAATAGCGAACACATGAGGCGAGACCTCTAATCTATTCTTTCCCTTATAACTTTGTAATACCGCATCCGTATAAATCCCCAAATCTCTGAATGGATTAACACTAATTAACACATGTCCAATATACGTATAAATTGACCCATTCTGAAATCTTTTCTTTAAGTTAGTATTAATTGAGTCATCAGTGATTGTGGACAAAAGTGTCAAATCGGAAACACCAACTTCCTTCTTTTTGTTCGATTCAAAAGTCGCCTTTTTTATTGCCCCAGCCTCTGCCCTTTTCTGAGGAGCAGGCTTATTCTTTGCTCTTCGAATAAGAGCCATATTTATTCTTTATTAGAATATCCGAGCGTAATCGAAAAGACTCAAGGAACTCAAAATGATTATCCTGATTTTATATGTACCCTGTTGGTTCTATCGTGATACAGTTCAAAAGTAACAACTTTTTAACTTTACCATAACATTTTTTTTTTTTAATCTTTTTGATAACTAGAATTTTGACCTACCCCTATAATATTTAAAAAAGTTATAAAAGACCAAACAAATACAAAATTATACACTCCAAATATGTTATTATAGAAACTAAATCGACAGATATCTTGTTTCTTAGATATTCATCCTATGTAGTTTTAAACTTTGATTGGAACGAAAGTTCCATTCGAGTGAAAAAAAAAAAACAACAGAGCAAAATGCAACCATCCACTTATGCTTTCACTACAGTGCAAATAATGATCGGGTCTATAACACTATTTGATTAACCAAATACATTTTTTCAATTGATTAGAATTCATTTTGAATCATGATTAGTTTAAGTTTACTAATAAAACTAGAATACTCCACCAGTACGTTTGTGACGTAGTGCATTTTGCTCCTTTTCAACTTCTGGATCAAAGCAGATGAATTCATGTAGACCCTTACCAGCGGGGACCATAGGCAAGACAGGAATATTATTTTCAACCAAGACTTCCATGAGAACAGGACCTGGGTAATCTATGAATTCCTTTAGCATGGCATCAGCATCTTCTTGTTTTGATAGTTGCATAGCTTTCACGCCCATGCATTCAGCCAGTTTAGGGAAATCTGGGTTCAGTTGATGAGCATGAGAATAACGATCTTCATAGAACAAAGATTGCCACTGAGTAGCCATACCTTGTTCCTCATTATTTAGCAAAAAGACTTTGACAGGAGTACCAGCTTGAACGGCAGACGAAAGTTCAGTCAAGGTCATGTTGAAAGAGGCATCACCATCGATATCAATAACGATAGCATCTGGCTTGGCAACTTGAGCACCAATGGCGGCAGGTAAACCGTAACCCATAGTACCTAAACCACCAGAGGTGATGAATGTTCTAGGAGATTTCCAAGTCCAATGTTGAGCAGCCCACATTTGATGTTGACCAACACCTGTGGTAACGATAACTTCCTTACCTGTAGCGTTTGCCAAAGCAGAGAGTTTTGCGATGGCAGTTTGTGGTTTAATCTTGGAACCTTTGGTTTCCAATTGGTAGGCGTATGGATATTCAGCTTTCCATTTTTGAATTTGTTCAAACCATTGAGGTCTTTCTTTAACGGATTCGATCAATGGCAACATTTTTTCCAAATTACGGGTTACGTCACCTTCAACAGCAATTTGAGCTTCGACAACCTTGTTGATGTTCTTTGGTGAAATTTCAAAGTGAACAATACCACCACGGCCTTCCAAAGCGGCTTTTCTGGCTTCTGGGGCAAACTTAGCAATGTTACCAGTAACACGGTCATCAAATCTAGCACCAAGAGCCAAAATCAAATCGGCGTTCTGCACTGCCAAGTTGGCTGTGGCACAACCGTGCATACCCAACATATCCAAAGATTTTGGATCCTCTTGATCGTATGCACCCAAAGCTTGTAAAGTTGTAGTGACTGGAATTTGAGCCCTTTCACTCAATTGCTTCAAGTAAAGTGGACCCTTTTCATGATTTAGAATACCGGCACCAACGTATAGAACTGGTTTCTTGGCATTGTTGATCAATTCTGCAGCTTTACCAATGTTTTCCAAAGTGTATTCATCAACAACTCGTTGCGTCAATTGCGACAACGTGTCTGAGGGCAAAATGGATTTCATAGGAATAGGGTTTCTCAAAATCGAAGCTGTCACATCCTTTGGCAAATCGACTAAAACTGGACCTGGTCTGCCAGAAGACGCAATCTCAAAGGCCTCGTTGATGCGACGTGGCAATTCTTCGATAGTCTTGACCATGACATTCCATTTTGTACATGATCTAGAGATACCAACAACATCTGCTTCTTGGAACGAATCGGTACCAATAGCCGTAGTGGGCACCTGGCCCGTAAACACAACCATAGGAACACCATCCAAAAGCGCATCTGCCATTGGAGTCACCACATTAGTAGCTCCTGGTCCTGAGGTAACTAAAACAACACCTGGTCTACCTGATGCTCTTGCATAACCCTCTGCCATATGACCTGCACCTTGTTCATGCCTAGGTAGAACAAAGTTGAACTTCTTGGTGTTATATATGGCATCAAAAACAGGCAAAACTGCTCCTCCTATATATCCAAACACACAACCAACGTTGTGATGTTCCATCATTTCATGGAAAATTTCCCCTCCAGTCATCCCGATGAATGAATCATCCATCTGATTTTGCAATTTTCCATCTTTCTTTAGTTGTTTCACATTTTCTGGTTCGATATCAAAACTTGGTGCTGGTTCGGGTCTTGATTGTCCAGTTGTACCAGCAGTATTACCAGCTGCTGTTAACTGCATCGCACTTGATCCGTACGAGAACATTCTTCCACTGTTTAAAGCACTTGACCGCACTGCTACTCTAGCTCTGATATGCATCATTCTGGACCTTATCATTGACCTTAGAAACTTTCGTTAATATAACTGAATACACGACATTAAAAATCATATCGAATCTTCAGTTCTTGCATGTTCTTTCTCAATGAGGTTTTATAAACCTAGTTCTAACTTCACAGCATTGCTCAAAGATGTGCTCTCAACTATACTGGTTCTGTGAAGACACGAGCAGCTCTGTCTCTTTTGAGGCGAATTCGAATGCAACGATCGGCCGTAAACCCTAACTGTACTTTAACTGTACCATATTTACATTATGTACATTCTTTATATTTTTATATTTTTTGCTATTGTCTAGATCTAACCTTATGAAGGTTAAAGTTGTTACATAAGATCCCAATACACATAGAGCCAAGCAGTCTCAACAGGCCATAAAAAAGAATGTAAAAACTTAATACGATAGTCGTAATATATTTTAGTGAGATTTCTATTATTGTTGTAATTATACCAAAAAAATAGAACTCGATTAATAAGGATCCAAATATGTCAGTAGATAGAGATAAATATGTACAAAATAATTAAAATATGCGTGCTATATTGGTGGGTGACTTTTTTAATTTACCAAATATATTTTTTTAATTGATTAGAATTCATTTTGAATCGTGATCCGTTTACGAATAAATGGAATGAGATTATTTTAGTTTTTCTTATGATGAAGCATTTCCTTCGTATAACTAATGAACACCACCGGTACGTTTGTGACGTAGTTCATTTTGCTCCTTTTCAACTTCTGGATCAAAGTTGATGAATTCATGTAGACCCTTACCAGCAGGAACCATAGGCAAGACAGGAACCTTCTTTTCAACCAAGACTTCCATGAGAACAGGACCTGGGTAATCTATGAATTCCTTTAGCATGGCATCAGCATCTTCTTGTTTTGATAGTTGCATAGCTTTCATGCCCATAGCTTCAGCAATTTTAATGAAATCTGGGTTCAGTTGATGGGTGTGAGAATAACGATGTTCATAGAACAAAGATTGCCACTGAGTAACCATACCTTGTTCCTCATTATTTAGCAAAAAGACTTTGACAGGAGTACCAGCTTGAACGGCAGACGAAAGTTCAGTCAAGGTCATGTTGAAAGAGGCATCACCATCGATATCAATAACGATAGCATCTGGCTTGGCAACTTGAGCACCAATGGCGGCAGGTAAACCGTAACCCATAGTACCTAAACCACCAGAGGTGATGAATGTTCTAGGAGATTTCCAAGTCCAATGTTGAGCAGCCCACATTTGATGTTGACCAACACCTGTGGTAACGATAACTTCCTTACCTGTAGCGTTTGCCAAAGCAGAGAGTTTTGCGATGGCAGTTTGTGGTTTAATCTTGGAACCTTTGGTTTCCAATTGGTAGGCGTATGGATATTCAGCTTTCCATTTTTGAATTTGTTCAAACCATTGAGGTCTTTCTTTAACGGATTCGATCAATGGCAACATTTTTTCCAAATTACGGGTTACGTCACCTTCAACAGCAATTTGAGCTTCGACAACCTTGTTGATGTTCTTTGGTGAAATTTCAAAGTGAACAATACCACCACGGCCTTCCAAAGCGGCTTTTCTGGCTTCTGGGGCAAACTTAGCAATGTTACCAGTAACACGGTCATCAAATCTAGCACCAAGAGCCAAAATCAAATCGGCGTTCTGCACTGCCAAGTTGGCTGTGGCACAACCGTGCATACCCAACATATCCAAAGATTTTGGATCCTCTTGATCGTATGCACCCAAAGCTTGTAAAGTTGTAGTGACTGGAATTTGAGCCCTTTCACTCAATTGCTTCAAGTAAAGTGGACCCTTTTCATGATTTAGAATACCGGCACCAACGTATAGAACTGGTTTCTTGGCATTGTTGATCAATTCTGCAGCTTTACCAATGTTTTCCAAAGTGTATTCATCAACAACTCGTTGCGTCAATTGCGACAACGTGTCTGAGGGCAAAATGGATTTCATAGGAATAGGGTTTCTCAAAATCGAAGCTGTCACATCCTTTGGCAAATCGACTAAAACTGGACCTGGTCTGCCAGAAGACGCAATCTCAAAGGCCTCGTTGATGCGACGTGGCAATTCTTCGATAGTCTTGACCATGACATTCCATTTTGTACATGATCTAGAGATACCAACAACATCTGCTTCTTGGAACGAATCGGTACCAATAGCCGTAGTGGGCACCTGGCCCGTAAACACAACCATAGGAACACCATCCAAAAGCGCATCTGCCATTGGAGTCACCACATTAGTAGCTCCTGGTCCTGAGGTAACTAAAACAACACCTGGTCTACCTGATGCTCTTGCATAACCCTCTGCCATATGACCTGCACCTTGTTCATGCCTAGGTAGAACAAAGTTGAACTTCTTGGTGTTATATATGGCATCAAAAACAGGCAAAACTGCTCCTCCTATATATCCAAACACACAACCAACGTTGTGATGTTCCATCATTTCATGGAAAATTTCCCCTCCAGTCATCCCGATGAATGAATCATCCATCTGATTTTGCAATTTTCCATCTTTCTTTAGTTGTTTCACATTTTCTGGTTCGATATCAAAACTTGGTGCTGGTTCGGGTCTTGATTGTCCAGTTGTACCAGCAGTATTAGCTGCTGCTGCTGCCTTCATCGCACTTGATCCGCACGAGAACATTCTTGCACTGCTGTTTAAACATGCTGCTCTGCTTAAAGCACTTGACCGTACTGCTGCTCTTGCTCTCATAAGCATCATTCTGAACCTCAAACTTATCCTTAGGAACTTTTCTTAATTCAACTGAATTAAAAGTAAAAATTCAACCTCGAAGAACAAATTATTCTTCAATCTGATCATACTTGTGCTTTCTCTCTGAGCTTTATAAATCTACCTCTACCTACACAGTATTGCTGAAAAAAAAAAAAATGCTTTTTTTTTTCTTAACCCACTTCCATTGCGTCGTGGTGAAAAAAAAAATTTTGTGAGTCAGAGCAGTAAAAAAAAACACAAACCGGGCCGGTGGTAGTGACTCACTACACCCGTGCACCTGTACGTTTCTTTTGTGCACGCACACACGTGACCCCGCATTTTTTTCTTTCTTCCTTCTTCCTTTTTCCCCTCATCTCATCGCAACTACCATGAACAAGCAGGAACCAGTAGCCGGCTTGGCAAGTTCTGCATGCGACAGCACGCGCAACATCGATGCAATCACTCCAGAGTGACATGTGACTGAAACGTATTCTTCTGGACCATCCAGTATACGATCCACAGCCTGTGCAATACGCGCATCGATTTCTAAATCTGTTTCGCGATGCTCAGCATCCCACATCTCGTCTTCTTCTGCCATTTTTGGATCAAATACCCATCGAACGAGCTTAAGCTCGTTCGCTGGCATTGGGGTCATGTGCCCGAACTCGTCGACTACCATGCTATGAGGCACGCGCTTGTCGCATGTATGCCGCCCAAGCGTTTCGCGGATAGACTCAGTCACGTGCACGTCGAAAATAGTCTCTGTAGTCATTTTTCCCGTTTCTGCCGTTTGTCCCCATGATTCCAATAGCGTTTGCATGCATCGGCGAAGGGGGGAACAGTAGAACACATCCGGGTAACCATGGGCGTCTACGAGCGCCGAAAGCTCTGTACGCCCTGTATGTTGAACTTCTTTGATTCCCTGTTCGGTCAGGTAAGAGTCCTCCCAATGGGCAGTGCCATCTCCGGTTTTCAAGGCCCAATGCTGTTCCCAGACCGTGGTGCCGTACTGAGACTCTGCTACGTTATGGTGACCCTGTCCGTGGCGGGCTACCACCAGCAGCTTAGCGGGCACGCCGCGTGCCCGCAGAGCTGACCATGCGGTGCGGGCGGCTGTATTATCTCCAGTGACTGTGTGAGTTTGGAATCGACTCTGCATCCTTTTGTCCGTTTGAGAGATGGATGACACTTTCTTGGCTTTTTTTTTTTTATTAAAATGTTCTCTTACCCATACACCTTTAACACTCGTGCACTACATATATATATATATAAAGAAAAAATGAGAATAGCGCCGCAGTGGCCTAGAAATTCACCCGGTTATTGGGTTCGCTCTTGCGCATGGCCCCTGGCTGCATCTGGTCGTAGAGCGTCTGGAACTCTTCACGTGTCATGCGCGAGATATCCACGAGGTGAGGCGCCTCCGTGCCGGCAGTTGCGCTATTGGAAGTGCTCTGGCTGCTGATGCTTGAGCGTTTAGCTGCGGTATCTTGTGTATTTGCAGACTGGGCAGCGGTGCCAGTGGAGGGATGCCATTCACGTGCTTGCATATACGTGGTCTTACCCGTACCAATGTTGGAGTGGATGGCACCGTGCTCCCGGTAGTTTCCTGGAGCGTGCTTATCTTTATTGTAAATTTGGAAAGCGTCGAAAAATCCCATTATGATCGATGGTTGGAGTAGAAGTTGTTACGTAATGGTAATAGTAATAGTCTTGTCACGTTTAACCTTGGTTAAAAAAGAAAATTTAAACTGTGTCTTAGTTTGACTCTCTTATTTTTTTTTTTGTTTTTCCCTTACATGTAGAATACTGAACAAAGTAAGAGTAGCAAACAAATCGTTGACAAGGGATGTAGCTTATATAGCTTCTTTGTTGGAGACAGAAGGGAGAGAGAGGAAGTTAGTGCGTGCACGCGAAGCAGGGTTCTTTTGTCATCAAGGAGGTTTAAGGGGTGACAGGGAGATAGTTACACTACTAACAGTTACAACAGCATGGAATGTACGGTGTTTGTTGTCGACGTTGAAGGTCTTGGAGATGATTGGGAAAAGGCATTCGTGTACATGGAGCACGTGATGCTTTCCAAGGTTCAAGCGCAACGCAAGACGGACTATACGGCAGTGACCTGGGTGCACGGGCGCAGGAGCAACACGGGGCTACCAGGCATCTGGACGTCGGGCGCGCCACGCGCGCCCCTCAGTCTGGCGGAGGCACGTGACTGGATGGTGGAGTTTTACGAGGAATGTGTAAAGCAAGAGCAGGGCGAGGAGTCACAAGTGGAGAAAGTTGCGGGGAACAGCGTATTCGACGCATTATTATACACCGCTGTAGAGCTGGGCAAGTTTGTGGGTCGTCGTAAAGGAAAGCCAAAAGTCATTCTGGTCACGTGCAACAGTCCTAATGCTAACAGTGAAGAGATTCAAATATTTCGAGATCAGTTTGTTGGCGAACTTGTGGTAGCTGGTCCAGGTATACTTGAGAAATCTGAGGAATGGCATGAATTAGCGGATCGTGTATGCACCTTAGATGCGCTTGTACAAAGTGTGGCAGATCCAAGGCCAAAGTTGGTACGTCCCGTGCGTGTGTGGCAGGGAGATTTGCGACTTGGAGCTATTATTGGCGGCTCCAAAAGTGAAGACGACAGCGTAGAAGATGCGATATACTTACAAGTGGATGGATTCCCAGCTACCAAGGGTGTGGCTTCGATTCACCGAAAAGTGATGGGTGTTAACCGCGATCGTTCCGACTTGGAACAGTCATCCCCCGTTTATCGAGACGTGAAAGCGATAACAGAATATACAATTGGTGACGAAGAAACCGATGCAATTGAAACTAAAAACAACAAAGATACCGTTGAATCTAAATCTAATTCATCACAAAATCGTTCAGCCACAGTTTCGAAGGAACATATAGTTCGTGCGTATAGGTACGGAGCGGACTACGTAGATTTACCTCGTTCATTGGACCATCAGCGGCTATGGCATGAAGCGTCTCATATCGATATACGTGGATTTATACCGTTGGACCGATTATCAAGGCATTTTTTAATGGGAGAATCAATGTATATCATACCAGGAGCAAAGACTTCTAGAGCCAACAATGTTGCATTCTGCGCTTTGGTTGATTCATTGATCAGTACAAAGAGACTTTTACTTGCGCGTATGATTTCCAAGTCGGGGAACTCCGTGCAAATGTGTTGCATGGCCCCATTGCGGATGCTCGATAGGCGTAGAAACGAAATGCGTGTATTGGTTATGTGTAGATTACCGCTGAGTGAAGATGAGCGGGTAAGTGCCTTTCCGCGGTTAACGAGAGAAGGCGTTTCACCAAGTGCTGGAGATATGGCAATGAGTAAGTTTGTGGATGAGATGACAATCAACGATGAAGGGAAAGAGAGAAAATGGTATGAGTCGGCGCTTGTTGCAAAATACACAGATTTGGCTGTAGAACAAGGAGGAACAATACCGTTGCCTACAGCAACGGTATTGGATTCCTCCATTAACGTTGATGATCCATTGAGTTTACCTGCAATAGCCCAACACAGACAGCAGCAGATAGTACTAGAATGTGCTCATCAACGATATGTAATGGGTCGTTCCGATTATAAATTATTGACAATACCACCACTCAGTGCAAAGATTTCTGAAAAGATTGAACCAAGATATGCACCTATGGAAATTGTGCAGGCGGTTGCAACAGCTTTCCCATTGAAAAAACGTGAGAAAATCAATACACGTGACCCGCGGATCAATCCATGGGAACGTGAGTTAGATGAACAAGAGGAAGAAGGGTTGGATTTAGACGCTTTGCTTGCATTGGGAGCAAGATCTTAGGCTCACAAAGAAGTCTACGGAAACGGATGTCTTTACCGATAATGCAGGGAATTTCGATGTTGCCGTTAAAACCACGTTCAAAC